>CM035133.1:133839776-134387276 GCA_020205605.1 Panax ginseng | reverse complement strand
ATTTGTTAATTACGTCAAATTATTAATTCTCTAATTAATTATCAAATTAATTAAAATAATATTAGGCTTATTAAACATTTTTTTTAATTCAATAAGCTCACATAATTACATACTTGAATAATAAAAATTCTCCACGTTAATTTAATAAATATAACACATATAATTAAATTAATCTACCACAACTTCATTAATTAATTATTTAATCTAATAATTAATTCATCAAAAAATATTTATTTAATCTAATAAATATTAAAATTAAATTACAAAATCTCGATTGTCACATCTTTCCCCCTTAAAAGGATTCTGTCCTCAGAATCACGATTCAAACAATTCGTCCCATTACATTCTCCCCCCCTACAAAAGATTACGTCCCCGAGAATCGCCATAATAATTGAAGTAACTAAATGAGGATAATTCTTCATCATATTCTCTCCGAGTTCCCACGTAGCTTCTTCAGCGTTGTGGTTCCTCCAAATTACCTTAACAGAAAGTATTACTTTATTTCTTAAAACTTGTTCTTTCATGTCAACAATTTGAACTAGAATTTCTTCGTAAGATAAATCTTTTTCAAAATGTAGGGGTTCATATTCAATCATGTGCTTGTAATCGAGTTTGTAGGGTCGTAGAACTGAAACATGGAAGATATTTTGGATATTCTCTAGTGCTGGAGGTAAAGCTACCTCATACGCAACTTCTTCGATCCTTCGCAGTACCTCAAAGGGTCCAATGAATCTTGGGCTTAATTTCCCTTTCTTTCGGAACCTAATCTTTCCCTTCCAGGGAGAGACCTTTAAGAATACATAACTACCCGATTCAAACTCAACGTTTTTACGGTGTGGATCGGCGATTTCTTCCGCTTTCTCTGAAATGCTATCGCCTTTGTTCGGATCACTTTGACTATTTCTGTTGTCTGCTGAACCAATTCCGGGCCTAGTAATTGTCTTTCGCCAACTTCATCCCAGTGTAGCTGAGTTCTGCACTTTCTACCGTATAATGCTTCATAAGGCGGCATGCCAATACTACCATGGTAACTATTGTTGTAGCCGAATTCTACAAGGGGTAAGTGATCATCCCAATTTCCCTTAAAATTCATGATGCATGATCTCAACATATCCTCTAATGTCTGAATCGTTCTTTCACTTTACCCATTTGTCTGAGGGTGATATGCCGTACTCATTCTCAATTGCGTCCCCAAGCACTCTGTTGATCGATTTCGCAATCAATGAATACGTACAAGTATACACGGTCAACAAGTAATAAAGTGAAAGTAGAGTATCGTTCCCACGAGAAATTATTTAATAAAAATCACCAAGTACTAATTCTTAACCAAATCAATTTTATTTAAACAACTGCAAATTGTGATTTTTCTAATTAAGAAAATAAATTAACTAATTAAACTGAATTTCTTTATAAATGAATTCAAATAAATAAAGATTAAGACTTCAATATCCCCAATTATGTACTATAAATCAATTATCCAATTATCCCAATTATTATGCCTATTGAATTGTTAACAAGAATTCTTAAATGCCAAAAGTCCTTTTCCAAGTGATCAAATGACTTCTATTTAATCCAGATTAATCTTGCTATATTCCTATGCAAAACAATTGAATTAAACTCCTTCAATTCTAATTTCTTATGTGTTACATGCGGTGAACAGATATTTCCATTCAATTCACAAACCTAATTATTCACTTTGCAAATAACTAAGTCACATGATATCATGCCCATTTCTAACCCTAGAATTCCTCTTTCAATTCCTTCTAGAGTAACAAGGTAATTACTGATCAGATAATTAATCAATAAGCTCAAGACAAGATAAACAACTCACTTTGACACAAATAATTGGAATAAATTGAATAACTAATTTATAGACATAAAAGATTCAATTGAAATCTTAATAAAAGAGTTAGTTCATAATTAATGAATTAAAACCAAGAATCCACAATTGAATAAACATTAAAAGATAAAAGTATGATAAGAGAAGAGAATAGAATCTGTTGTCAGCAAATCTAATGCTCCCCTCTTGCTCTTGATCTCCAGTGTTCTTCAATTTGCTTCAATCTCCAATGGCTAATTAAGAACTATGGTTTATATTCTAATCTAATGGAGTGTCTTATCTAAGCTAATCTATGTATTCTCTCTTTCTTTTATGTCTTACATCATGTATTTATAGGTTACAAGTCCAATTTTTAGCTTAGGAACAAACCCAATCCAATTTGGAGTCAAAAATGTGTCAAATTTCACCCCAAAACGAGTCCAAAGCACACTTAAGCCTTCCCCCTCAGCTTCTTCAACGCTAGGCACGGCATTGTTGAATATCGCCTATTAGCGCTTCTGACGCTGAAAAATAAGCTCGAATTGGCGCCCACACCGCCCAATTTTTTTGAAAATTTTCTGCTCCGACGTCCTTTGGGAAAATGGTCATAACTTCTTCGTCCGAACTCCGATTTCGATGATTCAAGATTTTCTAGAAAGAGGAGACGTAGATCTACAACTTTTATTCTTTAAGTTTTTCGAAATAAGGTCCGAAGAAATACTCAAATTGGCTCTGAAGTGACTGCTGTGTAAATGGCAAGCTGAAAACGCGAATCTAGCCACCCCGAACGTCAATCCAAGTAACTTTTGCCCCAATTCCTACAAAACAATATAAAACATGCATGAATAGACACAAACACTTAAAATCAACCAAAATATTAAGCTCAAACGCACTCAATTATGAGTATAAAACTCACTCATCAAATACCCCCAAACTTAAACCTTTGCCTGTCCTCAAGTAAAAACACAAAAGAACTAAAAATAAACAACCTAACTCAACTACATGAATGAATATGCATGATCTACTTTCTAATATACCTACGAACCTAGTAATAAATTAGTATGATATATAGCAACAGGCCTCAAAGATACCAATGATACTCAAACAATATATCCAATCAAGTCAAAATCCATAACTCTAACCAATTAGTCAATCTAAACCTGTCATCACCCATGTTGTGCGTGTGTGCTTGTTAACCATTCTAACCAACCACAGTTCAAGATAATCACATAACAAAATTCTTAAAAGGAAAATTTCAGTTCCAATTCAATTACTTTTGTGAACATGACAACTCCGGTTAAAACTAAGCAATTACCAAGTCTCAGGGCAAATACAAGATTTATTTATACTTTTATTCAACCACGAGGGCATTTTTGCTCTTTCTCGTGTTTTATTAATTTTTTTTCTCATGAATGTGCAATGTCTTATTCCCTTAGGCTTTTCAATGCTACCTTAACGAGCTTTCGACCAACGACTCCCAAGCCATTAAGACCTTAGGGCGCTTGGTGTAAAGACAATCCCCTCGGGCTTACTTACTCAAGTAACAAAGGCCACAAAACTAGACAAGCATGCCACGGTGTTTATTCTCTTTTTTTTTCTTTTTCTGGATTTTCTTTTTTTTTTCTTTTCATCATTTCTTTTTTTTTCTTTTTTTTTCTTTTTGTAATATATATATCCCATAGATTCCCCCAAACTCAAGCTTTTACGTCATTCCAACCTTTACCGCTAGTTCACTAATTTTTTTAAATTTTAACCAAGAATTTCCCTCAGAAACAAATTATGAAACCCTTGAACCAAGTGGATTAAAACAGTTAGACTTTAAGTGCTAACCAGTTACACAAGTTTAAGACAGGCTAAGATTATCATCATGATTAAAATTAGAACTCATCATCAATTATCAACACTGTTCAAGTTAACAATTAATACCAATCTTATCATAGGCCTAGCTAAGACCACACCAACCGATCACATAGATTCATGCAAAAAAAATGCAATTATACTACATGAACACATACTAATGCAACACATATATGAATATGCAAATAACTACCATGTATTATATGCAACCTAAAAAACAATGCTAACACATAAAAAAAGCGAACTACTATGCAGATAACTAACTATATGCAATACGACACTAAATGCCCCCAAACTTAAACTAGACATTGTCCTCAATGACTAAAATAGAAAAAAAATTAAAGCGGAGGACTTCCACGAAAATATAGCAATCTTCCTCCTTGTCCGCTAAGTTTGGAGAATAAATTAGGCACATGGAACAAATTGGGCACCACACTTGAATTTGACTTGAATAACCTCAGAAACCATGATAGAAATAATTTTATTAAATTCTAAGTAAATGCAAATTCAAAACTGCTAATATAAAACCTAATAAAAACTAAAAATAAAAATTAAACTTGGGTTGCCTCCCAATAAGTGCTTGTTTTATAGTCTCAGCCTGACTTCTTCAATTCTCTATCCAATTCCCCTACGAAAATTGAGGAACCCTCCATCCATCAGTAGCAATGTCTCTTTTGGGAGGTTCCCATTAGCAAAACCCTTGAATTGAAGTCACCTAGCATGCTCTTTGGAGATAGGTTCCCTATTAAGAACGTCCAACAACTAGGTGTTTTCTCCATTATGTCTATGATCAGATTGGGGCATTGAAGCTTAATAAACATAATGGAATCTTCCTCTATCTTCTCCTTTTCATCCCACCATGACTCCACAACTGTACTAGCTCTTACGTCACCAAGAGCTTTGCCGACGACATGACTTCCAATTGGACATGGTTTTGCAAAACTGCCCGGATTCTTGAACTTTGGTGGAGAAGGTACATGGGACACTATCAAAATTGGTTCATCTTCGTTGGTACTCAAAGTTAGATCTTTGTCGATCTCCTTTTCTTGGTCTCCAAGTCTTTCCTCTCTTTCAACATCTATATCATTTGGCACATCCGGTTGCAGATTTAGTTCGGGCTCAACATCAGTCTCGGCATCTATGTCATAGAGCCAAGTGTATTGAGGACAAATGTTCGAGGCATTGGTTAGTTGTTCCGTTTGGTTCGTATAATTTTGACTCAATATCTCTTGATTAATCCTCCTCTCCTCACATGAAGCTATGAACTTGGACAAAGCTTCCTCCAAATTTGAATGTTCTTCCTGTAGAAAGTGGAGGTGGACACGAGAAATCCGATGGATACGTTGGACTTGGAGCATAAAATTGATCTTGATGAGTATGGTTCCATGAAACACCTTGGCTTTTCACATTCAGCTCTACTTGATTCAATATTTTGTCTTGTTCCTCGTTCTTTTTTTCAGAAGCTCTAATAAATTTCTCCAAGGTTTCTTCCAAACTTGATTTCCTCTCTGGTTATTGTTGAGTCTGATTTTGGAATCCGGATGTGTTTTGTTGTCTCGGTGCTTGAGCTTGATTGTTACTCCATGAAAAATCCGGGTGATACCCCTAATCCTGATAATAGTTGTTAGGATAGACATAATTATTGGGGTAATCACCAACATACTGTACCGGCTCAAAACTGATGGTGCATTGATGACTCATATGATTTCCAGGACAATAATCACAAGTAACCGCCACACTTTGATGACGTTGTGCTTCAAAAGCGTTGACCATCTTTGAAAGTGTCTCAATTTGTGCTGATAATGCAGAAACTTGTTGCGTGGATGGTGTACTCCATGTTTCTATATTCTTAGCTATTGCGGACACCTGTGCTACCAATGCTAAAAGTGTCGTGAGTCCGTCAATCTCTGTTTCCATTGGCTGAGTCATTCTTGCCATCCTTCGATTCTGTTGGGCTGCGATAACCTCCAACGTTTTCGAAGTTGTCTCAATTTGTATTGGCTCTATAGAAGATGTATTAAGTCCATCAATCCATGTTTCCCTTGGTTGAGCCATGATCGTGTATGGCCATTGATACTCAAAGTCATCCATGGTACCTAAAATGAGAGAAATATAAGAAGAGAATTAAAAATAAAAATAAAAATGTTTAAATTAAGACTAATTTGATTGAAATTAATATTGCTAAATAATTATTAAATTAATTCCCAAGAATGGCGCCAAAAACTTGTTGATCGATTTCATGAATTAATGAATACGCAAGTATATACACGGTCCAACAAGTAATAAAGTGAAAGTAGAGTATCGTTCCCACAAGGAATTATTTAATAAAAATCACCAAGTACTAATTCTTAACCAAATAAATTTTATTTAAACAACTGCAAATTGTGATTTTTCTAATTAAGAAAACTAAATTAACTAATTAAATTGAATTGCTTTATAAATGAATTCAAATAAATAAAGATTAAGACTTCAATATCTCCAATTATGAACTATAAATCAATTATCCAATTATCCCAATTATTATGCCTATTGAATTGTTAATAGGAATTCTTAAATGCCAAAAGTCCTTTTCCAAGTGATCAAATGACTTCTATTTAATCCAGATTAATCTTGCTATATTCCTATGCAAAACAATTGAATTAAACTCCTTCAATTCTAATTTCTTATGTGTTACATGCGGTGAACAGATATTTCCATTCAATTCACAAACCTAATTATTCACTTTGCAAATAACTAAGTCACATGATATCATGCCCATTTCTAACCCTAGAATTCCTCTTTCAATTCCTTCTAGAGTAACAAGGTAATTACTGATCAGATAATTAATCAATAAGCTCAAGACAAGATAAACAACTCACTTTGACACAAATAATTGGAATAAATTGAATAACTAATTTATAGACATAAAAGATTCAATTGAAATCTTAATAAAAGAGTTAGTTCATAATTAATGAATTAAAACCAAGAATCCACAATTGAATAAACATTAAAAGATAAAAGTATGATAAGAGAAGAGAATAGAATCTGTTGTCAGCAAATCTAATGCTCCCCTCTTGCTCTTGATCTCCAGTGTTCTTCAATTTGCTTCAATCTCCAATGGCTAATTAAGAACTAGGGTTTATATTCTAATCTAATGGAGTATTTTATCTAAGCTAATCTATGTATTCTCTCTTTATTTTATGCCTTACATCATGTATTTATAGGTTACAAGTCCAATTTTTAGCTTAGGAACAAACCCAATCCAATTTGGAGTCAAAAAGGTGTGAAAATTTGTCCCAAAACGCATCCAGGCCGTACCAAGCCCTTCCCCAGTGCCCTAGCACTGGGCACGGCACTGGAACACTGCCCATTAGCGCCCCGATGCTTAAAATAAGCCTGAAATGGGCGCCCCGGCGCTGGCCCAATTTTTGGAAATTTTCTACTCCGACGTCCTTTGGGGAAATGGCCATAACTTCTTCGTCCGAACTCCAATTTCGATGATTCAAGATGTTCCAGAAAGAGGAGACGTAGATCTACAACTTTTCTTCTTTAAGTTTTTCGAAATAAGGTCCGGAACAATACTCAAATTGGCTCTGAAGTGACTGTTATATAAATGGCAAGCCGAAAACGCGAATCTAGCCACCCCGAATGTCGATCCAAGTAACTTTTGTCCCAATTCCTACAAAACAACATAAAACATGCATGAATAAACATAAAAACTTAAAATCAACCAAAAGATTAAGCTCAAATGCACTCAATTATTAGTATAAAACTCACTCATCACACTCCTGTAGTCGCTTCCAGAAGTTCAATGTAAAGCGTGGATCCCTATCTAAGACAATTGACACCGGAACTCCATGCCTCGAAACAATCTCTTTCACATATAACCTTGCCAACTGGTCTAAGTTGAATCTGATTTTGATCGGAAGGAAGTGTCCATATTTCGTTAATCGGTCAACAATAACCCATACTGCGTCATAGCCTTTCTGAGTTGTCGGTAGGCCAACCACAAAATCCATCGTAATATATTCCCATTTCCATTCTGGGATCTCTAAAGGTTGTAGCAATCCACTCGGCCTTTGATGTTCTGCTTTCACTTTCTGACATGTCAGACACTTGGCAACACACTCTGCAACATCTCGTTTCAAATTTGGCCACCAAAAATGTTGTCGAAGGTCTTGGTACATTTTGGTACTACCAGGGTGAATCAAATATCATGAGCTATAAGCCTCATTCAAAATGTCGTCCTTAATCCCTGACACAGGCGGTACCCAAATTCTGCAATCAAATATTAGTAGTCCCTCACTATCTGTTTTGAATCTCGGTTCAGTCCCTTCAGATATCTTCTTTTTCACTTTCTCATATTCTTCGTTCCGAAGTTGAGCCTCCTTAACTTTATCCAAGAAAGTTGTACCACTTGCATCCGGAACACTTCTCGCCAATCTCCATAGGATACTTCACTTCCAATTCCAAATTTTTCCATTGCTAAAATTAGCTCCTCTCGAGCTATCAACATCATCAATTTCTCCCGACCCTTTCTCGCTTAAGGCGCCAAGAACCACATTTGCTTTACCCTTGATGGTATAAAATCTCACAATCATAGTCCTTAATTAACTCCAACCACCTTCTCTCGCGATATTCAAGTCCTTCGTGTAAAAATATATTTTAGACTCTTGTGGTCAGATATATTTCACACTTCTCCCCATAGAGATAGTGTCTCCAGATCTTTAAAGCGAATACCACTGCAGCTAATTCTAAGTCATGGGTCGGATACCCCTTCTCATAGTCCTTCAATTGTCGTGACGCATACGCAATGACCCTGCCATTTTGCATAAGTACACAACCAAGTCCTTTATACGATGCATCACTATAAACTACAAAATTTCCTGTGTCATCCGGAAGAGATAACACAGGTGCCGAACTAAACCTCTTCTTAAACTTTTGGAAACTTTCCTCACATTTCTCCGTCCAAACGAATTTCACCGATTTCCTAGTCAAATTTGTCAATGGAGTCGCGATCTTGGAAAAGTCCTGAATGAATCTTCTATAATAACTGTAAGACCCCAACTTTTATGAATAAAGATTAATTTCTCTCGAAATATATTTTTGAATATTATGCTGTGGATATAATATAATGTTATAGTTGTGGGTAATATTTACAAATTTTGCAAAGTAAGCAAGTGGTTATATAATATTCGATTGGTCGGGAAATATTCGTTTTAACAGGGAATATTCGTACAATGGCACAATCATTGGTGGACCCCACAACGGAAGTATTGTCGTAATAAGAAAACGCATGTAATTATCTTTTATAAAAATAATTGGCGGAAGTGTTACCGTTAAACCGTTGAACTACCCTAGTAGTAAAGTACGATGAATACGCTGTGGTTGCATAGTAGCACACCAGTATTGATTATTGATGCTTATGTGAGAAGTCACTCAGTTATACTCAATTATTGCTACAGTAATTGCTGCATCATATCTCTCATATTATTGATTTGATTATTGTCACAGTATCATCTGCATAATATGTTATATTATTAAATCAATAATTGAGATGAAAAAGTTATTCATATTATTAAATTGTAATATTTACAATGTCTAGAAGTTCTGTCAAGGAGAGGTTTGATCATCTAATTGCGCGCCAATAAGGAGAAATCCTTATCGAAAAGCCCCTTCTTTCCTGGGAACGACCTGGTTGTTAAATATTGTGAGTTATAATATTAATGATGGATAAGTTAGTGTTGATTAAAGATGAAATTGATAGTTCCATTATGTTGGAATTATTAGTGTTAGTGGAAATCGACATTTATTTCGATATTAATTGATGTTTGGAAGTTATAATTGACAAATGTGTAATTAAACCTGGATAAATGAGCAATTAATTGCTATTAATTCATATGATTAAAACTATTTGTTCACATGTGTGTACTATTGATTCACATTCTTGTACTATTAGGGGAGTTGGTGCAAGATTGATAATACTTGCATGACTAAGTTAAAAATGGAGGTATAGATGAAGGTACTATACTGTAATTCATATTTTCACATGATTATAGCTATTGATTCACATGATTAAACTATTGATTCACATTATTTACTATTAGGGGAGGTGGTGCAAGTATGATAATACTTGCAGGACTAAATTAAAAATGAAAGAAAAGTTGAAGGTATTGTACTATAATATTTCGAGCCCCAAAATGTGCAATTATCGAAACTATATTTTCCTATAAATAGAAGCTCATTCTTTCATCATTTCTCACCAATTAACTAAAGCTTTAGAGCAATTATTATAGAGAGAAATTATAGAGAGAAAGAAGAAGAGAAGTCTGCTACCTCTCTACTCCAGTATCCAGTTTTTTTCTAAGGTAAGGGGTATTATTTCTTTCGTATTCATAAAGAGAGCTTCTATTATTCCATTCTTTATTATTATGTTAGAATAATCTGTCTATGCGAAGTACCGTATACATGGTAAAATTCTTCTGTTATTCCATTCTTTATTATTCTCATTGAATATCCTCGTTTATAAGGATTACGCTTAGACCGGTTCCATTCTTTATTATTCTCGCTGGAATAACTCTGTCTCATGCGGTCTATCGTATGCATGGTGAATTCTTTGTTATTTCATTCTTTATTATTCATTTGGAATATACCGTGCATATGTGATTAAGCTAGACCTGGTTCCATTCTTTATTATTCTGTTGGAATAACCTGTCTGTGCGGTCTATCACATGCATGGTGAATTCTTCTATTATTCCATTCTTTATTATTCTGTTGGAATATCATGTCTGTGTGGATTACGCATGACCTGGTTCCATTCTTTATTATTCTGTTAGAATAACCTGTCTATATGGATTATCACATGCATGGTGAATGATCCTTCGTATTCATTCCTTATTAAATTATGGAAATGATCTGTCTACGTGGATTACCGCATGACGGGTGAAAATCCATTTTCAGTTTCATATATTCTATGATACTGATTTGGTTAAAGTTTTGGCTTCTATACCCCATAAAATTAGTAGAATATCCTGGAAAATTGCGCTTCATCCGGTATCTTTTCATGGAAATATTCTTCTGAGCATTCTTGAATTTTACTCCACAAAGCAGTATCATGTTGACAATTTGGACGTAATTGATTTCAAGAAAAATTAACTTATAAATCTTTAAAATTTATTCTTGAACTTGTTTTATTGAATTATTGTCATCATCCTCATGCTTATATTGTGATGAAAGTCATCTTTGGCTTACGTGTATAGATGGACTTGGTATGATTATGACCAGGGATTATTCGGTTAATCATGACTTGTAATGTTATAAATGATGTGGTAAAAGTCCTCAGTAGCCTGTAGTGCATTGATGGACAGTTTTTGGTATAATTATGACCAGGGATTATTCGGTATAGTCATGACCATTGATGATTTAATGAATATCCTTGGCCCGTAGTGCAGGGATGACTCGATGATGTGGTTTATTTATTAAACTGAGTCTCAGCGATAAAAAAAATTGATGAAAACATTTTAAATCATAGAAGATAGTAGATATCATGCTCTACTTGACTCTTCTAATGGATTGCTTATTCCACTACAGTTAAACTTGATGTCTATTGTATTTTATCAGTTTAATATTGTTGAAGACTAATGATAATTTATTCTGCATTATCTTAGTCATAATATTTCTTCTTTAATAGTTGAGCTCACCTTTGTTTCATTGTTCTCTTGAGAAATGAGAACGTAGCCGGGACTAGTCGGGAAATGGAGTGACGATCCAGATGATAGCATTAGTAGTCCTCACTATTCTGTTAAATAGTGTGACAATAAATGTAATGAGGACTCCATTGAGTGTGGATATTGTCTAGATGACAATATTCTTATTAAAACTCGTAGATTATTTTATTGTATTTTACACGACTGTTTTATAATTAAGTTGTATTTGAATTTTGTACTATGTATTTGGCAACTCAAGGTGGGTGATGTATACCTATTTTGGGGGCGTCACAGTTGGTATCAAAGCTTAGGGATATGATCCCTAGATGAGATGTGAGACAAGAACTAGGAGGGGAGAGACGGGAAATTCCTTCGCTAGTATGACCTACCTAAGTTTATTTGGTATTTAATTGGTCGGTCATCGAGTATAGGGATAATGTGTGATATGTTAATTAACCCTTGTTTTGTGGCAGTATTTGAAAATGGCATCCGAAAATGTTGAGATAAACAATGAAGCACATGAGACCGTTGAGTCACCACAGATTAATACCTAGGATTATGTGCAACAGGAAGACAATAATCCTCATGTAAACAATAACATCGATGAAATGGTGAACGATGGGATGTTCAGAGGCTTTATGCAATTCATGCAACATCAAAGTAAAGTGGCTCCTATCCAAAATGCGGTGGAAATAACGACAACTCTCGATTTATCACCGCTAAGCGCTTCAAGGAGCTGACCACCAAGTTTTTTGAAAGCCAAAACCACTTAAGGCGAGACGTGGATAAAGCAGTATCAACAAGATATTTGATGTCTTGGGATGCTCCGAGGAGCAAAAGGTTCCTTTGCACCTTCATGTAGCGAAGCAGAGAGGCAAGATAACCGTGGAAATCTATAAAGTGTACTCAACCTGCCGCACTCAAAATGTCTTGGGAGAAGTTCCAAGAGCTATTCAATGACAAGTACTTTCCTGAAAGTATTCATCACATGAAGGAGGTAGAGTTCATCAAGTTTGAGCAAAACAATATAACCGTGGCGCAGTACAAAGCTAAGTTTGCCGAGTTGTCTCGGTTTGCATCCCACTTGGTTGATAATGAGGAGAGAATGATGCGGATGTTTCTAAGAGGTTTGAAACCCGAGATACGTTAATACCTAATTTCTCACAAACTGTGTTTATATTTAGATGTTGTGAATAGGGCTCAATTATTGGAGCACGATAATGAGTCAACCCAACCAAGAGAGAGCAACTGACAAGTTGATAATACCAGTGGTAGCAGTCATCGAAGTGGTGACAACAAACGTGGAGAGAATCAACATGCCAGAAATGATAATCACTTCGGTGGTAATCATGGCCATGACAATAAGAGTGGACATTTCAAGAAGAGGAGATTCAACAAGGATGGAAAGACGTCAGCACCAGCACATGTTGTTAAGGAAGGAGAACGACCACCGATCGTATGTTACAAATGTGGAGGGGAAGGACACATAAGTCCAAACTGCACGATGCAGTCCAAAGCGTGTTATAATTATGGAAAATATGGTCACCTAGTCCGATTTTGTCGTGCACCAAAGTCAAGTCCAGCTGGGATGGAGGCATCAAAGGGTGTCCCAGACAAGACAAAATTGGTAGTTCAAGGGAGAGCGTTTGTCGTAACCTCCCAAAAAGCAAGGAGTCTGAACGAGGTGATCACGGGTAAGCTAATCATAAACTCTAGCGAAGTTTATACTTTATTTGATACCGGTTCTACCCATTCCTTTATTTCTCCTACTTGTGCTCAACGTTTAAATTTGACTCCGGAGAAATTAGACTTTGACTTATCTGTTGAAACTCCGTTGGGAGAAACCTTCATTACATCCACGGTTTATAAGTCTTATTTGATTCAAATCGGTAACCGCACGTTACCTGTCAATCTTATTTCTTTGAAAATACTTGCATTTGATGTGATTTTAGGGGTTGATTGGTTAACTACTCATCATGCTAAAATCGATTGTTTTCGTAAGGTTGTTAGCTTTCATATTCCCAACCAACCTATTATGCGAATTCAAGCAACCAAACCACTAAAATCAATCACTATCATATCAAGTTATAAAACTATTCATTTTTTAAAAAACGGATGTCAAGCTTTCTTAGCCCATGTCACAGATTTAAGTAAAGATACATCAGATTTGAATGATATTTCTATTGTTAATAAATTTCCTGACGTATTCCCTGAAGAACTTCCTGGCCTACCCCAGAGCGTGAAATTGAATTTTGTATCGACCTTGAATCCCAAGACAAAACCCATTTCCAAAGCCCCATATCGAATGGCTCCTATTGAACTTCGTGGAGTTAAAACCCAACTACAGTGAATTGTTAGACATCTGTTTCATTCGGCCCTAGTACGCCTCCTTGGGGTGCTCATGTTCTATTCGTAAAGAAGAAAGATGGAAGTATGAGACTTTGTATTGATTATCGGGAGTTGAATCATGTCACCATCAAAAATAGGTACCCGTTGCCTCGCATTGATGACCTGTTTGATTAGTTCCAAGGAGCCAAATTCTTTTCAAAGATTGATCTTCGTTCCAGATATCATTAGTTGAAGATTAAAACTGATGACATTCCAAAGACTGCTTTTAGAACTCGAAACTAGCATTATGAATTCCTAGTCATGTCTTTTGGATTGACTAATGCTCCTACTGCCTTCATGGATATGATGAACCGAGTATTTAAGGAATATTTGGATCACTTTGTGGTCGTCTTTATTGATGACATCCTCATATACTCCAAAACCCGCGAAGACCATGAGCAACACTTGAGGCTGATACTCCAAAAGCTTCGTGAAAACAAGCTTTATGCCAAGTTGAAGAAATGCGAGTTCTGGCTTGAGGAAGTTGCATTCGTTGGGCACGTGATATCAAATCATGGAATATCTATTGACCCGGCAAAGATTGAAGCAATTCAAAGCTGGGAGCAACCTAAGTCAGTGACCGAAGTACGTAACTTTCTCGGCTTAGTTGGTTATTATCGGAGATTGGTAGAAGGGTTTTCTAGAATCACTACTTCATTAACTCAGCTGACTCGAAAAGATACAAAATTCGGTTGGAGCGAGAAATGTGAAAAGAGTTTTCAAGAACTCAAGAGGAGACTCATTTCAAAGACTGCTCGACAATACCATCTGCCTTGGAGGATTTGTCATCTACAAGATGCTTCGTGCAAAGGGTTAGGATGTGTTCTCATGCAACATGGGCAAGTCATAGCTTTACGCCTCTCGATAACTCAAAGAATATGAGAGGAATTATCCTACTTATGATCTAGAGTTGGCAATGCCGATCATTTTGCTTTAAGATTTGGAGGAATTACACCGTATGAATGAGAAGGTGGAGATCTATACGGATCATAAAAGCCTCAAATATTTCTTCACTCTAAAGGAACTCAACATGCGGCAACGACGATGGCTTGAGTTGTTAAAAGATTATCATCATACCATCCAATACGATCCTGGAAAAGCGAATGTAGTAGCTGACGCATTGAGTAGAAGATCATATACGGGCACGAGTGCATTATTGTCAACGTAAAGGCCCATTGTGTATGACTTGGAAAGGATAGAAATAGAGTTAAAGACTCAAGGGACCCATGTGATGATGGAGAATATACGAGTGGAACCGACTTTAATCGATAAAGTTAAAGCTGCTCAAACTACAGATCTGGAGCTGATGCGTATGAAGAAGAAAGTGCAAGAAGGTGCTATTCCGAAAGCAAGATTCGATGAAGAAGGAAAACTTAGAGTCAACTCCAGACTTTGTGTTTTTAACGATTCTGACTTGAAGTATAAAATCATGATGGAGGCGCACAACACACCGTTTGCAATCCATCTTTGGAGTACCAAAATGTATCGTGATCTTTGACATACATTTTGGTGGAGCAATATAAAGAGAGAGATAGTGGGGTTTATCTCAAGGTTTCTAACTTGTCAACGAGTCAAGGAGGAGCATCAAGTGCCAAAAGGTCCATTGCAACCACTTGAAATTCCAGAACGGAAGTGGGAGCACATTACCATGGATTTCAAGTCTTCGTCTTCCCAAGGTTTCTCAAGGCATAGATGTGATTTGGGTCATTGTTGATAGATTGACCAAGTCTGCTCATTTCTTATCGATACGACAAACTTTTACACTTGAACGTCTTGCTAGTATGTACATAAATTAGATCGTAAGATTGTATGGTATGCCAGTATCCATAGTCTCTGATCGAGACCCAAGATTCACTTCAAGATTTTGGGTTAGTTTGTAAAAAGCTATGGGCACGGATTTACGATTTAGTTAGGCATAACATCCTCAAACGGATGGGCAGCAGAAAGGACTATTCAAACTCTTGAAGATTTATTAAGACTATGTGTCCTTGAATTCAAGGGAAATTGGGACAAGTTCTTACCATTGGTGGAGTTTTCCTACAACAATAGTTATCAAGCAAGTATTTGCATGGCTCTATTTGAGGCGTTGTATGGAAGAAAGTGTCGTTATCCAGTATGCTGGGATGAGGTGGATGAAGCAACGTTGTTGGGACTGGATTTGGTACGTATGACTACGAAAAAGATTCAAACGATTTGACAACGTATAAAATTCTCACAAGATCAACAAAAGAGTTATGCTGATCTTCATCGAAAAGACGTGGAATTCAATATTGGAGATCATGTGTTGTTACGTGTTGCTCCATGGAAAGGAGTTACAAGATTTGGAAAGAGAGGAAAGCTCAATCCTCGATTCATTGGCCCATTTTTAATCCTCGATCGAGTAGGAACGGTGACTTATAGACTCGCCTTACCGCCAAGTATGTCTCGTGTTCATAATGTTTTTCACATATCTATGTTACGTAAATATGTGAAAGACCCGAACCATATTATTGAATTAGAAGCAGACGAGATAGAGGAAGATTTAACGTATGAAGAGTTACCTGTTAAAATCTTGGATAAGAAGGATCATATTCTATGCTCCAAGGTTATACCTCAAGTCAAAGTTTGTGGAGAAACCACGATGTGGAAGAAATGACCTGGGATTTAGAATCTGAGATGAAATCAATGTATCCTCACCTCTTCGACATACTAGGTACGTACCCTAATTTCGAGAACAAAATTTCATAAGAAGGGGAGGTTGTAAGACCCCAACTTTTATGAATAAAAATTAATTTCTCTCAAAATATATTTTTGAATATTATGGTGTGGATATAATATAATGTTATAGTTGTGGGTAATATTTATAAATTTTGCAAAGTAAGCAAGTGGTTATATAATATTCGATTAGTCGGGGAATATTCGCTTTAACAGGGGAATATTCAGACGACGGCAAGACAATCATTAGTGGACCCCACAATGTAAGTATTGTCGTAATAAGAAAACGCGTAATTATCTTTTATAAAAATAATGGCGGAAGTGTTACCGTTAAAGCTGCTGAACTACCCGGTAGTAAAAGTGCGATATACACGTGGTTGCATAGTAGCACTCAGATTGATTATTGATGCTTACGTGAGACGTCACTCAGTTATACTCAATTATTGCTACAATAATTGCTGCATCATATCTCTCATATTATTAATTCGATTATTGTCACAGTATCATCTGCATTATATGATACATTATTAAATCAATAATTGAGATGACAAAGTTATTCATATTATTAAATTGTAATATTTACAATGTCTAGAACTTCTGTCAAGGAGAGGTTTGGTCATCTAATTGCGCGCCAATAAGGAGAAATCCTTATTGGAAAGCCCACTCTTTCCTGGGAACGACCTGGTTGTTAAATATTGTGAGTTATAATATTAATGATGAATAAGTTCGTGTTGATTAAAGATGAAGTTTGTGACGCCCCCAAAATAGGTATACATCACCCATTTTGAGTCGTCAATAACATGGTACAGAAACAACTACAACTTTATTAATACATCATAAAAATTGTGAGTTTAAATATAAATATTATCTTCTAGACAATATCTATACCCAAATAAATCCTCATCACAATTATTGATACATTGTTTTACAAAAATGGTGAGGACTACTAAAATAACTTCTAGAATCATCATTCCACACCCCGACTAGTACTCGCTACATTCTTGCCTCCTTAGAAGAAAAATGGAACAAAAAGAAAAAGGGTGAGCTCAATTAGCCCAGTAAAGAATATTATGACTAAGATAATATAGAACAAATTATCGTTAGTCTTCAACAGGGAAAAATCTGATAGAACATAATAGACAACAAGTTTTAGATCAATATTCGCAGCGGAAATAATAATTCATAGAAGAGTTACGTAGAGAATGAAATCTACTACTATCTATGAATTTAACAGTCCATCATCAACATTTTATCCCTGTAACATCAATCAATATTTTTCTTGAATCAAATTTTCATCTTTGCACTATAGGCCAAAGATATTCATCAGTTGGTCATGTTCATCTCAACACCTGTTCATCTTTGCACTACGGGCCAAAGATATTCATAAGAAATTCATTCATCTTTGCACTACAGGCCAAAGATATTCAATAATATCATCATTTAGGACTGAGGATGATGAAAAATATTTTAAAGAAAACGAATCCAGTGAAACAAAGGAATAAATATTAAGGATTCATATTTCGGTTTATCCATGTCCAAAAATACCTCATAAATAATCATAGTGGAGTAGACTTCAAGAATGATCAAAACATGGATACAATCAAAGCTAGTATCCATAATAGATATTTTGGACGAAAAGAAAAAATTTCATTTTTCAATGAATAGTCTTGAGTATTACGTGAATAATGTCGTATCGTGAATAATTAATCGCATACGTGAATAGTAATCCCGACACAAAAAGTTCCAAATTTGATTAAAAGTTCAAACCAATATTTCGGCATAATGATATTTAAGAAAATAATATCATTTAAGAAGAAAATAACATCTCTTACCTCAAAAGATAAGATTTACTAATTGAAACAATCAATATAGGCTATGACTTGAACTTGCACCGTATAGCAACATTCAAAGTATTAAAATACTCACAATAATACGCTCAATATATCGAGAGAGAAAGAGAGAGAAGATTTCAGTTTCTGGTGTGATTTTCAAATCTAACCTAAGCACCCTATTTATAGGAAAATGCTTAGAACACCAAAGTAGAAAATTTAATATAATATTATTATATTTACAAAATTGTCAAGCCCACCTCTTGAATCTGAATTCAACCACCTTGCACATGTCTAATACAGCCCACTAAGCAAAAAAACGTTTTTGTAATTAAAAATAATTAAAACTTTCAAAAATCAATTATTTCGGAACTACGAAACTTCAATAATTCATAATAAATATCCCTCTTATCAGAAAAATTCAAACCACATGTCTTTTTTGTAGGAAATTTTATTCTCTACAACTTTGCAGAAGAAAGTTTTTCCAAATTCCAAACAAAAATTGACCGAAATCCACAAACAGACGATTTTACAGGCTATAATCAAATTTTGGTCAAGAATTGGGGTCTACCGACACACAAAATATATGTTAATCATTTAATACCACAAAAATACTCTTCCTCCTCATATACTCATATATCCCACATTCATTGTAAAATATCACCATTAATATATTGTTAAAATAATATATTTAAATGAATTATTTTATCAAAAAAAGATAAAATATTAATTTTCAACAATTGTCACATTAAAAATTTTCTCCATCTATATCCACATAAAATCAATATTTTCCTCATCATATAAATCAATAATTAATTATTCACAAATAATATTACAGAATCACATTACTGACAACCAGGCAGTTCCCAAGAAAGAGGGGGCTTTCCAATAAGGATCTCTCCTTACTGGCGCGCAATTAGATGACCAAACCTCTCCTTAGACAGAACTTTCTAGACATTACCAATAATGTTATCTAATAATATTATTTAGATAATATGAATTATTGCTCTGATAATAGAAAATACTCTGCAGTGACAATTATTAAAACAACAGTAATATAAAATATCAACGCAGCAATTATTGAATCAATAAAATAAAATACTGAACAGTAATTACTGTAACAATTATTGAGTAGTGCCTTCTTACGTAAGAATTAATAATTGGTGTAATACTGCAGTGCTATCTTGTGTATTTTAACCACCCCTGGTATTCCAACAAAGATAATCTTGTAATAACTACTACGCCGCTATTTATAACTAACTTATTTTTTGTCGTTTTCTTCATTCAATCGCTTTTTCGTTATGGGGCCCACACAATAGGTCAACTACCGTCGCATTTAATATTCCCCAACAGTAAGAATATTCCACGACCAAACGAATATTCCCCGTCAACAATAAATATTTTAAAACCACTTGCTTGTTTGAAATAATTTCGCATTTTTCCCATAACTTACCACATTAATCAAATCAACCCTTACTATTTCAAGATAATAAATAGAGGAAATTTAATTTCATTAAATAATAAGTTGGGGTCTTAAAAAATTGATAGTTCCATTGTGCTGGAATTATTAGTGTTAGTGGAAATCGACATTTATTTCGATATTAATTGATGTCTGGAAGTTATACTGACCAGACGGATAATTAATCGGATAAATGAGCAATTAATTGCTATTAATTCACTTGATTATAACTATTTGTTCACATGTGTGTACTATTGATTCGCATTCTTGTATTATTAGGAGAGTTGGTGAAAGATTGATAATACTTGCATGACTAAGTTATAGATGGAGGTACTATACTATAATTCGTATTTTCACATGATTATAACTATTGATTCACATGATTGAACTATTGATTCACATTATTTACTATTAGGGGAGGTGGTGCAAGTTTGATAATACTTACAGGACTAAATTAAAAATGAAAGAAAAGTTGAAGGTATTGTACTGTAATATTTCGAGCCCCAAAATGTGCAATTATTGAAACTATATTTTCCTATAAATAGAAGCTCATTCTTCCTTCATTTCTCACCAATTCACTAAAGCTTTAGAGCAATTATTATAGAGAGAAATTATAGAGAGAAATAAGAAGAGAAGTCTACTACCTCTCTACTCCAGTATCCAGTTTCTTTCTAAGGTAAGGGGTATTATTTCTTTCGTATTCATGAAGAGAGCTTCTATTATTCCATTCTTTATTATTATGTTGGAATAACCTGTCTATGCGAAGTACCGCATACATGGTGAAATTCTTCTGTTATTCCATTCTTTATTATTCTGTTGGAATATCCTGTCTATGCGGATTACGCTAGACCTGGTTCCATTCTTTATTATTTCGTTGGAATAACCTGTCTGTGCTGTCTATCGCATGCATGGTGAATTCTTTGTTATTCCATTCTTTATTATTCTTTTGGAATATCCTATCTATGCGGATTACGCTAAACCTGGTTCCATTCTTTATTATTCTGTTGGAATAACCTGTCTGTGCGGTCTATCGCATGCATGGTGAATTCTTCTGTTATTCTATTCTATATTATTCTTTTGGAATATCCTATCTGTGCGGATTAAGTATGACCTGATTTCATTCTTTATTATTCTGTTGGAATAACCTGTCTATGTGGATTATCACATTCATGGTGAATGATCATTCGTATTCATTCCTTATCAAATTATGGAAATGATCATCTATTGTGGATTACTGATAATGGTGAAAATCTATTTGCAGTTTCATATATTCTATGATACTCATTTGGTAAAAGTTTTGGCTTCTATACCCCATGAAATTAGTAGAATATCCTGGATAATTACGCTTCATCCGGTATCTTTTCATGGAAATATTCTTCTGAGCATTCTTGAATTTTACTCCACAAAGCAATATCATGTTGACAATTTGATTTAATTGATTTCAAGATAAATTAACTTATAAATCTTTAAAATTTATTCTTGAACTTGTTTTATTGAATTATTATGTCATTGTCATCATCCTCATGCTTATATTGTGATGAAAGTCATCTTTGGCTTACGTGCATAGATGGACTTGGTATGATTATGACCGAGGATTATTCGGTATAATCATGACTTGTAATGTTATAAATGATGTGGTAAAGTCCTCGGATCTTGTAAAGGCATTGATGGATAGTTTTGGTATGATTATGACCGTGGATTATTCTAAGGTATAGTCATGACCATTGATGATTTAATGAATATCCTTGGCCCGTAGTGCAGGGATGACTCGATGATGTGGTTTATTTATTAAGCTGAGTCTCAGTGATAAAAAAATTGATGAAAACATTTTAAATCATAGAAGATAGTAGATATCATGCTCTACTTGACTCTTCTAATGGATTGCTTATTCCATTGCAGTTAAACTTGATGTCTATTGTATTTTATCAATTTAACATTGTTGAAGACTAATGATAATTTATTCTCGCATTATCTTAGTCATAATATTTCTTCTTGGGCTAGTTGAGCTCACCCTTTCTTTCACCGTTTCTCTTGAGAAATGAAAACGTAAGTCGGGACTAGTCGGGGAACGGAGTGACGGTCCAGATGATAGCATTAGTAGTCCTCACTATTTTGTTAAATAATGTGACAATAAATATAATGAGGACTCCATTGAGTGTGGATATTGTCTAGATGGCAGTATTCTTATTAAAACTCTTAGATTATGTTTTGTCGTATTTTACACGACTGTTGTATAATTAAGTTGTATTTGAATTTTGTACCATGTATTTGGCGACTCAAGATTGGTGATGTATATCTATTTTGGGGGCGTCACAATAACCTACCAATCCAAGAAAACTTCTTACTTTTGATGGCGTCTTCGGCTGATCCCAGTTCATCACAGCTTCGACTTTAGAGGGGTCTACCGAAATTCCGTCCTTATCGATCACATGTCCAAGAAATTGTACTCGTTCAATCCAGAATTCACATTTTGAAAATTTGGAGTACAACTTCTCTCTTCTCAACGCCTCTAACGTTACTTTCAAATGCTCTACGTGTTCTTCCTTGGTCTTTGAATATACCAAAATGTCATCGATAAAGACCATTACGAATTTGTCCAAAAATGGTTTAAATACCCTGTTCATCAGGTCCATAAACGCTGCAGGAGCATTTGTTAGACCGAATGACATTACCAAAAATTCATAGTGACCATATCATGTTCTGAATGCTGTCTTCGGTACATCCTTTGGTCTCACCTTCAGTTGATGATAACCACTCCTCAAGTCTATCTTTGAAAAGTATCTCGCCCCCCTTGATCGAATGAGCATTTTTGATTCTTGGTAATGGATATCTATTCTTAATCAGACCTTATTCAGTTCTCTATAGTCGATGTAGAGCCGCATTGTCCCATCCTTCTTCTTCATTTAATAAAACCGGCGCTCCCCTACCGATGATACGCTTCTGCTGGATATACTTCTTGTCCAGTAATTCTTGTAGTTGAACCATCAATTCTTTCATCTCTACCGGTGCCATTTGGTACGGTGCCTTCGATATTAGAGCTGTTCCTAGAGCCAAATTGATCACGAATTCAACTACTCTATCTGGTGGAAGTCTTGACAAATCGTTCGGAAATACGTCTGTGAAATCCCTCACTACTGGTATCTCCTCTATTTTCGGATTCTCTTTACGATTGTCGACTATGTAAGCTAGATATCCTACACGGTCTTGTCTTAACAACTTCCTGGACTGTATCATCGTTAGATAACTTGCTTGTCTAGGCGACTTGCTACCATAAAACACAACCTTTGACTGAGTCATAAGGTTAATATGCTTCTTCTAACAATCAATTACCGCTCCATAATTGGATAACCAGTCCATACCCAAGATAACGTCGAATTCTCCAAGTCGAATAGGGATAAGATCTACGTTCATAATATTGCCCTTACTATCCACTCTACAGTTCTTATGTACGTACTTAACATGTATTATTTCTCTATTCGCAATTTCTATGTTCATGGGGTATTCTAACTCGTCCTTAAGCAATTCTAAATTCTTAGGAAAGTCATCGGATATAAATAAACAAGTAGCACCCGAATTAAATAATACATAAGCATTAACTTTATTGATCGGAATGATACCTGACACCACATCACGAGACTGCACTGCATCCTGTACTATCATGTTGAATGTTCTGGCGCGGTTGGTTGCAGTTGGTCCTGTGAAAGTCAGAATGCTTCCACCGCTGTTTCCTCTATTCCTTCCTGATCCTGTCCCTCCAGATCCCTTCTTAGGACAATCCCTTGCAAGATGATCCTTTGAGCCACAAGTGAAGCAGGCACCCTTCTTTGGGCTAGGACAGTTAGGTACTATGTGGCCTTCCTGACCACAATTGTAGCATACTCATTTTCCCTTCATGCAAACTCTCAGATGAGCTTTCCCGCAGGTTGAGCACGCTTCAATCCTCTTCTTCTGCCCTCCTTGTTGATTTCCAGTTGATGAGTTATCAGACCACTTTCTCTTCTGATTATTACTACCTCCCGTGCTACTTCCACCAGTCTTGTTAATTCCTTCATTTTCACTCTTTTCTCTTCTTCCGATCCTCGATTATATTTAGTTCTGCATCACTTCCACCTTCAGCGAGTATGGCCTTCTCTAACACTCCAGCAGTGTTCAATTGGAACATTGACACCTTGCTATACAACTAGGGCTTCAATCCTCGCCTTTCAACGCGTCTTGCCTTTTCTCTCGTCAAAGATGCACTTGATATGTGGTGAACCTGGCCAACTCGTTGAATATTGCCGCATAGTCTGCTACGGACATATTGCCCTATTTCAACTCTAAAAACAGAACCTCCATTTGGTTCTGCGAGCTGGTCAAAAAATACATCTCAAAGAACATTGTGATGCCCCCAAAATAGGTATACAACACCCATTCTGAGTCGCTAAATACATGGTATAGAAAGCAAACTACAACTTCAATAATACAATTGTCGTGCAAAATACGACAACACATACTGTGAGTTTAAATACAAATATTGTCTTCTAGACAATATCCACACCCAAATAAGTCCTCAATACAATTATTCATACACTATTTTACAGAAATAGTGAGGACAACTAAAACATCTTTCTAGAACCATCACTCCATACCCCGACTCGATCCTCGCTGTGTTCTCACCTCCCGAGAAGAAAAAAAATGGAACAAAAAAGGAAAAGGGTGAGCTCAATTAGCTCAGTAAAGAATATTATGACTAAGATAATATATAACAAATTATCATTAGTCTTCAACAGGGAAAAATCTGATAGAATATAATAGACAACAAGTTTTAGATCAACAAATACAGCGGAAACAACAATCCATTAGAAGAGTCACGTAGAGAATGAATTCTACTATCTTCTAAGAGTCCATCATCAATATTTTATCCCTATAACATCAATCAATATACACCTTTTAATCAAATATTCATCTTTGCACTACAGGCCAAAGATATTCATTTATTTCACCAGTTGGTCATGTTCATCTCAACACCTGTTCATCTTTGCACTACAGGCCAAAGATATTCAGTAATATCATCATTTAAGACTGAGGATGATGAAAAATATTTTAAAGAAAATGAATCCAGTGAGACAGAAGGACAAATATTAGGGATTCGTATAACAGTTTATCCAAGATCAATAATACTTCATAATAACCAATTGTAAAGCAGAATTCAAAAATAACGATCAAAACATGGATACAATCAAAGATAGTAGCCAAAATAGACATCTTGGATAAAAAGGAAAATTTTTATTTTTCGGTGAATAGTACCGTATTCGTGAATAGTGTCGTATACATGAATAGTGTCGCATACGTGAATAGTAACCCTGACACAAAAAGTTCCAAATTTGATTAAAAAGTTCACCAATATTTCAGCATAATGGTATTGAAGAAAATAATATCATTTAAGAAGAAAATAGCATCCCTTACCTCAAAATAACGGTACTTTTAATCGGAATATCGGATAGAAAGTCGAAGAAAACTTGTACCGAACAACAACTCTCAAAGTATCAAAATACTCACAAAGATACGCTCGAGAATCTAGAGAGAAAGAAAACTTGTTTCTGGTGTGATTTCCAATTCTAACCTAAGCGTCTATTTATAGGAAAATGCTAGAATGCCATAGGAGACTAAAATAATAAATTAATATTGTTTTTTCTTATTTTTTCTACGCATGCTTTGAAAGCCATCAGCCCCTCATTTCTGAGATTTCAACAGCCCACATGTTATTAACACTAACACCAACCAAAAGTGGGTCCCACCCATAAATTTAATAAAAATTATTTTATTTTCTGAAATTTCAACAATTCATAGAAAATAGCCCGTTTATCAGAAAAATACGAATTTTACGTTCATTTCGTATGAAATCGAATTCTCTACAACTTTGTAGCTTTGAGTTTTTCCAAATTCCAAACAGAAAATATCCGAAATCCATAAACGGGTTATTTTTAATACTTCCCTTCCAACAAAATACTGATAAAACACCTCAGCATTAATTTTTTCAATTATATCCACATAAAATAAATATATCCATCAATTATATCAAATAAATATTTCCTTATCATATAAATCAATAATTAATTATTCATAAATAATATTACAGAATCACACTTATGACAACCAGGCAATTCCCAGAAAAGAGGGGGCTTTCTAATAAGGATTTCTCCATACTGGCGCGCAATTAGGTGACCAAACATCTCCTTGACAGAACTTTCTAGACATTACCAATAATGCTATCTAATAATATTATTCAAATAATATGAATTATTGATCTGATAATGGGAAATACTATGCAATGACAATTATTGAAACAACAATAATATAAAGTATCAACACAGCAATTATTGAATCAATAAAATAAAATAATGAACAGTAACTACTGTAACAATTATTGAGTAGTGTCTTCTTACGTAAGAATCAATAATTCAACAATACTGTGCAACCACGCGTATTACTGTATTTTAACCACCGGGTATTCCAACAGTGTCGGTAACAATTACGCCATTATTCATATAAACTCATACTTAGTCATTTTCTTCATCCGACAGTTATTCCGTTATGGGGCCCATAATTGACTGCGCCGTCGTACGGATATTCCCGACAAAAAGAATATTTTATAACCACTTGCTTATTTTGTAAAATTTGCACATTTCACCCATAACCAAAGCATAATATCAAATTAACCCTTATTAATTTAGAATAATGAATAGAGAAAAATTCAATTTTATTTATAATAAGTTGGGGTCTTACAAACATGTGTGAAGAGTCACAATCTCCCTATCCTTTTTCTCGATAGTAATCTGCTGAATAACCGTCCGCTCCTTTAGCTCCTAAACAGTGTCTCGTAACTCTATGTTACGATCATAAAGCGCATCATACATCTCAACATCAATGGAGTTCGGTGGAAACTCCTTTTCTTCCTCTTCTTCCTCAGGATCCTCCTCTGGATCAGTCTCAGGCTCATGCTCCTGACCAACAACAGTGATCAATGGAGATGGCTCTCTCCGTACCAACTGCTCCCTGATGGCATGAATGTCTCGGGGCTCCTCCTCCGTAGGTACTCGGGGTTCCTCCTCCCCAACTCGACTAGCTTCTCCAACATCCGACATCCTGACAACACAATTTTAAGTTTTAGTTACTAATCCGTACTAGCGAGCACATAATTTAACACATAAGCACATAAAGTCTTTTATTATCTTCAATGAATTAAGAAATTCATTTCTTAGAACTCGATAAGAGTTTACCACCACTATGTTCTCGAGCTCCTACAAGGCTACTACCTAAGGTTATTCCCCCACCTAAGGTTCATAACCTACGGCTCTGATACCAACCTGTGACACCCCCAAATCCGGGTACTTCCATTTCCGCGAGATTCGGTGTTCACTGTTGTACCACCCACTTCCCGAAAAGGAAAGGGAGGTCACGTGCAAAGCACAACAAACCTCAAAATAAGAAAACAGAGCACTAATAACCTCAAAATATTAATAGTGGTGATCCATTAATAGCGTAGTAAATACAATTCTCCAAATAGAGTCAAAATAATCAAAACTTAAAATTCGAAACAACCTAGATGGTCAACGGCAACTCTCTCATCACACTAGCCCTGAATCACCCCTGCAAACCTATCGGAAGAAAAACACAGCATGAGCCAATTGCCCAGTACGGATATAAATATACAAAAGATATACAACTGAAATATGAAATCAACAGAGACAAAATATTGCCTCTGACAAAAAAAAATAAAATCCCCAAAGATTTGAATAGATTATATTTGAACCAACAGAATTAACGAAACAAACAGAAGAGTAAAGAAAATAATGAACTGAAATAACTAACCCAATTAATTGAAAAGAGACGAAATGAACTGAAACGAAACGAACAAAACTAACACAATGAAATAATAAGCTGAAACAAATGGCTGGGGTTATTTCATACCGATTGAGCTCAGAAATATATCTTGCCACACAGACAAGTCAAAACAATGCCACACAGGCAAGTCAAACCATGCCACACAGGCAAGTCAAAATAATGCCACACAGGCAAATCAAAATAATGCCACACAGGCAAATCACACATTGGACCTCGAATCCAAATGTATGCAAATCGGATAGGTGTGTTTGGCACAACATCACCAATCCGCAGAACAGAAAACTAGGGTTAACCCATACGCCTCCCACAACAAAATACCAAATGACCCACTTCCTCCGGAGCCCAAAACGGAGACGTCGTGGACTAATCACACCGCCACGAAAAGTGTCATGTCTCTCGTGTCAAGACGATATGCCTGTGGTACCCCCACAGCTGGTTATAACTTAGGTATACCCTACGATATATTCTAACAAAAATTCCATGTCACAACACATGCGACATAATACCAACAAAAAGGGTTCTATATGTACATGTTGAACCAAATCAAATTCTAGTCACAAGGTTTCAAAAAGAAGGTAGCAACATGTACCGCTCTACAATTATCAAAATAAATACTATACATGATAACCTGATTCAAAGAGTACAAGTACGAGTCCAATGTGTCAACTCCAAAATGAAACAAATATATCAATTTCACAAGAAATAATTATGTGAAATAATAACAGAAATTCGAAACGAGGAACAAAATGAACAATTCAAATTTAACAAAAGTATCGCTGAAAGAGTACAGAATCTGTACCTAATACTTCCAAACCATTTATAGCATACTCCACAAAATCTTACCCTCAAATGCCAACGATATCAAATACGAAACGTCATTCACAACCTAAACATATTCACCTCAAATTAAAATAATCTAAACTAATAATTCCCAAAATAATTCATAATCTATTTCATATGCCTTTAATCATTGCCTTTTATCAATTATTAATACTCCAAAATTTATATACTAAGTATAACTCTTTTAATTATTTCCGTTCAATTTAAATAATTTAATAAGATTTTATTACAATCTAATCATTAATAACATAATACTATTAAATTTATTATTAAAACTTTTATAACTACGTCCACGAAATTAATTAATTCAAATTAATAAATATAAGTTCAATTGATTTATTAATTCTGTATACAATTTCAAAGCAAAATATTATTAATATATATATATATAAACAAATAATGAAATTAATCAACACCTGCAGCAGTGCTGCAGGCCTCACCCACGAAACATGTATATATATAATCACCCATCAAAATCAAAAATACGTGAATACTATAACATTTGGCAAATAAACTTTTAAAGCCTCCTCATATTTCGAACCATCCCAACTAACTAAAAGTTGACTTATAGTTATATATATAATCTTTACTATATTACTATAGTACAACAATATAGTAGCCTTCATCACACTAACGTTTTTTTTAAGGAAAAAGAAATGATCAATTCATACATACATACAGAACATATAACTTCAATTCATTATTAATAGTAAAGTTACAATACCTTTTCGCTTCCTATGCAACAAAGTGAATCTATTAATTTTCTCCTCTCCAAATTACAATGCAAAAGTACTTTTCTCCTCTCTTTCCCTGTGCCGCCTCATGCCCAAAGTATATGATATAATATAATGTCGTGCAGTTAGGTTTTCTTTATTGTCTTATTACTTCTCCTAATTATAATAGGATTTATTATTACCCACATTTAATTAAATTAAACTCAATAAATTTTAAGGCCCAAATTGTACTAAATTAATTTATCCATCTCTTATTAATACTTATTAGCCCACACAAATTAAATAACTAGTTTGACCCAAATAAATAACAAAGTCTAATTAATATGTTTTAAAACAAAATAATATTTTTTTTATTATTTAATTTTTTTTCGGGTATTACATCACCTACCCCTTAAAAAGGATTCCGTCCCCGGAATCAAAAGAATGAACATACCTAATTATCAAAAGATGCGGATACTCCGCTCGAATAGACTCCTCTATCTCCCAAGTAGCTTCCCGCGCCGAATGATTTTAGCACAAGACTTTAACCAAAAGGAATTATCTTCCTCAATTTTAATTTAATCAGTTATTTAATTATCTACTAAAAGAATTTAATTTTCCAAACAAAACAAGGAAGAAAAGAGGGAAACAAAATCATTTACCTTTTCCAATTTAAATACAATTGTATACGATAAAATCAATTAATATTTAATTATAAAAAATGGGTTATTACATTTTCACCCCTTAAAAATAATTCCGTCCTTGGAATTCAAATAAGCTACAAAAACAAATAATTTAGTTACGACGTAGCGCCGCTATTTGTAACGATCAACGCGGATAAGTCATCGGTCCACACAATTATCAATGTACTTATAAAAGATTCGTCAGCTACCGTGTCAAGCCTTGGTAAGGTTCTTCGCGTTAAATCACATGATCCACTGTTGGTACGGCCCCCCGTTAATATCATTGAGTTTCATTCTTGCAAACATACGTACTCTTCAGAACATAATTCGAAATCACAAAAAAAAAATTCTCTTCATCTAAATACGATTTGAATACCCAAAATATTTAAAATTATCTTTAATTTGTAAAACGTTTTTCCACACATGACAAAGATATAACAAATTATTTTTATTTATATTTTACATAAATTCATGCAAAACTCTAAGGGCATCAAATAAACAAAATAACTATGCAAACTATATTACTAACGTCTCTCCCTAAGTCCTCAAGAGCTTCAAAATATTATAACCTCAAATCAAATTAGTTCTCAAATAATATTACTCCAAAAATATACTACTACTAAGATCTATTCATCACCATACCAACTCCAAATCATATATCCTATTATCTGAATAAGCAAACTATAGCTTTCAAAATCTCTTAAAGATTCATCACTTATTGTATATCTAATTATTCAATAAATCAATCATTCTCTTAGTATTCTACTAGGAAACCTTAACCCAACAAATTCCAAGATCTCCTCATACTATCACTCAAAATTTCATATAAGATAAGTCCAATATTCTACTAGAAAATAATCGCAAAATTCATTTACTCCAAAAGATTAATCTAATTACCTCGAATCTTTACAACAACTCAAAATTACATGAGATCCTTTGTACTTAATAGTTTTCACTTTATCATATTATCCCACCGATTCACATACCTCAAATTATTCACAACTTAACAAAAATTGAAATCTAACCCAAATAAAATCCTCAATCCCAAAATCATAATGATTTGTAATTACCTGAAATAACTCTAACAAATAATTCTCCAATATCAAAACTCGCTGATACAAATGCTCATATCATAATCGTATAATCATTTCTTAACTGAACAAAATATGACATTATTCTCCTTAATGATCAAATCACAATCCTTAACTAATATTATTACTCCAACGCATAACAATAATAATCTTAACAAATTATCTCCCTTTCTCAAATCAACTACAATTTAAAGAGCTAAAAACACTTGGTCAAAATCAAGACCAACCAAACACAGAACAAAATCAAATCAAACTCCTATGTCTACCCAGTGATTTACCCACAACTCACAGGTCAAACCTAAATAGGTTTTCTACAAGAAAGAACCTAAGCTCTAATACCATCTCTGTAACACCCCCTTCCAGAAAAGGAAAGGGAGGTCACGTGCAAAGCACAACAAACCTCAAAATAAGAAAACAGAGCACTAATAACCTCAAAAATATTAATAGTGGTGATCCATTAATAGCGTAGTAAATACAATTCTCCAAATAGAGTCAAAATAATCAAAACTTAAAATTCGAAACAACCTAGATGGTCAACGGCAACTCTCTCATCACACTAGCCCTGAATCACCCCTGCAAACCTACCGGAAGAAAAACACAGCATGAGCCAATTGCCCAGTACGGATATAAAGATACAAAAGATATACAACTGAAATATGAAATCAACAGAGATAAAATATTGCCTTTGACAAAAAAAATAAAATCCCCAAAGATTTGAATAGATTATATCTGAACCAACAGAATTAACGAAACAAACAGAAGAGTAAAGAAAATAATGAACTAAAATAACTAACCCAATTAATTGAAAGGAGACGAAACGAACTTAAACGAAACGAACAAAACTAACACAATAAAATAGTAGACTGAAACAAATGGATGGGGTTATTTCATACCGATTGAGCTCAGAAATATATCTTGCCACACATACAAGTCAAAACAATGCCACATAGGCAAGTCAAAATAGTGCCACACAGGCAAATCAAAATAATGCCACACAGGCAAATCACACATTGGACCGTGAATCTAAATGTATGCAAATCGGATAGGTGTGTTTAGCACAACATCACCAATCCACAGAACAAAAAACTAGGGTTAACCCATACGCCTCCCACAACAAAACACCAAATGGCCCACTTCCTCCGGAGCCCAAAACGGAGATGTTGTGGACTAATTACACCGCATTTTAAAGTGTCATGTCTCTCGTGCAAGACGACATGCTCGTGGTACCCCACACGTAGGGTTATAGCTCGTATATACCCTACGGTATATTCTAACAAAAATGCCATATCACAACACATGCGACATAATACCAACAAAAAGGGTTCTATATGTACATGTTGAACCAAATCAAATTCTAGTCACAAGGTTTCAAAAAGAAGGTAGGAACATGTACCGCTCTACAATTATCAAAATAAATACTATACATGATAACCTGATTCAAAGAGTACAAGTACGAGTCCAATGTGTCAACTCCAAAATGAAACAAATATATCAATTTCACAAGAAATAAATATGTGAAATAATAACAGAAATTCGAAACGAGGAACAAAATGAACAATTCAAATTTAACAAAAGTATCGCTGAAAGAGTACAGAATCTGTACCTAATACTTCCAAACCATTTATAGCACACTCCACAAAATCTTACCCTCAAATGCCAACGATATCAAATACGAAACGTCATTCACAACCTAAACATATTCACCTCAAATTAAAATAATCCAAACTAATAATTCCCAAAATAATTCATAATCTATTTAATATGCCTTTAATCATTGCCTTTTATCAATTATTAATACTCCAAAATTTATATACTAAGTATAACTCTTTTAATTATTTCCGTTCAATTTAAATAATTTAATAAGATTTTATTACAATCTAATCATTAATAACATAATACTATTAAATTTATTATTAAAACTTTTATAACTACGTCCACGAAATTAATTAATTCAAATTAATAAATATAAGTTCAATTGATTTATTAATTCTGTATACAATTTCAAAGAAAAATATTATTAATATATATATATATATATATATATATAAACAAATAATGAAATTAATCAACACCTGCAGTAGTGCTGTAGGCCTCACCCACGAAACATGTATATATATAATCACCCATCAAATATTTATTTTATTCCATAAATATTTCAACTAAAATATTTATTTTATTTGATAAATATTTTAATAATAACTTCTATCAAATATTTATTTTATTCCATAAATATTTCAACTAAAATATTTATTTTATTTGATAAATATTTTAATTAATTATTATTATTATTATTATTTATTATTATTTATTTATTTTTATTTTTATTTTTTATTTTTTATTTTTTATTTTATTTTATTTTTTTGCCCGCCTGGGGGGGGTAATTTAGTTTGGTAACGCCCGCCAGGAGCGGGGTTACCCAGACTCAATTTCTGTAATTTTGCAGTACACGGCCAAATTAGGCCAAAAAATCTCTCCTAATTTCAACTATACGTTCTGTGAAGAACACAGAAAAGAGCTATAACTTCCAATTTCCTTGTCCATACATTAATTTAAGCATACCCATATACTATAATTCATATATGATCATTACCCAACCTTTCTAACATGATTTTAACAAGTTAAAATATATAATTTATAGAATCAAAATATGTAATTTTACTGTTCTTGATCACTACAAGAAAATGCTCTAACAGCGACCAACAATATTAGCGACCGCTTATCCGATTGCAGATACTTATCATTAGCGATCCTTGGCATGCAATGAATGAAATGTAGTCATTTGTTATGTTTTAGCGACCGCATGTGGTCGCTACGTGGTCGCTAATACAATTTTACCGCCTAAAAATTGGCTGGAAATGTTGGCACCTTATTTTTTTGCGACCTCTCACTATCAGCGACCGCATGTGGTCGCTGATACTTCCACATCATTAAATATTCAGCAACCGCATGCAGTCGCTATTACCGGTCACTGATTCTTTAATCTATCAGCCACAGCTCGCTCGACAGTAGCTTAACCAGAAGAGAAAAAAAAAGAGGGAGAAAGAAAAGGTAGAAGAGGGAGAAGGTCACGCCAGAGAGAAGCCACCATATACCACCACCGCTTAATCGTCAAGAATCGACACCCACCGCCGCCACCCACCGCCTTGAGGTATTGATTTCAATGAATAATGTTTCAATATTGAATATGAATTTTATTATATATGCATTAGATTGATATATATGGATTGGATTATGTTTGGGTAATATGATTATGATTTTATTAGTATTTGAAGTCGATTTGGGTAATATGATTATGTTTGGTTTATAAGTTTTGATTAGAGTAAAATTTATTTGGATAATACGCAGTACTTTGGGTAATTTGATTTTGTTAATTTATGTCAGTTTGAGTAACTTGATTAGTGATAGGATGGAGTGTTTGGTTGACTAATTCTTTGATATATAATTGTAGGCTTACTTGTGGTTTTGAAGTAAGGGTTTTAATATTTGTTTGTTTCTGGCAGATTTTGTCACTAGCATTTTGTGAAAGTTTTGTAAGTTCATAGTTCTATTACCTTAGGTTATTGATGATATCACTCTGGCTTAAAATATTTAGTGGATACCATGTGAAGTTAGAAGGTTATGTTCCTTAAGGGTGTAGCTAAAGCATAAACTGGAATCATGGAGAGAGAAAATAAAAGAAGTAAAGCTCATAATTTTTCTGGATGGGAGGGGAGAATTCAAAAATGATGGTAATTCAGAATTACACCAAAGTATAAATTTTGGGGGTATGTTACTATAATGAATGTGGGACTAATTTTACTTGTTTTATTATACTCCCTCGGTACCACTTTGCATGTCATAGCTTTTGAGATTTGTTTTTGGCACGAATTCGAAGGCATACTTGAACTATACTTTTATACTTTCTAAAGAGTCCCATTTTGACTTTCTAAAGTCGATTTTTGTGAAATCTTGATGTTCAAAATTGATAAAATGGATATGAATGTATTAGATTGTAGTTAGTATGAAATTTATATTTTGGGATTTTTTTTGTGCAATAGAGGTAGTAACAGTTTGGTTATTATAGGAAGTCATGCACATGATATAGACTTGTGAATCCCCTGTTTATGTTTGTAGTTTAACCAATTTTATTGGTCAGTGTGGAAAAATCATTTGTAGATTGAGAACTTGACATTGACATCATAATGTGAATTAAAACGTGAATAATTGCTACCACGGAAAATGATTGGGTTTCAAAGTTTGCAAGTTTGATCCTCACATGCTGCGGATACCTGCAAAACTCTTTTGTAGGATATCTCTAGATTAAAACTGTTTGCGGATAGTGTCTCTTTTATCACATGAGACATTATCCTGAAAGCACTGAAGAATACAGGACAGAGGTTATGGAGACAACTAATAGAGTACTAGTTTCTAACATGAATGACACACTTCTTCTTTCCCAAATGTCCTATGTAGAAGAGTTTATGTTGTGTTCAGATATGGACCAAGAACATGAGGCAATAATCTATTATGAAAGTACAACATGAGGCAATATGAGCCATAAGTATGACTTAGCTTAGAATAGAAAGAAAATGAAAAGTACAAATATATATATATATATATATATAATCTAGTTGGCCACTTATACAAGTAAAATTATATAATTTTCCTACATACCTATCAAACAAACTCTAAATTTGCAATTTTTTCCTACAAACTCCATTGTATATAACTTTTTACTGCTTTAATTTGCATTATTATATTGGAAATTTGTATATTTCTATTGGTTTGTGTCTTGGGTGCCTATAAATGACAATATATGTATGTCGTCGTGCATGTGGCTAATCTATATTATAGGGGAGACTCTGGCGAAATTTTTTTGTTGGTCGGGTAGTTACGAACATTTATAATATTAACGAGCTAATCATATGCTTACAAATCATATGCTTACAACTATGCTCAAGGAGTATTCTTACAAGTATGCTTAAATGTTAATCATATGCTTACAAGTATACTCAAGTCATATGATTACAAGTATGCTCTCAAGTCATATGCTTACAAGTATGCTTTAATGTTAATCATATGCATGCTTACAAGTATGCTCAAGTCATATGGTTATAAGTATGCTCAAGTCATATGTTAACATTTATAATATTGTCTGTAGTAGGTACCGTGGAATCATAGACCTCTATTCAGACCGTAGTTGGATGGCACGACGAAAGTCAAGTGCCCAGATAGGTCTTCTGGTGAATTTAGAAATTTGGTTGCCAAGTGTTTTTGGAGTATGTGTATAGTCACCCGGAATGTATGAATGGTAAATCGCAGATACGATGTTCATGTTTGAAGTGTAAGAATGTAAATTATATGGACAGAGCCGTGGTAAACTATCATTTACTTGTTTCTGGGTTCATGAAAAATTACGAAGAATCTTTGGTGGGCATATGGGCGAGAGAAGAGATGGTGGCATCACGTAAGTACACAATTAAAGCGGAGGTACTCATCGAATGAATGAAATGGTTCATGATATTGCAGGGCCAGATTTTGATTGGGAACAAGGCAGAGAGCAACCTATGAATTCTGATGCCAAAGACTTCTTTAAGTTGTTAGATGAGGGTAGCGAGTCATTGTGGCATGGTTGCACCAAACACAGTACATTGTCTATAGTGGCGACATTACTTAACATCAAGGCTGATCACAACATGAGCCATGAGTGTTTTGAGTCGCTCTTGAAGGCCATTAAGAGTATGTTGCCTGACGGTGAGAAATTACCTGGCAACTATTACTTTTGTAAGAAAATGGTGAAGAAATTGGGTCTTGGATACCAAAAGATCGATGCATGTCCCAACAATTCCATGTTGTTTTATAAGGAAAATGAACAGATGACAAGGTGCACGTTTTGCAGTCATGATCGGTTTAGGCCTAATAAAGAGGGTGTGACTACAAAAAAAATCAAGAATACCATTTAAGATTCTAAGGTATTTTCCAATAACACATCGGCTAAAAAGATTGTACATGTCTTCAAGAACAGCTGAACATATGAGTTGGCATGCAAAATCTCTAGCTAAAGATGGAGAACTAAATCATCCCACGGATGGGCAGGCTTGGAAAGATTTCAACTTAGCACATCCTGGGTTTGCATTGGAACCTAGAAATGTGAGGCTTGGATTGTCCACTAATGGTTTCAATCCTTTTGGCCACTCAGCTGTTCCGTACTCATGTTGGCCTGTGATTGTTACTCCGTACAACTTGCCTCCTTGGATGTGTATGAAACAGCTATACTTGTTTCTTTCAATCATGGTTCCTGGTCCTAAGAGTCCTGGAAAGAACTTAGATGTTTACTTGAGACCTCTTATAGACGAGTTGAAGGTATTGTGGGAGGATGGAGTACAGATTTTGGGATGTTGCAACGAAAACAAATTTCAACCTTAGAGGCGTGGTTATGTGGACTATAAGTGACTTCCCGACTTATGGTATGTTAGGCTGGATGGAGTACACACACGGAAGTTGGCTTTGTCTCATATTGTATGGAGCATACAAAGTCGTTTAATCTATCAAAAGGTCGAAAGCCTTGTTGGTTTATTTGTCATCATCGGATTCTTCTTGGGTAGATCACCCGTTTGAAGAAATATAGAACACTTCGGGAAAGGGAAAGTAGACAATGATATGCCTCAGCGCACTACATTATCGAGAACGGAGATGCGAGATCGTGCGATGAGATTGCCGGTTATCCCATTTGGTAAGATTGATGCCACAAACATAATCAATGGGTTTGGCGAATCTCATAACTGGGTTCGGAGAAGCATCTTTTGGGAACTGCCTTATTGGTCTACAAATTTGATTCGTCATAATCTAGATGTGATGCATATTGAGAAGAATGTGTTTGACAATGTGTTTAACACTGTGATGAATGTTACGGGGAAGATAAAAGATAACGATAAGGCACGTTTGGACATGAAAGATATTTGTAAGCGTCTTGGATTAGAACTTTATGAATCTCCTAATGGTAAGATTGGCAAACCGCATCCAAGGTACACATTGTCCAAAAAGCAAGTTGAAGATGTGTGCACATGGGTTAAGTCTCTGAAACTACCAGATGGATATGCGTCAAACATTGCAAGGTGTGTTACGGGTGGGAAATTATAAGGGATGAAGAGTCATGGTTGTCATGTGTTCATGGCGAGACTCATGCCTATAGCATTTCGGGATCTGCTTGATAAACCAATATGGGATTCTTTGACGGATCTTAGTCGTTTCTTCAAAGACTTATGTTCAAAATCATTAAATGAGAAGGACATGTCTATACTTCAGAAGAACATCATAGAGATCACGTGTAAACTGGAAAAAATATTCCCACCTGGTTTTTTTGACTCCATGGAGCATTTGCAAATCCATCTTCCCTATGAAGCTCGTGTTGGGGGTCTAGTTCAATATAGATGGATGTACCCTTTCGAGAAGGTGATGGGAAACCTTAAGAGGAAGGTGAAGAATAGAGCTTATATCGAGGGGTTGATATGTGAGGCATATAGTTTCGATGAGATATCTACGTTTGTCTCAGACTATTTTCTGGACGAAGTCTTGACAAAGGCCAATCGAGTATCGAGACATGATGATGGTGGAAATGTTGAACTAAATGGTCGGCTCTCTGTATTTGGTCTATCGGGCCGCGCTTATGGAAAAGGGAAGCGATATTCCTCTCTACGAGCAAGAGTTACATCGCACATACTTACATTCTTCTCAATTGCGAGGAGATTGACGAATTTGTGAGGTACACATGTAAACTTGATAATTTATCTTTTAAGTTGAAAATTAATTATTCCAATATGTTAATGTTTATAACATGGTATAGATTGTACGATGATGAGTTAAAAGTGAAGCATCCCGGCATAACTGATAAAGATATTCAAATCAATCGTGATAAAAAATTTGCACTTTGGCTAAAGGACAAAGTATATATATATATATATATATATATATATATATATATATATATATATATACACTCCATGTTAACTATGACTTCATTTAATAAGATGGAGTTTTTGTAGGCTTTTATTTGCGGGATCAACGATTCCAGCTAATGTACAAGTCCTAGCTATGGGACCAGATAGGGACCAAGTTAAATGCATGATGGTTACAAAATAAATGGTTGTGAATTTCATACAAAGGCATATGGGCGCGGTAAAAGAACAACGAACTCTGGAGTGTGTGTCCAAGGAGATTGTTACAATGAGCTTGGTCGTGCCTTTTTGGGGAGTTAGAGGAAATCATAGAGTTGTCGTACAAGGCACGTCTGAAGTCATATTCACTTGTTCAAGTCTAGCTTGGTTTGATTCAAAAAAGGGATACGTGTTGACAGACATGGAATCGTCGATATTGACCTCCATAGGTCTGCGTACTCCAATGAACCATTTATTTTACCAACTCAAATAGTACAAGTATACTACACTCCTAGTCCTGTTAGGAAAAGGGATAGACCGCCTACAGATTGGCAAATTGTAATTCATACTCCCACGCGTAGTCGTATAGAAGTAGTTGATGGGGAGATTTACCAAGAGCGGATGCTTCAAGTCAAACTATAATAAATGTTGAGGACGACAATGAAGTAATCCAGTTAGATGGTGGAGATGAACCACATGAATTAGATCCTGAGTCAATACTTGTGTCAGATGACATTGATACTGAGGAGGAAGAGTTATTGACTGAATTTGACACTGAATCTGAAGCAGATGATGGTCATAAATCTGCAACACGTATACAAGATGATTCTGAATCAGATATTGACACTTGAAAAAATGAAATGTATGTTTAGCATTACATGTTTTTTACATCATTGTCATGTTTATGTACTAAACTATTTAAATGCAACTTTTGTTTATTGTCATTTTATAGTCATATATATACATGTTTATATCACTGTCATATTTATGTACTAAACTATTTAAATGCAACTCTTGTTTATTGTTATTTTATATTCATATATATATACATGTTTATATCACTGTCATATTTATTGTCATATATACATGTAACCAAATATGACTCATAATAACATCTTGAAATTTGTAATATACAGATGGCTTCTGAAGCAGCGCAGAAAAAGCGCGGCTTGGGTAGGGGGCCTAATCATGTACCCAAGGCCCCTACTAATCTGGATGATCGGATTCTTATTCAGATTCGCCCTCCTTCGAATAGCACGTACGTCCCGCATATATCATTTATATATAAGCATTTAAGATTCTATTTATACAAGATATATAGAACTTAGATGTAAATTGCTTTAATATATCTACTTATCGTTGATGTAAATTGTTGTTTATTATAGTGATTTTTCAGATAATAAGATCGTCAAGATCAACAAAACCATGAACATGAGTATGACATAAAACATAACTAGGAATTAAGTTTATCCATAATTCAATCAAGAAGGAGGTTCAAAGAAGTTTATCCATAATTCACATCAAATATGCAAATTGATGTTAATTATAAAATTCATTTATAATGTATGTTTGTTAAAACAAAAATTCATGTATAATTGTATATTGGTAATGTTTTGATTGGTATTATATTGGTAACGTATATGGGTCTGAATTTTTTACTGCTTTAATTTGCATTAAATCGTTATTGTTTTGGTCTTATTGTATTGAAAATTTGTATATTTCTCTTGGTTTGTGTCTTGGGTGCCTAGAAATGTCCATATATGCATGTCGTGCATGTGTGGCTAGTCTATATTGTAGGGAGACTCAAAGTAATTTTTTTAAGTATTATAAGTATAAGTTTGAAAAATGTTCATAAGTATTATAACTTAATTAGATGTAAATTGCTTTAATATATCTACTTATCGTTGATGTAAATTATTGTATATTATAGTGATTTTTTAGATAATAAGATCGTCAAGTGCATATCACAATTTGTGTTTTACGAATTGGCTCTACACTGTGATTACGTGGTGAAGCACACCTATCGCCCATAAGGATCTTTGTTTGAATTTGAATTTCAAGTATGTTTTTTTTAATTATGACAAATAATATAATATTCAAAGGATAATTATTTAGTAATGTTATTATTGTTGTTTTATTTGCAGAAACGGTATAGATGGGAGGATTACGAACTTGAAAGATCTGAGACATTATTCTGGCAGAAGTGCGCGGTCTGCACCAAAGACAATTTGAACAAAGAAAGACAAAAAAGCCCTTTACAATGCCGAGATCGACCATCCAGACTAGTGAGAGAATTACATGCACGAGCATAGCCCCTGGTGGTGCCCCCAGTCCATATGGGTTGAGATGTGTGCCCAATGGAGAACTGAGAGCTGGGTGAAAAGATGAAAGACTGCCGCCACCAACAGATCCTCGGGTGTACCTGATGGCGGCAGTATTTCACAGTTGCAGCATATCACTGCCAGGGTACGTATTTACAAGTTTTAATATGTTTACAATCATGAATTGTAGAAAATATATCACATATTTACTTAGTAATATTGTGCTATTTTTTTGTATAGAGTCTTAGTCTCAAGGTCACCTATCCATTGGTTTGGATGTGCGGGTACCACCCGTGTGATGGTTCCGCCGATGCTATCCAGGATAAGCGGTAATACATTTTAACAACTTGATCTTGTTTATCAATGCTTACAGAATTAATTTATTTTTAACTATTTAATTGTTAACATGATGACAGGATACTTATAAGCTTTATTGAATGAGTGCTATCCTGAAGGCACTCCACGTCCGCCTATTGATCAAGAGTTATGGGAGAGGGCGTCTATTGTGAAGAAGAACTACATTAAAGGTCAAGGACAACGATGACACCCATCCTTCAGTGGCTCAGGCTGCTCTTCTACCTAGTCTACACAGTCATCGAGCCATCCAACTGTTCATACTCCGGCTGACTATGTGAGAGCTATATGTTGAGATTGAGATCTTCTGAAGATACTGGGCGGGCATCTAGGGGCTCTGAGTCCTGAGAAGTTAAATTTGAAGCGATGGCGGCGATGCGGTGCAAAGATCACAACATGGGGATGGCGACAAGGTATAAAATCAATTTGTTGTATATATTGTCGTAATATACTAATATTAACATAGTTAGTATATATTTGTAACTTGTTTTATTATTTTGTTAATTATAGGGTGATCAAGGAGGCGATGATGCTTGGCGTACTGCTTTAGATCGATTCAGTAGTTATATATATAAGCTTGTACTTGTATATTCATTCTTTGGATGTCATATGTTACTTAAACAAGTTTTGAAATGTTATTATATTTATTCAAATCATATTGGGTTTTAAAGGTTTATATACTAGTTTGGTGTATGTGTTGGTGGATGATAGATGTTTATATTGTTGTGTATGCTGTTTATCTTGTTGTGTATGTGTGTTGGGATAAAGCAGGTACAAAACAGGTACAGGTTTTTAGGAATTCTGCAAAACAGCAAAAATCTGGTTTTTAATTTTTTCATATCAGAATTAGCGACGGCTAAACAATTGAGGGTATCAGCGACCGCATGCGATCGCTAATAGTGGTCGCTGCCACGTGGACCACGTCAACTTTGGCCCTGGACCATGTTGACTCAGCTTAGCGACCGAATTTGTCATTTTGGTCGCTCATATCGATCGCAGATATATTTTGTTAAGCTAATAGTAGTCGTTGATTGCATCTCGTGACCCGGTTTTATCTGACGACTATCGATGACCATGATCGGTCACGATAGTTATCTCTGCGACATGGAATGATCATTCATTGCTAAAACCGTGGGTGGTCGCTGATATGTATTCACGACATTCATTAGTTATATTTTTAATTAATTATTTAATATAAACTACACTTTATTTAACAAATCATTACCCTTCTAATTTAATTACTTAATTAAATTAGAATATTTTCATTTCCTTACTATTATTACACTCGAATAAATTATTTCATAATAATTTCTATCGAATATTTATTTTATTCCATAAATATTTCAACTAAAATATTTACTTTATTTGATAAATATTTTAATAATAATTTTCATCAAATATTTATTTTATTCCATAAATATTTCAACTAAAATATTTATTTTATTTGATAAATATTTTAATAATAATTTCCATCTAATATTTATTTTATTCCATAAATATTTCAACTAAAATATTTATTCTATTTGATAAATATTTTAATAATAATTTCTATCAAATATTTATTTTATTCCATAAATATTTCAACTAAAATATTTATTTTATTTGATAAATATTTTAATTAATTATTATTATTATTATTATTATTATTATTATTATTATTATTTTATTTTTATTTTTTATTTTTTATTTTTATTTTTATTTTATTTTATTTTATTTTATTTTGCCCGTAAAAGTAGGTAATTAGTTTAGTAACGCTTGCAATGGGGCTGGGTTACCTGCACTTCAATTTCTACAGCTTTTGCGAAGACACTACCAAATTAGGCAAAAAAATCTCTCCCAATTTCAACTATACGTTCTGTGAAGAACACAAAACAGAGTCATAACTTCCAATTTCCTTGTTCATACATTAATTTAAGCATACCCATATACTATAATTCATATATGATCATTACCCAACCTTTCTAACATGATTTTAACAAGTTAAAATACATAATTTATAGAATCAAAACATGTAATTTTATTGATCTTGATGTTCTTGAAAGTTTTGAACACAAAATATGAAAATTAACACTAAGGGTTCGTTAAAACACCAAATATGTCCATTCGAAGTTTGTTTTCTTCGTTTTAACATGCATAATTATATAAAAATGTAAAATTTAGGGACAACATATGATTGACGTATTAAATTTACGTGTAAGGGCCATATGGCCATATTTCTATACTCTGTAATTTTGAAGCAACAATATACGGCATATTTTATGAAACTGATGATATGGAAATCTACAATATATAGTAAAAACATGCTATGCTAACATATTATCACACACACACACACACACACACACACATATATATATATATATATATATATATATATCCACATAATCAATACAATTTCCAATTACAGAGATTTTAGCAGAACTTGAAAGCCATTTTTGTAAGACCCCAACTTTTATGAATAAAGATTAATTTCTCTCGAAATATATTTTTGAATATTATGGTGTGGATATAATATAATGTTATAGTTGTGGGTAATATTTAAAATTTTTGCAAAGTAAGCAAGTTGTTATATAATATTTCGATTGGTGGGAGAATATTAAATGCAATGACGGCAACCTGATCATTAGTGGACCCCTACAACGAAAGTATTGTCATAATAAAAAAAACGATGTAATTATCTTTTATAAAAATAACTACGGAAGTGTTACCGTTAAAACTGTTGAACTACTACTCGGTAGTAAAATTACGATGTCGTGTGTGGTTGCATAGTAGCACCTGGTATTGGTTATTGATACTTACGTGAGAAGTCACTCGGTTATACTCAATTATTTCTACATGAATTCTTTGCATCATATCTCTCATATTATTGATTCAATTATTGTCACGATGATTATCATCTCGCATTATATGATATATTATTAAATCAATAATTGAGGCGACAAAGTTATTCATATTATTAAATTGCAATATTTACAATGTCTAGAAGTTACATCGAGGAGAGGTTTGGTCATCTAATTACGCCGCCAATCTGAGAGAAATCCTTATCGGCAAGCCCCCTCTTTCCTGGAACGACCTGGTTGTTAAATATTGTGAGTTATAATATTAATGATGAATAAGTTCGTGTTGATTAAAGATGAAATTGATAGTTCCATTGTGTTGGAATTATTAGTGTTAGTGGAAATCGACATTTATTTCGATATTAATTGATGTCTGGAAGTTTTACTGACCATAGGGGTGTAAACGAGTCGAATCTCAGCGAACACCTTTATGCTCAGATTCAGCTCGATTCGAAAAAATTAAGCTCGAATTTGACTTGCATTCTATAAGGAATTTATATTTTTACGCCAGATTCGACTCAGATCATTACTCGGACCTACTCAGCTCGTAAGTACTCGACTCGTTTACAAAGCGAGTTACTCATGAGCCTTCAAATCGAGTTTCGAATATGAATCATTTCACTTAAAAATGAACCACTACATACTAAATTGGTTACTTAACTAATATTTATATATAAAACTTTCACTTTTATTTATGTATTGAAATTATAAGGAATGTAATATAAATTGGCATTCAATTAATTGATTTATTCAAGTAAAAGTTTACACAATTTCATACTACACTTTATAAATTATAAAGATTGATACAAATATCACATATTTAGCTTACTAGCATGGATCAGACCAATATTCGAATATGATCCATCGAGCATGTATCGAGTATGGTTCGAAAAAATGAAATACTCAAACCATAATATGAGCGAACACTGGTATGCTCGAATTCGACTCATGTATCATTAAACAGAAAATAAGTATGGATCAGATTCGACTCGGATCAACTTCGAATTCGAGCTTTGGATCATATTTTCGAGCCGATCTCGAGTCAAGTATCGAACTACTTGGCTAGGCTTACACCCCTAACTAACCAGTCGGGTAATTAATCGGATAAATGAGCAATTAATTGCTATTAATTCACATGATTATAACTATTTGTTCACGTGTGTACTATTGATTCACAGTATTGTACTATTAGGGGAGTTGGTGCAAGATTGATAATACTTGCATGACTAAGTTAAAAATGGAGGTATAGATGGAGGTACTATACTATAATTCGTATTTTCACATGATTATAACTATTGATTCACATGATTGAACTATTGATTCACATTATTTACTATTAGGGGAGGTGGTACAAGTTTGATAATACTTGCAGGACTAAATTAAAAATGAAAGAAAAGTTGAAGGTATTGTACTGTAATATTACAGTACAATACCTTCAACTTCCCTAAACGTGTAATTTTTGAAACTATATTTTCCTATAAATAGAAGCTCATTCTTCCTTCATTTCTCACCAATTCACTAAAGCTTTAGAGCAATTATTATAGAGAGAAAGAAGAAGAGAAGTCTGCTACCTCTCTACTCTAGTATCTAGTTTATTTCTAAGGTAAGGGGTATTATTTCTTTCGTATTCATGAAGAGAGCTTCTGTTATTCCATTTTTTTATTATTATGTTGGAATAACCTGTCTATGAGAAGTACCGCATACATGGTGAAATTCTTCTGTTATTCCATTCTTTATTATTCTGTTGGAATATTCTGTCTGTGCGGATTACGCTAGACCTGGTTCCATTCTTTATTATTCTGTTGGAATAACCTATTTGTGCGGTCTATCGCGTGCATGGTGAATTCTTTGTTATTCCATTCTTTATTATTCTATTAGAATATCCTGTCTGTGTGGATTACGCTAGACCTGGTTCCATTCTTTATTATTCTATTAGAATAATCATGCTGCAGTCTATCGCGCATACATGGTGAATTCTTACATTTATTCCATTCTTTATTATTTTGTTGGAATATCCTCATCTGCATGCGGATTCGCGCATGACACAGTTCCATTCTTTATTATTCTGTTGGAATAATCACATACATGTGGATTATCACATGCATGATGAATGATCCTTCGTATTCATTCCTTATTAAATTGTGGAAATGATCTCATCTCGTGGATTATCGCATAATGGTGAAAATCCATTTGCGATTCATATATTCTATGATACTCATTTGGTTAAAGTTTTGGCTTCTATACTCCATGAAATTAGTAGAATATCCTGAATATTTGCGCTTCATTTGGTATCTTTTCATGTAAATATTCTTCTGAGCATTCTTAAATTTTACTCCACAAAGCAGTATCATGTTGACAATTTGGATGTAATTGATTTAAAGATAAATTAACTTATAAATCTTTAAAATTTATTCTTGAACTTGTTTTATTGAATTATTATGTCATTGTCATCATCCTCATGCTTATATTTTGATGAAAGTCATCTTTGGCTTACGTGCATAGATAGACTTGGTATGATTATGACCAGAGATTATTCGGTATAATCATGACCTGTATTGTTATAAATGATGTGGTAAAAGTCCTCAGTGGCCTGTAGTGCATTGATGGACAATTTTTGGTATGATTATGACCAGGGATTATTCGGTATAGTCATGACCTTTGATAATTTAATGAATATCCTTGGCCCGTAGTGCAGGGATGACTCGATGATGTGGTTTATTTATTAAACTGAGTCTCAGCGATAAAAATTGATAAAAACATTTTAAATCATAGAAGATAGTAGATATCATGCTCTACTTGACTCTTCTAATAGATTGCTTATTCCACTGCAGTTAAACTTGATGTCTATTGTATTTTATCAGTCTAACATTGTTGAAGACTAATGATAATTTATTCTGCATTATCTTAGTCATAATATTTCTTACTGGGCTAGTTGAGCTCACCCTTTCTTTCACTGTTCTCTTTAGGAAATGAGAACGTAGTCGGGACTAGTCGAGGAACGGAGTGATGGTCCAGATGATAGCATTAGTAGTCCTCACTATTCTGTTAAATAGTGTGACAATAAATGTAATGAGGACTCCATTGAGTGTGGATATTGTCTAGATGACAATATTCTTATTAAAACTCTTAGATTATGTTTTGTCGTATTTTACACGACTGTTGTATAATTAAGTTGTATTTGAATTTTGTACCATGTATTTGGAAACTCAAGATGGGTGATGTATACCTATTTTGGGGGCGTCACAGTTGGTATCAAAGCTTAGGGATATGATCCCTGGCTGAGATGTGAGACAAGAACTAGGAGGGGAGAGACAGGGAATTCCTTTGCAAGTATGACCTACCTAAGTTTATTTGGTATTTATTTGGTCGGTCAGAGTATAGGGATAATATGTGATATGTTAATTAACCCTTATTTTGTGGCAGTATTTGAAAATGGCATCCGAAAATGTTGAGATAAACAATGAAGCATATGAGACCGTTGAGTCACCACAGATTAATGCCCAAGATAATGTGCAACAGGAAGACAATAATCCTCATGTAAACAATAACACCAATGAAATGGTGAATGCTGGGATGTTCAGAGGCTTTATACAATTCATGCAACATCAGGCGAAAGCGGCTCCTGTCCAAAATGTAGGTGGAAACACTGACAACTCTCGGACGATCACTGCTAAGCAGTTCAAGGAGTTGGGACCACCGGAGTTTTTTGGAGAGCCAAAACCACTTAGGGCGGAGACGTGGATAAAGCAGATCAACAAGATATTTGATGTCTAGGGATGATTCGAGGAGCAAAAGGTTCCCTTTGCCACCTTCATGTTGCGAGCAGAGGTAGATTATTGGTGGTAATCTGTAAAGCGTACTCAACCTGCCGCATTGAAGATGTCTTGGGAGAAGTTCCAAGAACTGTTCAACGACAAGTACTTTCCTAAAAGTATTTGACACATGAAGGAGGTAGAGTTCATCAACCTTGAGCAAAACAATATAACCGTGGCGCAGTACGAAGCTAAGTTTGTCGAGTTATCTCGGTTTGCGTCCCACTTGGTTGATAATGAGGAGAGAATGACGCGGATGTTTCTAAGAGCTTTGAAACCCGAGATACGTCAATACCTAATTTCTCACAAACTGTGTTTGTATTCAAATGTTGTGAATAGGGCTCAGTTATTGGAGCGCGATAATGAGTCAACCAATCCAAGAGAGAGCAGCCGGCAAGTCGATAATACCAGTGGTAGCAGTCATCGAAGCGGTGACAACAAACGTGGAGGGAACCAACATGCCAAAAATGATAATCACTTAGGTGGTAATCATGGCCATGATAATAAGAGTGGACATTTCAAGAAGAGGAGATTCATCAAGGATGGAAAGACGTCGTCAAGACCAAAGACCGTTGTTAAGGAAGGAGAACGACCACCGGTCATATGTTACAAATGTGGAGGGGAAGGACACATAAGTCCAAACTGCATTTGAAAATACAAAGCGTGTTATAATTATGGAAAAGAAGGTCACCTAGCCCGATTTTGTCGTGCACTAAAGTCAAGTCCAGCTGGGATGGAGGTATCAAAGGGTGTCCCAAACAAGACAAACCCAGTAGTTCAAGGGAGAGCGTTTGTCGTAACCTCCCAAAAAGCGAGGAATCCGAACGAGGTGATCACGGGTAAGCTAATCATAAACTCTAGCGAAGTTTATACTTTATTTGATACCGGTTCTACCATTCCTTTATTTCTCCTACTTACGCTCAACGTTTAAATTTGACTTTGGAGAAATTAGACTTTGACTTATCTGTTGAAACTCCGTTAGGAGAAACCTTCATTACATCCACGGTTTATAAGTCTTGTTTGATACAAATCGGTAACTGCATGTTACCTGTCGATCTTATTTCTTTGAAAATACTTGCATTTGATGTGATTTTAGGGGTTAATTGGTTAACTACTCATCATGCTAAAATCGAATGTTTTCGTAAGGTTGTTAGCTTTCATATTCCTAACCAACCTATTATGCGAATTCAAGCAATCAAACAACTAAAATCAATCACTGTCATATCAAGTCATAAAGCTATTCATTTATTGAAAAACGGATGTCAAGCTTTCTTAGCCCATGTCACGGATTTAAATAAAGATACGTCAGATTTGAATAATATTTCTATTGTTAATAAATTTCCTGACGTATTCCCTGAAGAACTTCCTGGCCTACCCCCAGAGTATGAAATTGAATTTTGTATCGACCTTGAATCTAGTACTAAACCCTTTTCCAAAGCCCCATATCGAATGACTCCTATTGAACTTCAGGAGTTAAAAACCCAACTACGGGAATTGTTAGACATCGATTTCATTCGTCCTAGTACGTCTCCTTGGGGTGCTCCTGTTCTATTCGTAAAGAAGAAAGATGGAAGTATACAACTTTGTATTGATTATCGGGAGTTGAATCATGTCACCATCAAAAATAGGTACCCATTGCCTCGCATTGATGACCTATTAATCAGTTACAAGGAGCCAAATTCTTTTCAAAGATTGATCTTCGTTCCGGATATCATCAGTTGAAGATTAAAACTGATGACATTCCAAAGACTGCTTTCAGAACTCGGTACGGGCATTATGAATTCCTAGTCATATCTTTTTGATTGACTAATGCTCTTGCTGCCTTCATGGATATGATGAACCGATTTGTCAAGGAATATTTGGATCACTTTGTGGTTGTCTTTATTGATGACATCCTCATATACTCCAAAACCCGCGAAGACCATGAGCAACACTTGAGGCTGATACTCCAAAAGCTTCGTGAAAACAAGCTTTATGCCAAGTTAAAGAAATACGAGTTTTGGCTTGAGGAAGTTGCATTCCTTGGGCACGTGATATCAAATCATGGAATATCTGTTGACCCGACAAAGATTGAAGCAATTCAAAGTCGAGCAACCTAAGTCGATGATCAAAGTCGTAGCTTTCGACTTACTTAATGGTTATTATCAGAGATTCGTAGAAGGGTTTTCTCGAATCGCTACTCCATTAACTCATCTAACTCGAAAAGATATAAAATTCGGTTGGAGCGAGGAATGTGATAAGAGTTTTCAAGAACTCAAGAGGAGACTCATTTCAAAGACTGCTCGGCAATACCATCCGGCTCGGAGGATTTGTCATCTACAGTGATGCTTCAGGAAAATGGTTAGGATGTGTTCTCATGCAACATGGGAAAGTCATAGCCTATGCCTCTCGACAACTCAAAGAATATGAGAGGAATTATCCTACTCATGATCTAGAGTTAGCGTGATCGATGCTTTTGCGCTTGAGATTTGGAGGCATTACCTGTATGGAGAGAAGGTGGAGATCTATATGGATCATAAAAGCCTCAAATATTTCTTCACTCAAAAGGAACTCAACATGCAGCAACGACGATGGCTTAAGTTGTTGAAAGATTATGATCATACCATCCTGGAAAAGCGAACGTAGTAGCTGACGCATTGAGTAGAAGATCATATGCGGGTACGAGTGCAATATTGTCAACGTAAAGACCCATTTTGTATGACTTACAAAGGATGGAGATAGAGTTAAATACTCCAGGGACCCATATGATGATTGCGAATATACGAGTAGAACCGACTTTAATCGATAAAGTTAAAGTTACTCAAACTACAAACCTGGAGCTGATGCGTATGAAGAAGAAAGTGCAAGAAGGTGCTATTCCGGAAGCAAGAATCAATGAAGAAGGAATACTTCGAGTCAACTCCAGACTTTGTGTTCCTAACGATTCTAACTTGAAGTATAAAATCATGATGGAGGCGCACAACACACCGTTTGCAATCTATCCTGGGAGTACCAAAATGTATCATGATCTTCGACATACATTTTGGTGGACCAATATGAAGACAGAGATAGCGGGGTTTATCTCAAGGTGTCTAACTTGTCAACGAGTCAAGGCGAAGCATCAAGTGCCAAAAGGTCCATTGCAACCACTTGTAATTCCAGAATGGAAGTGGGAACACATTACCATGGATTTCGTTACTGGTCTTCCCAAGGTTTCTCAAGGCATAGATGTGATTTGGGTCATTGTTGATAGATTGACCAAGTCTGCTCATTTCTTACCGATACAAGAAACTTTTACACTTGAACGTCTTGCTAGTATGTATATAAACGAGATTGTAAGATTGCATGGTATGCCAATAACCATAGTTTCTGATCGAGACCCAAGATTCACTCCAAGATTTTGGGTTAGTTTACAAAAAACTATGGGCACAAATTTATGATTTAGTTCGGCATATCATCCTCAAACGGATGGGCAGTCGAAAAGGACTATTCAAACTCTTGAAGATTTATTAAGACTCTGTGTCCTTGACTTCAAGGGAAGTTGGGACAAGTTCTTACCATTGGTGGAGTTTTCCTACAATAATAGTTATCAAGCAAGTATTGGCATGGCTCCATTTGAGGCGTTGTATAGAAGAAAGTGTCGTTCTCCAGTATGCTGGGATGAGGTGGGTGAAGCAAAATTGTTGGGACCGAATTTGGTATGTATGACTACGGAAAATATTCAAATGATCCGACAACGTATAAAAACCTCACAAGATCGACAAAAGAGTTATGCTGATCTTCATCGAAAAGACGTGGAATTCAATATTGGAGATCATGTGTTGTTACGTGTGATAAGTGTGTTTTACACCTGCTTATTGATATCAATTCATGCAAATTATGCCCATTTCAAGTACATTTTAGTGTGTTTTTAGTTGCATTTCATGTTATTTTGCATTGCATTTAATTAAAACTCCTTTGGTGTAAAAGTGCAGGAAATGGCATAGTTTGGTGGTGTTAGATGGCATGTGAGCAATGAAGGCACAACATGAGGATCAAGTGGAGCTAGGAGACTAAGCATGGATGGACAAAAGAATGAGCAGCAGAACAGAAGTAGTAGCAATAGCAGAACCAAAATCCAGACTGCAGAAGTCGCTGGCTACACAGCCAACACGACGTATGCCCACGCCGACCAACCGAAAGTTACACGAAATTGCAGAATCATGCGCATCGTCAGCGAGGATTACATCGGGGGACGCCTGCGCGCGCGATGTGCGATTGATATGTCTTTGAAATATTTTATTTTAATTTTTAATTTTAAGGGTTGGAATTAATTAAAAAATGATTCTGGCTGGTGTCAGGAGATCATTCAGTAGTTTTTGACGTATTTTCATATTATAACTAGGGTTTACACTTTGAGAGAGATTCCAATGAAGGACGAAGCTTAAACTCCATCTTTTCTAATTCTTCTTGGGATTTTCTATCATTGTGGATAACTATTCTTATTTTATTGGATTTATATAAGGATTTGAATGTTATTATTGGATTATAATCAACAATTGGGTTTGATCGTTTCTATCCTTTCTCTTTCAATTGTTTGCTTATTATCCATGTATTGCTTTGATCCCATAATGGCTTTTGGTTCAGTCATGAACTAAACTCCATTATGGGATTCTAACGGATTTTAATATGTAGTTTAATTGCGTGCTTGAATGCTGGTCTTTTTTATATATCATAAGGAATTTCTATCATGGTTGATTTGCATGCATGAATGATTGATCACCATTCGTTTTAAGTGCTTGTATGGAATTGAAAATGAACATGCGAGTATGGATTGTAATCATGATAGCATACGATATATATGAAATTTTTTTTGCATGGCTTGAGTATTTAAGTGAACTGAGATAGACATATCTTTGTTTCACCGTATGAGTTAAAATAAGGGCTTGCGCTTAAATTCAATATGGTTGCAATTTCACATAGACATATAGTGATTTTGGTTATATTGATGATTATATGGTGTCTATTGCATGTGGATGCTATGTAAGTGGGTCATAGTACATTGAAAAATGGTTATGTCTATATTAGTGCTCTTGGCTACTTTCGTGTGATATGTGAACTTTCTTGCATGATGGTGGTAATTAGATAAAGTATTCAATGAAGTTAGGATCCCATTATTTTCAGACTTGATTTATTCCATTATTATTCTTGTTTTAGTTATTATTTGCATTTAGAGTAATTCACAATTATAATATTTAGTTTAAGCATATAAAAATAGTGATTTAGTTGATGCATAGTGGTTTGAATTAAACAACTTTCTCTATGGGATCGATACTCTACTTACTCTGTATTACTTGTTGACATAGGTATGCTTGCATGATTTAGAGCTCTTTTGTTAGAACTAAAAAAGAGGCAACAAGTTTTTGGCGTCGTTGCCGGGGAAAGGCGTTTAAATTTAAATAGTTATCATCAATTTCAAGCTATATTGTATGACTTAGACAAATCTAATCTTATCTTATTTCTATTTTTGTTTTTGTTTTGGTTTCAGGTAATTTTATATTTTTATGCACACGCGATAATCCAACTCAGAATTAACACCAGCGCAGGATAACATTAACAGAAGAGGTTGGAAAGCAAGTGTGCAGAGAAATTTACAAGCTCAGTTAGAGAGTACTACAGCTAGTATGGCAGAAGATCAGAGAATTGAGCAAAGAGAAGAGCACAGGGCTCTAAGAGACTACTCCATGTCAAATATTAATGGACTTGATCTAGCATAGTCGAATCAGCGATAGTAGCCAATACTTTTCGAGATTAAACTGGGCACTATTCAGATGGTGCGAGAACTTGAGACAATTTGGGGTGCTTTGCTATGGATGATCCGAATGAACACTGTTGAGTTTCATTGAGATTTATGATACATTCGGATACAAACAGGGGTGATGGAGGATGCTATTAGGCGAGGTTGTTCCCATTCTCTTTGAGGGATAAAGCAAGGAGTTGGTTACATTCTTTGCCTGCTGGATCAATTACTACATGGGAGGACTTAGCACAAAAGTTCTTAGCCAAATTTTTTCCAATGGCTAAGGCAATGAAGATGAGGATAGCTTATCTCTCGATTCGAACAACAACGGGGTGAATCCTTATACGAGGCTTGGGAGAGATACAAAGAGATTCTACGGAAGTGTCCGCACCATGGTATGCCAGATTGGATGGTGATCAACACGTTTTATAATGGATTGGGATGGCAGTCGAGGCCTATTATAGACGCAGCCGCAGGAGGGGAATTATGGGCAAAGAGCTATGATGAGAGGCTGTACACTTATCGAGACTATGGTACGCAAATGATTTTCAAAATCCTACATCTCGGATGCCACAAACCCAAGGTTGCGGTGTGTGTTGGAGGTAGATCTTGCTATTACTCGGTTATTATACGACAGATGATGGCGATGGCAAAGAAAATAGATACACTGGCAGAGAGCAAAGTGAAAGCAGTTGCCTTCGTTTATAAGATTTGTGTGGGGTCACACTCGACAGATCAGTGTGCTATCAGCTCGGAGTTGGTACAGTATGTAGGAAATTACAGGAAAGACCAAGGACAGTTTCAGAACACATACCACCCCAACAACTACAATCACCCAAACTTTAGTTGGTCTAATAACCAAGGGAATCAACAGAATCAGTTTCAGCCTAATCAACAATTTCAATCATAGCCATCCCAGCCACATTTTACATCAAAACCACCGTTTCTGCCGGGATTTTCTCAACAACAACAACATCACACTACAGCTGCACCGCAGCAAGAAAAGAAATCAGAAATGGAAGAGATGATGTTGAAGTACATGGCAAATGCGGAAGTTATGATCAAAAGCCAAGTAGTAGCTATTAAGAATTTGGAGACTCAGATGGGGCAAATGGCGAGCATGCTTAACAATAGGCCCCAAGGTTCATTGCCAAAATGTCTGAGAGACAAATCCACGAAGAGGCGGGGAAGGAACGATTGCAACAGCGATCACATTGAGGTGCAGGAAAAATATTGCGGAACATCGATGACGCGTAATCGGCCTTGCCTAATTATACTAAGGAAATCGCAGCGCCATGCGAGGCAGAGCAATTGACTGATAAGAAAGAAAATCTGGAAAATTCTGAGGTTCAGCATGAAGAGAAAGATAAAGCAAATTCAGAGGAGAAGCTTAAGAGTGCAGTATTACCAGCTCACCCTCAGGTTCCGTATCCGCAGATATTAAATAAGCAGAGGGAAGATAAGCAATTCAGCAAGTTTTTGGAGGTATTTAAAAAGCTGCAAATTAACATACCTTTCGCCGAGGCATTGGAACAAATGCCAAGCTATGCAAAGTTCATGAAGGGTATATTGTCAAGGAAGAGAAGATTAGACGAGTTTGAGACGGTAGCCTTGAGAGAGGAATGCAGTGCAGTGCTTCAGCAGAAATTACCTCCGAAGCTGAAGGATCCGGGCAGCTTCACAATTCCGTGCACAATCGGGAAGGTGAGCTTCAGTAAATGTTTATGTGATCTCGGGGCAATTATAAATTTGATGCCCTTGTCAGTATTCAACCAATTGGGATTGCCGGCTCCAAGGTCGACAAACATCTCTTTGCAGCTAGCTGACAGATCCATCACGTATCCATGGGGAATTGTTGAAGATGTGTTGGTAAAGCTGGACAAATTTATCCTTCCGGCTGAATTCATCATTTTGGATTACGAGGAAGATAAAAATATACCAATCATACTGGGAAGACCATTCTTAGCCATAGGAAAGACTTTGATAGATGTGCAGAAAGGGGAACTCACTATGCGTGTTCATGATCAAGAGGTAACTTTTAATGTCTTCAAAGCCATGAAGTTCCTAACAGATGACGAAGAATGTTTCCAGGTTGATTTGGTGGATCGGGTCTTACATGATGAGGTGCAGAATTTTGGTGAATTATGAACCGTGGAAGAAGGTAATTGTTGAAAATTCAAATTTAGAGGATGAGGAATTCGGCGAACTTGTGCAATATCTGGACACTACTCCACAATTCCCAAAATTCAGGACACCTGTTGAGCCATTGACAAAAGTGGGAGAATCATTGGTAAAATTAAAGCCATCTCTTGAATCACCTCTAGAGCTTGAATTAAAACCACTTCCAGAACATCTCAGGTATGCATTTTTAAGTTAAGATTCAAAGCTACCTGTGATTATTTCTTCTACACTAACATCTTTTCAGGAAGAAAAATTGTTACGAGTGCTTAGAGAGTTCAAATCAGCTATTGGATGGACCATAGCAGATATCAAAGGGGTCAGCCCTTCATTTTGTATGCATAAGATCTTGCTAGAAGATGCTAGTAAGCCGTTTGTTGAACAACAAAGAAGACTTAATCCGGTAATGAAAGAAGTGGTCAAGAAAGAGGTACTGAAATGGCTGGATGCAGGCATAATTTATCCGATCTCAGACAGCTCATGGGTGAGCCAGGTCAAAGATAATGTGTACCAAGAAGGGTGGTGGTATGACAGTTGTGACTAATGAGAATAATGAGTTGATTCCAACAAGAACAGTGACGGGGTGGAGAGTCTGCATGGACTACCGCATGCTTAACAAAGCTATAAGGAAAGATCATTTTCCACTCTCATTCATTGATCAGATGTTGGACAGATTAGCGGGTCATGAGTATTATTGCCTTCTGGATGGGTATTCAGGCTACAATCAGATTATGATAGCTCCAGAAGACCAGGAAAAGACTACCTTCACATGTCCATACGGCACTTTTGCTTTTAGAAGGATGTCTTTTAGATTGTGCAATGCCCCAGCCACCTTTCAGAGATGCATGATGGCTATATTTTTAGACACGGTGGAGCAGAATGTGGAGGTATTTATGGATGACTTCTCAGTCTTCGGAGACTCGTTTGATTTATACCTTGAGAATCTAGTTATGGTTTTGAAGAGATGTGTTGAAACGAACTTAGTGCTGAACTGGGAAAAGTGCCATTTCATGGTACAAGAAGGAATCATACTGGGACACAAGGCTTCGAAGAGTGGATAGAGCGAAGCTGGAAACTATTGAGAACTTGCCACCACCTACTTCAGTAAAAGGTGTTCGCAGTTTTCTGGGACATGCAGGTTTTTACCGCAGATTCATTAAGGACTTCTCCAAGATAACTAAACCACTATGCAGTCTATTGGAGGAGGATGCACAGTTTAATTTTAATGAGGCTTGCATGTCTGCATTTGAGCATTTAAAGAGGAATCTAACTTCAGCACCGGTGATTACTACACCAGATTGGGAATTGCCATTTGAGCTGATGTGTGATGCCAGTGATTATGCCGTAGGGGCTGTTTTGGGGCAACGGAAGGAAAAGATATTTCATGTGATCTATTATGCCAGTAAGACCCTCACGGATACACAGTTGAACTACACCACCACAGAGAAAGAGTTATTGGCAGTGGTGTACGCCTTTGATAAATTTCGAGCATATCTGATTGGCACAAAGGTGATAATGTATACGGATCACGCGGCAATTCGACATTTAATGGAAAAGAAGGATGCAAAACCCCGGTTGATCAGATGGATTTTATTACTGCAGGAATTTTATTTGGAGATAAAGGACAAAAAGGGTACAGAAAACCAAGTGGCGGACCACTTATCGCGACTAGAGAATCCGAAAAGGAAGGCAGACGATAACGTTTTGATCAATGAATCCTTTCCAGATGAGCGGTTGTTTGTGGTGAAAGGGGAAGTGCCATGGTTTGCTAATTACGCGAATTATTTGGTGAGTAAGATGGTACCCTCTGACTTAGTGGGTTATCAAGAGAAGAAATTTCTGTATGATGTTAAATGGTATATATAGGATGAGCCTTACTTGTTTAAACAGTGTTCTGATCAAATGATAAGGAGGTGTATTCCGTATAAGCGAGACCGAGGGATTTTGCGGATTGTCATTCTTGATTGTATGGAGGTCACTATGGGGAGAAAGAACATGGCTAGAGTACTACTGGCGCGAAATTTTATTGGCTGATAATTTTCAAGGATGCATACAATTTTGTCCAGCAATGTGATAGATGTCAGCGAGTGGGGAACATCTCGAAAAGAAATGAAATGCCCCTAAATACGATCCTCGAAGTAGAAATTTTTGATGTGTGGGGGATTGATTTCATGGGACCTTTTGTTTCTTCCTGCGAAAATCTCTATATCTTGCTCACAGTGGATTATGTCTTGAAATGGGTAGAAGTGGCAGCTCTTCCGACAAATGATGCCAAGGTTGTCCTCAGGTTTTTACACATAAGTATCTTCACGAGATTCGGGACTCCAAGGGTCATCATCAGTGACGAAGGTAGGCATTTCTGCAACATGTAGTTTACAGCTTTGTTGGCTAAGTATGGGGTGAACCATCGCATTGCTACAGCTTATCACCCACAAAGAAATGGCCAAGCTGAAGTGTCAAATCGAGAAGTCAAGAGAATCCTTGAAAAAGTTGTGAATCCCACACGGAATGACTAGTCGTTAAAATTGGATGATGCGGTATGGGCCTATAGGATTGCATACAAGACTCCGTTGGGTATGTCACCTTTTTAGCTCGTCTATGGAAAAGCATGCCACCTTCCTATAGAGCTAGAGCATAAGGCATATTGGGCAATTCGAAAGCTCAATTTTGATTTGAAAGCTGCAGGGGAGAAACGCCTACTCTAACTCAATGAGTTGGATGAATTCAGATTACAGGCATATGAGAATTCAAAGCTGTATAAGGAGAAGGTGAAGAAATGGCATGACCGAAAGATCATTGAGAGAGCTTTTGAACCAGGACAAAGGGTTTTTCTTTATAACTCCAGACTTAAAATTTTTCCCGGGAAGCTGAAATCGAGATGGTCAGGGCCATTTAGAGTGAAGACTATTTTTTCGCATGGTGCAATTGAAGTATTTGATAAGTTGTCGGACAAGCCTTTTAAGGTGAATGGCCAGCGCTTGAAGCATTACTTTGGTGGTGAGGTAGACAGACAGAAAGTCGTCTCAATTCTTTCTTCGACATGAGATTCAGAGACAGTCAAGCTAATTGACTATAACTTAGCGCTTGATGGGAGGCAACCCATTATTTCTATCTCTATTTTCCTTTTATTTATTCCGTAGGGTATTTCGCTAGTTCATATGTAGTTTATTTTTCATAGATTGCTATGCTGAGCATAAGTATGTAGTTGAATTTGCATTGGACTGTATTGTAGTAATGCATAGTATTTACTTGTCCGATTATGCTTATTCCGGAGTTACATGTTGATATGGGTAAGTGGTGTTATGCAGGTGAGTGGAACAGAAGGAATCCCTGTTTTGCAGATTGAGAGTTTAAATAAATTGCAGTCCGAGAATCAGACGCGTGGCCACAGAGATCGAGCTTAAGGAATTGCGGCGCCACATACCCAAAGTCGATGAATAAAAACCAACACTCGCGCGTATGCGCCTAAAAACCATTGAAAGGCCTAGCGGCCGCGCGCGACACCGAACAGAGACAGTTTTAAAAAGTTTTAAAAACATGTTGGGGATTATTTGGGCTTTCATTTGAATCATAACAGAAGCGCAATCATCTCAGTCTCCATAACACACGTCTCTCTCATTCTTTCAGTTACAAACTGAATCCGTACATCTCTCATCACATACCCACGATTCTCTCCACGTTCCAAGCTCAAACCCACGCTCTCATCCACTGATATAAACTAGGGTTTCAAGAGAGGGCTGTGCAAACTCAGTGTGGGGAGAAATCCAAGCGTCTACTATCACTCCATCTCAAGCAAAGCTTCCTCCTCTCTATCCACTGCCAATGGGTCCTAAAAGAGCTCATTCAGTGTCTTCCTTATCATCTTCCTCCGGCAGTCAGGGGGAGGATATTGTCGATCACGACAAATTTCTGTGTTTGGAAGCCCAACAGGAGTTCTACCAGATTGTAGCCAAGACATTCGTGAAAGAAAGGGGATTCAAACCAGAAGGACAAGATGGGCAGTTATGTGAAATGATCCATGAAAGAGGCTGGGGTGGACTGACTGCCACTCCCACACCCATTCCGATGAGCATAGTCCGAGAATTTTATGCTAATGCCAAGGTCACCATGAGTGGTATCTCTATGGTTCACGGTTTCGAGATAGACTATAGACCTATCGCCATCAGAACCATTTTCAGACTCACTGATACACCGCCAACAGGGGCTGCCAACTGGGTCACCGGTGCACATATGGAAACAGACCTGGAATTGGTTATTGCTGAGTTGTGCGTGCCTGGCATGAAATGGACGTATAAAGTCGGCACCAATTAGCCTCGCATATTTCCAGTCGCAGCCCTGAACCGATATGCAAAGGCATGGAATCTGTTCATCTGTGCTAAGCTAGTGCCTTCGTCTCATCAGCACGAGATCACAGCGGAGGTGGCAATTATTCTGTGGGGCATAATCACCAGAAAATACATTAACGTTGGCCATCTCATCCACCAGAATATGTTGTGATATCTGCGGGAAGGCACCACTGGGAGCATACCACACGCGTCAGTGGTAGCTATGCTTTGTGCTCATCAGGGATGCAACTGGGGCAACGAACAAATGCAATACCCAAGCCAGGACATCACTCATGCCACCATTGCGAAATTTGAGGATTGGGCAGGAGGCATACCGCACCCACGAGGAAGAGAATTTATCCTTCAAGCCACATTCCCAGAGCCATCACAGCAGTCCTCTCAGACAGATGAGGCGGGCCCGTTGACGCAAACACATGTTGCACATGGTGATCGCCAACTTCGAAGGTTGGAGCGAAAAGTCGATGCCATGTACTATAACTTTGGAGCGTTTTCTACGGGTCTCACGAGGGCCTTGGTCAAGGCTTTTGCACAGCAAGGAACGATGTTAGAGTGGCCTCAGTTCCGGACAGCAGTTCCATATCCACCACCAGATTCACCACTCGAGGAGGGTGGTGCCGCTAATCATTAGGGGAGTTTCTCTAACCCTTTTATCTTCATTCACTGGGACATTGAATACATTAAGTTTGGGGGTATTGGGGTAATAGCATAGTTGCATGTAGTATTTGCATGTTTAGTTTATTTGTTTATATATTAGAACTTTTTTTTTTATTTTGCATGTGTCACAAAGTCTAGCTCTATGGAAATTTTTGCCTAGCCAATGATGATAGTGAATTATGAAGGATTTTTGAGTATTTTGGATAACATGAACGTAGTTATAATGTTTTACACGAGGAATTCATGTTGCTGTTTAAATGCTTTCGGTTTGCACGGATGTGTTCACAATCACTTGTAGGTATAAGAAGTATGTGTTGCATTGCTCGATAGAAAATGTAGTTTTAAAAAGAGAAATATGTGGAACATGGATGTAGACTTGCAAAAACATTGACATTCAAACTTTGGGAAAACATGGGTATGCTATGTATAAAAAAAACAAATAGCAATAACGTGACTAGTCTTGTTTCAGGGCCCTGGTTACTTAAGTAAGTACGCCCGAGGGGATTGTCTCTACACCTAGCGCCCTAAGGTCTTTCATGGTCTGGGAGTTGTTGGTTGAAAGCTCGCTAAGGGGTAGCAGTGTTGCCTAATGGAATATGGCATTGCACAGTCATGTAAAAAAAAGAGAAAAGAAATATACTAATAAACACCGCGGGAAAGAGCGAAAATCGCCCTCGTGAGCAGCAATAAAGCATTTAAACTCATTTTAGAACCTCAGTTGTTTTGATATGTTGGAACAGTTTTCGTTGCATAAGTATACATGAGTTTTGATTTAGATTATAATTTTTTTGTTTTGAGCAGGTTAGCATGTGTAGTCTTTGCTTAAATCAAGTTTTGGTGAACACAACACACACACACAACATCTCTATAGAATTTATGAATTATCTGAGTGTATGATATTATGCCTATGGTTTGGTTTGAATTTGTATTCTTGGATCTAGATAATTCACTGAGGCATTTTGGATTGAAATTCTGTTAGAGTTGGAACAATGTGAGACTAGTGTGCATCCTAAGTTAATTGCATAGTAGTGTAGTTGCATTTTCATTGTTTTGTTTTAGTATGCAGTGCTTGAGGGCAAGCAATAGTTCAATTTTGGGGGTATTTGATAAGTGGGTTTTACACCTGCTTATTGATATCAATTCATGCGAACTATGCCCATCTCAAGTAAATTTTAGTGTGTTTTTAGTTGCATTTCATGTTATTTCGCATTGCATTTAATTAAAACTCCTTTGGTGTAAAAGTGCAGGAAATGGCATAGTTTGGTGGTGTTAGATGGCATGTGAGCAATGAAGGCACAACATGAGGATCAAGTGGAGCAAGGAGACTAAGCATGGATGGACAAAAGAATGAGCAGCAAAATAGAAGCGATGCGATGGCGAGAACCAAAATCCAGATTGCAGAAGCCATGCATATTCACGCCACACAGTTAAACACACGCCAAGGCTGCTTGCGACCAACCGAAAGTTCTGCAGAGAATTGCAGAATCAAGCGCACCGCTGCGAGGATCACATTGAAGTCTTGGCGCCGCATGCCGATGATTGATGTTCTTGAAATGCTTTTATTTTAATTTTTAATTTTAAGGGTTGGAATTAATTAAAAAACAATTCTGGCTGGTGTCAGGAGATCATTCTGTAGTTTTTGACGTATTTTCATATTGTAACTAGGGTTTACACTTTGAGAGAGATTCCAACGAAGGACGAAGCTTAAACTCCATCTTTTCTAATTCTTATAAGGATTTTCTATCATTGTGGATAACTATTCTTATTTTGTTAGATTTATATGAGGATTTGAACGTTATTATTGGATTATAATTAGCAATTGGGTTTGATCATTTCTATCCTTTCTCTTTTAATTGTTTGCTTATTTTCCATGTATTGTTTTGATCCCATAATGGCTTTTGGTTCAGTCATGAACTAAACTCCATTATGGGATTCTAACGGATTTTAATATGTACTTTAATTGCGTGCTTGAATGCTGGTCTGTTTTACATATCATAAGGAATTTCTATCATGGTTGATTTGCATGCATGGATGATTGATCACCATTCGTTTTAAGTGCTTGTATGGAATTGAAAGTGAACATGCGAGTATGGATTGTATTCATAATAGCATACGTATATGGGGCTATTTTGCATGGCTTATGTATTTCGTTTACCAGATAGACATATACTGTTTCATCGTATGAGTTAAAATAATGGCTTGCGCTTAAATTCAATATGGTTGCAATTTCACATAGACATATAGTGATTTTGGTTATATTGATGATTACATGGTGTCTATCGCATGTGGACGCTATGTAAGTGGGTCATAGTACATTAAAAAATGGCTGTGTCTATATTAGTGCTCTTGGCTACTTTCCTGTGATATGTGAACTTTCTTGCATGATGGTGGTAATTAGATGAAGTATTAAATGAAGTTAGGATACCATTATTTTTAGACTTGATTTATTCTATTATTATTCTTGTTTTAGTTATTATTTGCATTTAGAGTAATTCACAATTATAATATTTAGTTTAAGCATATAAAAATAGTGATTTAGTTGATGCATAGTGGTTTGAATTAAACAACTTTCTCTGTGGGATCGATACTCTAATTACTCTGTATTACTTGTTGACACATGTATGCTTGCATGAGTTAGAGCTCTTTTGTTAGAACTAAAAAAGAGGCAACAACGTGTTGCTCCATAGAAAGTAGTTACGAGATTTGGAAAGAGAGGAAAGCTCAATCATCGATTCATTGGCCCATTTTTAATCCTCGATCGAGTAGGAAATGTGGCCTATAGACTCGCCTTACCACCAAGTATGTCTCGTGTTCATAACGTTTTTTACATATCTATGTTACGTATATATGTGAAAGACCCGAACCATATTATTGAATTAGAACTAGACGAGATAGAGGAAGATTTAACGTATGAAGAGTTACCTGTTAAAATCTTGGATAAGAAGGATCATATTCTACGCTCCAAGATTATACCTCAAGTCAAAGTTTTGTGGAAAAACCACGATGTGGAAGAAATAACCTGGGAGTTAGAATTTGAGATGAAGTCAAGATATCCTCACCTCTTCGATATACCAGGTATGTACCCTAATTTCGAGGACAAAATTTCATAGGAAGGGGAGGTTGTAAGACCCCAACTTTTATGAATAAAGATTAATTTCTCTCAAAATATATTTTTGAATATTATGGTGTGGATATAATATAATGTTATAGTTGTGGGTAATATTTACAAATTTTGCAAAGTAAGCAAGTGGTTATATAATATTCGATTGATCGGGGAATATTCGTTTTAACAGGGAATATTTGTACGACGGCACAATCATTGGTGGACCCCATAACGGAAGTATTGTCGTAATAAGAAAACGACAGAATTATCTTTTTATAAAAATAACGGCGGAAGTGTTACCGTTAAAATTGTTGAACTACCCGGTAGTAAAAGTACAGTAATACGCGTGGTTGCATAGTAGCACATAGTATTGGTTATTGATGCTTACGTGAGAAGTCACTCAGTTATACTCAATTATTGCTACAGTAATTGATGCTTCATATCTCTCATATTATTGATTCGATTATTGTCACAGTATCATCTGCATTATATGATATATTATTAAATCAATAATTGAGATGACAAAGTTATTCATATTATTAAATTGCAATATCTACAATGTCTAGAAGTTCTGTCAAGGAGAGGTTTGGTCATCTAATTGCGCGCCAATAAGGAGAAATCCTTATCGGAAAGCCTCCTCTTTCCTGGGAACGACCTGGTGATTAAATATTGTTATTTATAATATTAATGATGAATAAGTTCGTGTTGATTAAAGATAAAATTGATAGTTCCATTGTGCTGGTATTACTAGTGTTAGTGGAAATCGACATTTATTCCGATATTAATTGATGTCTAGAAATTTTACTGACTAATCGGGTAATTAATCGAATAAATGAGTAATTAATTGTTATTAATTCACATGATTATAACCATTTGTTCACATGTGTGTACTATTGATTCACATTCTTGTACTATTAGGGGAGTTGGTGCAAGATTGATAATACTTGCACGACTAAGTTAAAAATGGAGGTATAGATGGAGGTACTATACTGTAATTCATATTTTCACATGATTATAACTATTGATTCACATGATTGAACTATTGATTCATATTATTATTATTTACTATTAGGGGAGGTGGTGCAAGTTTGATAATACTTGCAGGACTAAATTAAAAATGAAAGAAAAATTGAAGGTATTGTACTGTAATATTTCGAGCCCCAAAATGTGCAATTATCGAAACTATATTTTCCTATAAATAGAAGTTCATTCTTCCTTCATTTCTCACCAATTCACTAAAGCTTTAGAGAAATTATTATAGAGAGAAATTATAGAGAGAAAGAAGAAGAGAAGTCTGCTACCTTTCTACTCTAGTATCCAATTTTTTTCTAAGGTAAGGGATATTATTTCTTTTGTATTCATGAAGAGAGCTTCTATTATTCCATTATTTATTATTATGTTGGAATAACCTGTCTATGCGAAGTACCGCATACATGGTGAAATTCTTCTGTTATTTCATTCTTTATTATTCTGTTGGAATATCCTGTCTGTGCAGATTACGCTAGACCTGGTTCCATTCTTTATTATTCTGTTGAAATAACATGTATGTGCGGTCTATCGCATGCATGGTGAATTCTTTGTTATCCCATTCTTTATTATTTTGTTGGAACATTCTGTCTGTGCGGATTACGCTAGACCTGGTTCTATTCTTTATTATTACATTGCTGGAATAACTTTTTCTGCATGGCGGTCTATCGCATGCATGGTGAATTCTTCTGTTATTCCATTCTTTATTATTTTGTTGGAATAACCTGTCTTTGTGGATTATCACATGCATAGTGAATGATCCTTCGTATTCATTCCTTATTAAATTGTGGAAATGATCTATCTACGTGGATTACCGCATGGCGGGTGAAAATTCATTTGCAGTTTCATATATACTATGATACTCATTTGGTTAAAGTTTTGGCTTCTATACTCCATGAAATTAGTAGAATATCTTGGATATTTGTGCTTCATTCGGTATCTTTTTATGGAAATATTCTTCTGAGCATTCTTGAATTTTACTCCACAAAGCAGTATCATGTTGACAATTTGGACGTAATTGATTTCAAGATAAATTAATTTATAAATCTTTAAAATTTATTCTTGAACTTGTTTTATTGAATTATTATGTCATTATCATCATCCTCATGCTTATATTGTGATGAAAGTCTCTTTGGCTTATGTGCATAGATGGACTTGGTATGATTATGACCAGGGATTATTCGGTATAATCATGACCTGTAATGTTATAAATGATGTGGTAAAAGTACTCAGTAACCTGTAGTGCATTGATGGATAGTTTTTGGTATGATTGTGACCAGGGATTATTCGGTATAGTCATGACCATTAATGATTTAATGAATATCATTGGCTCGTAGTGCAGGGATAACTCAATGATGTGGTTTATTTATTAAACTGAGTCTCAGCGATAAAAATTGATGAAAACATTTTAAATCATAGAAGATAGTAGATATCATGCTCTACTTGACTCTTCTAATGGATTGCTTATTCTGTTGCAGTTAAACTTGATGTCTATTGTATTTTATCAGTTTAACATTGTTGAAGACTAATGATAATTTATTCAGCATTATCTTAGTCATAATATTTCTTATTGGGCTAGTTGAGCTCACCCTTTCTTTCACCGTTCTCTTCAGGAAATGAGAACGTAGCTTGGGACTAGTCGTGGGAGCGGAGTGATGGTCCAGATGATAGCATTAGTAGTCCTCACTATTCTGTTAAATAGTGTGACAATAAATGTAATGAGGACTCCATTGAGTGGGGATATTGTCTAGATGACAATATTCTTATTAAAACTCTTAGATTATGTTTTGTCGTATTTTACACGACTGTTGTATAATTAAGTTGTATTTGAATTTTGTACCATGTATTTGGCGACTCAAGATGGGTGATGTATACCTGTTTTGGGGGTGTCACAATTTTCATGAAAACTTTTAAATGTCATGAATAAAACAAACTGGGTTGAAGAGATTACCCAAAGCGTAGATGAGTAGAGATGAAACCCTTCTCAATTAATTCTTCAATCACACAACTCACAAATTCCCTCAAAAATTTCTTAATCTCTCTCTGTGATTTGCTTTGCCAGACTTAGAAAATAAAAGACTTAACAAAATAAAAGAAGGAAAGCGTATATAATTACAAAAAGCGATTTAAGTTGTGGTCGATTACTTGCGATTAATCGCTTAGCAACTCCTCCCAATAGGGCTCCATTTGGCTAGCCTTAAAAGACTCATTCCCATTTAATTTAATAAATCTTTTATACTATAGTTTAATAGAGTCACACCCCTTTATAAAATAAATCAAATATCTTATTTAATTTATTTTAATTAAAATATAATAATTTCTCATTTATTAATTACGTCAAATTATTAATTCTCTAATTAATTATCAAATTAATTAAAATAATATTAGGCTTATTAAATATTTCTTTTAATTCAATAAGCTCACATAATTACATACTTCAATAATAAGAATTCTCCATATTAATTTAATAAATATAACACATATAATTAAATTAATCTACCACAACTTCATTAATTAATTATTTAATCTAATAATTAATTCATCAAAAAATATTTATTTAATCCAATAAATATTAAAATTAAATTACAAAATCTCGACTGTCACAAACAAAAATAGACATTTGGGATAAATAACGAAAAATTTAATTTTTCTGTGAGTAGTGTTGTATTCGTGAATAGTGTCGTATACGTGAATAGTAACCCCGACACAAAAGACAAGAATTTCACAAGAAAAATCTTACCAATATTTCGGCATAATAATATTGAAAGAAATAATATCATTTATAAAAAAATAACATCCCTTACCTCAAAAGGACAGTACTTCTGACTGGAATACTGGATATAATGCTGAAGGAACTTGCACCGTATAGCAATACTCAAAGTATAAAAATACTCACAAGAATACGCTCAATAATATAGAGAGAAAACTTCAGATTCTGGTGTGATTTTTAATTTTAACCTAAACACCCTATTTATAGGAAAATGCTTAGAACACCAAAGCAGAAAATTTAATAAAATATTAACATTTTCAAAATAAATTCCTACGCACACCACACCAAACCAAAGCATCAGCCATCCACCCCACAAAAATAAGAAAAATGTTTTTCTTAATAAAAACATTTATAACTCCAAAAATTAATTATTCTGGAACTTCAATAATTCATAATAAATAGCCCTTTTATCAGAAAAATTCAAATCTTATGTGCATTCCATAGGAAATTCAAATCTCTACAACTTTGTAAGTTTAAGTTTTTCCAAATTCCAAGCAGAAATTGACTGAAATCCACATACGCATTTATTTTGCAGTTATAATCAAATTTCAAATAAAATGGGGTCCACAAACATGTTTAACATGTTTTTAGCATTTATTATAACAAAAAGACTCTTCCTCCTCATATATTCATATATCCCACATTCATTGTAAAAATATCACCATTATTATATTATTATAATATAATAATATATTTAAATAAATTATTTTATCAGAAAAGATAAAATATCAATTTTCAACAATTGTCATTTTTCTAAAAATTCCTCCATTTCTATCCACATAAATAAATATTTTCCTTATCATATAAATCAATAATTAATTATTCACAAATAATATTACAGAATCACAATAATGACAACCAGATCGTTCCCAGGAAAGAGGGGGTTTTCCAATAAGCATTTCTCCTTACTGGCGTGCAATTAGGTGACCAAACCTCTCCTTAGACAGAACTTCCTTAGACATTGCCAATAATACTATCTAATAATATTATTCAAATAATATGAATTATTGATCTGATAATAGGAAATACTGTGCAGTGACAATTATTGAAACAACAATAATACAAAATATCAACGTAGCAATTATTAAATCAATAAAATATTGAACAGTAATTACTGTAACAATTATTGAGTAGTGCCTTCTTACGTAAGAATCAATAATTGGTGCAATACCGTGTGCTACTGTGCAACAACGCATATTACTGTTTTTTAACCACCGGGTATTCTAACAGTATTAACGGTAACAACTACGCCATTATTTATAAAAACTCATACTTGTCGTTTTCTTCATTCAATCGCTTTCCGTTAACCCCGACATGAAAAAGGTAGAAATTCCACAATAAAACTCATATCAATAATTCGGCATAATGATATTGAAATAAATAATATCATTTACGAAGAAAATAACATCCCTTACAATCCCTTAGTATCCCATACAATCCCTTACAATCCCTTACTATCCCTTACAATCCCTTACCTCAAAAGAGCAATACTTCTGACTGGAATATCGGATATGACGTTGAAGGAAACTTGCACTGATTAGCAACTCTCAAAGTATCAAAATACTCACAAAAATACGCTGGATAATATAGGGAGAGAAAACTTATGTTTCTGGTGTGATTTTTAGTTCTAACTCAACACTCTATTTATAGGAAAATGTTAGAACACAAAAGCAGACTTGACCTGCAACTTGATGGCTTTACCTGCTACTATTTTAACCCACCATTTTTGAAATAAATTTTAGCACATTTCTTCACCAACCAAAGGTGCGGCCCACTCATTCTAGAATTTTCCACCAAAAATCATTTATAAACATAATTTCCGAATCAGTTACCTCTTAAAATTCATAACAAATCATACATTAATTTTTAACGGTTCAAAATTTGTGGACATGTACTCAACTTATATATGTATGACATGTCCAAAAATAACAACAATCCAATGGTCGGATTAAAAATTATAACTCATGCAATATATCTTAAGAACACTGATTTTTCGAATTATGAGTCCTTCAGACCAGTTTCATTCAAACAGTCACTACGAAAACTCCACAATGACTTTTTGGGTGATTCTAGTTTCAACGGTTAGCTTACTTCTAGGGCTTTCTTTTGATATATGGCTCATCTCCTAACTCATTATACACAAAGAGTTATAGATTTTACAAAATCAAGTAATAAACTAATTTTCTGAAAATTTCCAAATCTCGTTTTTCATTTCGACAAAATATTAATATAACACCTCAGCATTAATTCCTTCATTTATATTCATATAAAAATATATATTTCCTTATCATATAAATCAATAAATAATTATTCACAAATAATATTACAGAATCACAATAATGGCAACCAGGCCGTTTCCAGGAAAGAGGGGGCTTTTTGATAAGGATTTCTCCTTACTGGCGCGCAATTAGGTGACCAAACCTCTCCTTGACAGAACTTTCTAGACATTGTCAATAATGCTATCTAATAATATTATTCAAATAATATGAATTATTGATCTGATAATGGGAAATACTATGTAGTGACAATTATTGAAACAACAAAAATATAAAATATCAACGCAGCAATTATTGAACCAAAAAATAAAATATTGAATAAAGAATTACTGTAACAATTATTGAGTAGTGCCTTCTTACGTAAGAATCAAGAATTCAAAATCTTGTAATACCGCGTGCTTTCTTTATGCAACCACGCCAGACATCGTATTTTTAACCAACGTATTCCAACAATGTTAACGGTAACAATTACGCCGTTATTTATAAAAACTCAAACTTGTCTTTTTCTTCATCCGACAGTTATTCTGTTATGGGGCCCATAAATGGTTGCGCCGTCGTACGAATATTCCTCGACAATAAGAATATTCCACGACCAAACGAATATTCCCCAACAGAAATGAGTATTTTATAACCACTTGCGTATTTTGAAAATTTTATATATATCACCCTTAACTTTAACTTTTTTATCAATTTAACCATTTACTAAATAGGAAAATTGAATATTTTTATTTCATAAAATTCGGGGTCTTACAGAACTGAATCGTAAATCCGTGCCCATAGCTTTTTGCAAGCTAACCCAAAATTGTGAAGTGAATCTTGGGTCACGGTCCGAAAATATGGATACTAGCATGCCATGCAATCTCACAATCTCATTTACATACATACGAAAGCAAGACGCGTTCAAGGAATAAGTCTCCGTGATCGCAAAAAAAATGAGCGAGACTTAGTTAATCTATCAACAATAACCCAAATCGCATTTATGCCTTGAGAAACCATGGGAAGACCCGTAACGAAATCCATGGTAATGTGTTCCCACTTCCATTTCGGAATCTCAAGTGGTTGCAGTGGGCCCTTAGGCACTTGATGCTCCGCCTTTACACGTTGACAAGTTAAACACCTGGAGTAAACTTCGCGATCTCTCTCTTCATATTGTTCCACCAAAATGTATGTCGAAGATCAAGATACATTTTGGTACTTCCAGGATGGATTGCAAACGGTGTATTGTGTGCCTCCGTCATGATCTTGTACTTCAAATCAGAGTCGTTAGGAACACAAAGTCTGGAGTTGACTCGAAGTATTCCTTCTTCATCGATTCTTGCTTCTGGTATAACACCTTCTTTTACTTTCTTCTTCATACGCATCAGCTCCGGGTCTGTGGCTTGAGCAACTTTAACTTTATCGATTAAAGTTGGTTCTATGCGTATACTTGACATCATCGCATGGGTCCCCGGAGTCTTGAATTTTATCTTTATCTTTTGTAAATCACACAAAATGGGCCTTTGTGTTGACTACGTCGCACTCGTTCCCGCATATGATCTTCTACTCAACGCGTCAACTACCACATTCGTTTTTCCAGGATGGTATTGAATAGTGTGGTCATAATCTTTCAACAGCTCGAGCCAAACGTCGTTGCCGCATGTTGAGTTCCATTTGGGTGAAGAAATATTTAAGGCTTTTATGGTCTGAATATATCTCCACTTTCTCCCCATATAGATAGTACCTCCAAATCTTTAGCGCGAAAACGACTGCTGCCAACTCTAGATCATGAGTAGGATAATTCCTCTCATATTCTTTAAGTTGTCGCGAGGCATAGGCTATGACTTTCCCATGTTGCATGAGAACACATCCTAACCCTTTGCCCGAAACATTCCTGTAGATAACAAATCCATCCGAACTAGACGGTATTGTCAGAACAGGTGCTGAAATGAGTCTCCTCTTAAGCTCTTGAAAACTCTTCTCGCAATCCTCGCTCCATACGAATTTTGTATCCTTCCGAGTCAGCTGAGTTAACGAAGTAGCAATTCGTGAAAATCCTTCCACGAATCTCCGATAATAACCAGCTAAGCCCAGAAAGCTACGTACTTCGGTTGCTCCCAACTTTGTATTGCTTCAATCTTTGTCGGGTCAACAAATACTCCATGTTTTGACACCACGTGCCCAAGGAATGCTACTTCCTCAAGCCAGAACTCGCATTTCTTCAACTTGGCATATAGCTTGTATTCACGAAGCCTTTGGAGTACCAGCTTCAAATGGTGCTCATGATCTTCATGACTTTTGGTATATATGAGGATGTCATCAATAAAGACAACAACGAACTGATCCAAATATTCCTTGAATACTCGGTTTATCATATCCATGAAAGCCGCAGGAGCATTAGTCAATCCAAAAGACATAACTAAGAATTCATAATGCACGTACCAAGTTCTGAAGGCGGTCTTCGGAATATCCTCAGTTCTAATCTTCAGCTGATGATATCCAGAACGAAGATCGATCTTTAAAAAGAATTGTGCTCCTTGCAACTAGTCAAACATGTCATCAATACGTGGTAGCGGATACCTATTCTTGAAGGTGACATGGTTCAATTCCCGGTAGTCAATACAAAGTCGCATACTCCCGTCTTTCTTCTTTACAAATAAAACAGGAGCACCCCAAGGAGATGTACTAGGACGAATGAAACCGATGTCCAACAACTCCTGTAGTTGGACCTTTAACTCCTGAAGTTCAATAGGAGTCATTCGATATGGGGTTTTAAAAATGGACTTTGTACCAGGTTCAAGGTCAATAAAGAATTCAACTTCACGTTATGGGGGTAGACCGGGAAGTTCTTCAGGAAATACATCAGGAAATTCACTAACAACAGAAATATTATTCAAATCTGACATGTCTTTATTCAAATCCATAACATGGGCTAAGAAAGCTTGACATCCATTTTTCAATAAATGAATGGCTTTATGGCTTGATATGACAGTGATTGATTTTAGTGGTTTAGTTGCTTAAATTCGCATAACAGGTTGGTTAGGAATATGAAAACTAACAACCTTACAAAAATAATCAATTTTGGCATGATGAGTAGTTAACCAATCAATCCCTAAAATCACGTCAAATGCAACTATCTTTAAAGAGATAAGATTAACAGGTAATGTGATGGTGCCAACTTGGATCAAACAAGATTTATAAACAGTGGATGTAATGAAAGTTTCTCCTAACGGAGTCTCCACAGATAAGTCAAAGTCTAATTTCTCCGGAATCATGTTTAAACGTTGAGCACAAGTAGGAGAAATAAATGAATGGTTAGAACCGGTATCTAGTAAGGTATAAACTTTGCAAGAATTTATGATTAGCTTACTCGTGATCACCTCGTTCGGGTACCTCGTATTTTGGCCAGTCACAACAAACGCTCTTCCAGGAACCGTTGACTTTGACTTTTCTGGGACAGCCTTTTGAGTCACCATCCCCGCTGGACTTGGTTTCACTACCGTACAATCTCGAGCGATATGACCTTCTTTTCCATAATTATAACATACCTTGAACTATTGTAGATAGTTTGGGCTGATGTGTCCCTCTTTTCCACATTTATAGCATACGACCGGTGGTCGTTCTCCTCCCTTAGAAATAGTTGTTGCTGGTGCTAACGTCTTCACATTATCATTGTTGAATCTCCTCTTTTTGAAACTTCCACTTGACTCGCCTTTCCTATTATCATGACCACAATTACCACCAGAGTGGTTACCGCTTTTGTCTAAATTTTTCCCTCCCCGCTGGTTATCATTTGCTCGATGATCACCAACACCTAAGATGACCTCCACAGTTGTGGTCCTTCGGTTGAACATACTCATTATCTTGCTCTAATAATTGAGCCCTGTTGACAACATCTAAATATAGAGAAAATTTGTGAGAAATGAGATATTGACGTATGTCGGGTTTCAAACCTCTCAGAAACATCCACATCATACGTTCCTCATTCTCCACTAAATGAGGTGCAAACCTGGATAATTCCGCAAACTTCACCTCGTACTGGGACACCGTCATGTTGTTCTGTTTCAGTCTAATAAACTCCACCTCCTTCATATGTCGAATACTTTCAGGAAAGTACTTGTCATTGAACAGTTTTTGAAATGTCTCCCAAGACATGCTGAGTGGGGCTGGATGGGTACGCTTCACAGATTCCCACCAGTAATCTGCCTCATTACGGAACATAAAGGTGGCGAATGGAACCTTCTGTTCCTCCGTGCATCCCAAGATATCGAATATCTTGGTAATTTGCTTGACCCACATTTCTGCCTTAATCGGATCCGGCTTTCCCCATAATTCTGGTGGTCCCATCTCTTTGAACTGCTTGGCTGTGACAAACCATGCATTGCTATCATTTCCACCTGTATTTTGTACACGAGTCTCCCTCGTCTGATTTTGCATGAACTGCAAAAAGCTTCTAAACATCCCATCGTTCATCGTCTGATCAGTGGTGTTATTTATAGGAGGAACATTGTCGTCCTGTTGCACGTTCTCCTGATTGGTGAGTAAAGGTGTCTCAACGATATCATTTACTCCACTGTTAACATTCTCAGTTGCCATTCTCAAATACTGCCATAAAACAAGGGTTAATTAAAAAAATTAACATATCACATAATATCCCTATATTCTGACCAACCAACAAATAAGCTTAGGTAGGACACACTAGCAAAGGATTTAATCGTCTCTCCCCTCCTAGTTCTATTCCCCGATCTCCGCCAAAGACTATATCCCTAAGCTCTGATACCAACTGTGAAGCCCCCAAAATAGGTATACATCACCCATTCTGAGTCGCCAAACACATGGTACAGAAACAACTACAACTTTATTAATACAGTTGTCGTGCAAAATATGACAACACAAAAACTATGAGTTTAAATACAAATATTGTCTCCTAGACAATATCCACACTCAAATAAGTCCTCATTACAATTATTGATACACTATTTTACAAAATAGTGAGGACTACTATAACAACTTCCTTGGAACATCACTCCACACCCCGACTACTCCCCGCTATATTCTCGCTTGCTAAGAAGAAAAATGGAACAAAAAGGAAAAGGGTGAGCTCAAGTAGCCCAGTAAAGAATATTATGACTAAGATAATATAGAACAAATTATCGTTAGTCCTCAACAGGGAAAAATATAATAGACAACAAGTTTTAAATCAATATTCGTAGCAGAAATAACAATTCATTAGAAGAGTTAAGTAGAGGATGAAATCTACTATCATCTATAAATTTAAAAGTCCATCATCAATATTTTATCCCTGTAACATCAATCAATATACATCTTGAATCAAATATTCATCTTTGCACTACAGGACAAAGATATTCATCAGTTGGTCATGTTCATCTCAACACCTGTTCATCTTTGCACTACGGGCCAAAGATATTCATCAGAAAATCATTCATCTTTGCACTACAAGCCAAAGATATTCAGTTATATCATCATTTAGGATTGAGGATGATGAAAAATATTTTAAAGAAAATGAATCCAGTGAGATAAAAGAACAAATATTAGGGATTCGTACTTCGGTTTATCCATGTTCAAAAATACACCATAATATACTATGGTAGTGGAGTAAAATTCAAGAATAATGATCAAAACATGGATACAATCAAAGATAGTAACAAAAATAGACATCTGGGATAAAGAACAAAAAATTTAATTTTTCTGTGAATAGTGTCGTATTCGTGAATAGTGTCATATATGTGAATAGTGTCGTATACGTGAATAGTAACCCCGACACAAAAGACAAGAATTTCACAAGAAAAATCTTACCAATATTTCGGCATAATGATATTGAAAGAAATAATATCATTTATAAAAAAAATAGCATCCCTTACCTCAAAAGGATAGTACTTCTGACTAGAATACTAGATATAGTGCTGAAGGAACTTGCACCGTATAGCAACACTCAAAGTATCAAAATACTCACAAGAATACGCTAGATAATATAGAGAGAGAAAACTTTAGATTCTGGTGTGATTTTCAATTCTAACCTAAGTACCCTATTTATAGGAAAATGCTTAAAACACCAAAGCAGAAAATTTAATAAAATATTAACATTTTCGAAATAAATTCCTACGCACACCACACCTGTGAGACCCCAGATTTTATGAATAAAGATTTAAATTTCTCGAAATATTTTTTCGAATATTATGGTGTGGATTTGATATAATGTTATAGTTGTGGGTAATATTTATAAATTTTGCAAAGTAAGCAAGTGGTTATATAAAATTCTATTGGTCGGGAAATATTCGTTCTAACAGGGAATATTCATACGACGACACAATCATTGGTGGACCCCACAACGGAAGTATTGTCGTAGTAAGAAAACGGCTGAAATTATCTTTTATTAAAAATAACTACGAAAGTGTTACCAAGTAAGACCGTTGAACTACCCTAGTAGTAAAAAAGAAGATGTCTGGCGTGGTTGCATAGTAGCACACGGTATTGATTATTGATGCTTACGTGAGAAGTCATTCAGTTATACTCAATTATTGCTACAGTAATTGATGCATCATATCTCTCATATTATTGATTCGATTATTGTCACAGTATCATCTGCATTATATGATATATTATTAAATCAATAATTGAGACGACAAAGTTATTCATATTATTAAATTTCATATTTACAATATCTAGAAGTTCTGTCAAGGAGAGGTTTGGTCATCTAATTGCGCGCCAATATGGAGAAATCCTTATCGGAAAGCCCCCTCTTTTTTGGAAATGACCTGGTTGTTAAATATTGTGAGTTATAATATTAATGATGAATAAGTTCGTGTTGATTAAAGATGAAATTGATAGTTCCATTGTGTTGGAATTATTAGTGTTAATAAAAATCGACATTTATTTCGATATTAATTGATGCCTGGAAGTTATACTGACCAGTTGGGTAATTAATCGGATAAATGAGTAATTAATTGCTATTAATTCATATGATTATAACTATTTATTCACATGTGTGTACTATTGATTCACATTCTTGTACTATTAGGGGAGTTGGTGCAAGATTGATAATACTTGCATGACTAAATTAAAAATGGAGGTATAGATGGAGGTCTTGTCTTTGTAATTCAGTATTTTCACATGATTATAACTATTGATTCACATGATTGAACTATTGATTCACATTATTTACTATTAGGGGAGGTGGTGCAAGTTTGATAATACTTGCAGGACTAAATTAAAAATGAAGAAAAAGAGGAAGGTATTATACTATATTATTTCGAGCCCCAAAATGTGAAATTATCGAAACTATATTTTCCTATAAATAGAAGCTCATTCTTCCTTCATTTCTCACCAATTCACTAAAGCTTTAGAGCAATTATTATAGAGAGAAATTATAGAAAGAAAGAAGAAGAGAAGTCTACTACCTCACTATTCCAATATCCAGTTTCTTCTAAGGTAAGGGGTATTATTCTTTCGTATTCATGAAGAGAGTTATTTTCTTGCAATACTCGTAAGAGTTGTTATTCCATTCTTTATTATTATGTTGGAATAACTTTTACTATCAAGTAATCAATGTATACATAGTGAAATTCTTCTATTATTCCATTCTTTATTATTCTGTTGGAATAACCTGTCTATATGGATTACCGCATGCATGGTGAATGATCCTTCATATTCATTCCTTATTAAATTGTGGAAATGATCTATCTACGTGGATTACCGCATGGCGGGTGAAAATCCATTTGCAGTTTCATATATTCTATTATACTCAGTTGGTTAAAGTTTTGGCTTCTATACTCCATGAAATTAGTAGAATATCCTGGATATTAAGCTTCATCCAGTATCTTTTCATGAAAATATTCTTCTGAGCATTCTTAAATTTTACAAAGCAGTATTATGTTGACAATTTAGATGTAATTGATTTCAGGATAAATTAACTTATAAATCTTTAAAATTTATTCTTGAACTTGTTTTATTGAATTAATATGTCATTTTCATCATCCTCATGCTTATATTGTGATGAAAATCATCTTTGGCTTGCAAGCATAGATGGACTTGGTATGATTATGACGAGGGATCATTCGGTATAATCATAACCTGTAATGTTATAAATGATGTGGTAAAAGTCCTCAGTTGCCTGTAGTGCATTGATGGACAATTTTTGGTATGATTATTGTGATGCCCCCAAAATTGGTATACATCACCCATCTTGAGTCGCCAAATATATGGTACAAAATTCAAATACAACTTAATTATACAACAGTCGTGTAAAATACGACAAAACATAATCTAAGAGTTTTAATAAGAATATTGTCATCTAGACAATATCCACACTCAATGGAGTCCTCATTACATTTATTGTCACACTATTTAATGTAATAGTGAGGACTACTAATGCTATCATCTCTGACCGCACTCCGCTTCCCGACTAGTCCGGCTATGTTCTCATTTCTGAAGAGAACGGTGAAAGAAAGGGTGAGCTCAACTAGCCCAATGAAGAAATATTATGACTAAGATAATGCGTAATAAATTATCATTAGTCTTCAAAATGTTAAACCGATAAAATACAATAGACATCAAGTTTAACTGCAATGAAATAAGCAATCCATTAGAAGAGTCAAGTAGAGCATGATATCTACTATCTTCTATGATTTAAAATGTTTTCATCAATTTTTATCGCTGAGACTCAGCTTAATAAATAAACCACATCATCGAGTCATCCCTGCACTACGGGCCAAGGATATTCATTAAATCATCAATGGTCATGACTATACCAAATAATCCCTGGTCATTATCATACCAAAAATTGTCCATCAATGCACTACAGCCTACTGAGGACTTTTACCACATCATTTATAACATTACAGGTCATGATTATACCAAATAATCCCTGGTCATAATCATACCAAGTCCATCTATGCACGTAAGCTAAAGATGACTTTCATCATAATATAAGCATGAGGATGATGACAATGACATAATAATTCAATAAAACAAGTTCAAGAATAAATTTTAAAGATTTATAAGTTAATTTATCTTGAAATCAATTACGTCCAAATTGTCAACATGATACTTCTTTGTGGAGTAAAATTCAAGAATGCTCAGAAGAATATTTCCATGAAAAGATACCGGATGAAGCACAAATATCCAGGATATTCTACTAATTTCATGGAGTATAGAAGCCAAAACTTTAACCAAATGAGTATCATAGAATATATGAAACTGCAAATGGATTTTCACCCGCCATGCGGTAATCCATGTAGACAGATCATTTCCACAATTTAATAAGGAATGAATCGGGGCATGAATCCCTTAATACATGGCGCTGCGACGCGGATTAAAAGCTAAAAACCGGCGCCGGGGCGCGAATTAGCAGTGGGCTTGGACAATGGATGGCGTTGGGGCGCCAAGGATGGCGTCGGGGCGTGGTAGATGGCGCCGGGGCGTGAACTCAGTACTTTAGACATGGCGCTGCGGCGCGAGTTCAGAATTCTGCACAAGTCAAGCTTATATATCAGCAGACCATAATAGTAATCAGTAAGCCAGACCAGAAACACATTATGGACAAGCTCAACTGGGGGAATGACATAGACTTACAACAAGAATTATACAGACCACACGCACTATACAGAACTTAGACAATAACTAGAGAAACAAAATGAGACTTAAGAGAATAAGATAAAACAATTTGTTTGATACTAGGATGGGAATGCCTCCCATCAAGCGCTTGATTTTGAGTAATCGGCTTGACTATCATCCTGTCTTACACTAGGTCTCCGAGTGTAATGGAGGTATTCTGCCGGTCAACCTCGCTGCCCCAGTAATGTTTTAACCTCTTCCCGTTGACCTTGAAGGTTGTGCCAGAATTCGGGTCCTCAACCTCTATTGCCCCGTATGGATAAACCTTGGCAACTGTGAAGGGGCCTGACCATCGGGACTTAAGCTTCCCAGGAAATAACTTTAGTCGGGAATTAAAAAGAAGAACCTTCTGGCCCAGTTCAAAGTGCCTCTCAAGGATTTTCTTATCATGCCACCTCTTAGCTTCTCCTTATACAACTTAGCGTTTTCATATGCTTGCAGACGAAACTCGTCTGATTCATTCAATTGTAACAGTCATTTTTCACCAGCTGCCTCAAGATCAAAGTTGAGCTTCTGAATAGCCCAGTAAGCGTTGTGCTCCAATTCAACTGGGAGATGACATACCTTACCATAGACAAGCCTATACGGAGACATTCCGATAGGTGTTTTATAAGTTGTTCGCTAGGCCCACAATGCATCATCTAGTTTCTTAGACCAGTCTTTACGATTTGGGTTAACAATCTTTTCCAAGATTTGTTTCACCTCTCGATTTGAAATTTCAGCTTGACCGCTGATTTGTGGGTGGTAGGCAGTGTCGATCTTATGAGTTACCCCATACTTGGCTAGAAGGGATTCAAAGTATTTGTTACAAAAGTGTGACCCTTCATCGCTGATGATAGCCCGAGGTGTGCCAAAACGGGTGAAAATATTCTTCTTAAGGAACTGAAGCACCACCTTATCATCGTTTGTTGGCAAGGCGGCTGCTTCCACCCACTTTGAGACATAATCCACTGCCACAAGGATGTAGAGATTGTTGAAAGAGGACGGGAATGGTCCCATGAAGTCAATGCCCCATACATCAAATAACTCAACTTCCAGGATATTCTACAGTGGTAACTCATGCCGTCTTGATATAGTGCCTACCCGTTGGCATCTGTCGTAGTGCATCACATATGCGTGTGCATCCTTGAATAGGGTGGGCCAATAAAATCCTGACTGAAGCACCTTAGCAGCAGTTCGTTAGCCTCCGAAATGACCTCCCTAGTTTGACGAGTGGCAATGATGTAGCACACCTTCAATTTCTTCTTCCGGCAAACATCTTCGCAGAATCTGATCTGAACATTGCTTGAACAGGAAGGGCTCATCCAAAAGATATTGCTTGGCATCCTTGAGGAATTTCTTCCTTTGTTGATAGCTCAGATTTTGGGGAAGAACTTGGCAAGCAACATAATTTACGAAGTCCGCATACCACAGAACCTTGCCATTAACCACAAAAAGTTACTCGTCCGGGAAAAAGTCATTTATGGCTTTTTCAGTGTCTTCCGAGGGCGTGGTGTTTTCCAATCTTGACAAGTGATCGGCAACCTATTTTTCTGTCCCCTTCTTATCTCGGATTTCCAAATCAAACTCCTGAAGAAGCAAAATCCACCTTATCAATCTCGGCTTAGCATCCTTCTTTTCTATCAAATACTTGATGGCTGAGTGATCAGTGTATACAATCACCTTTGTTCCAATGAGGTAGGAACCGAATTTGTCAAAAGCATAGACCACTGCCAGCAGCTCCTTCTCAATAGTGGTATAATTTAACTGAGCATCAGTCAATGTCTTGCTGGCATAGTAAATAGTGTGGAAAACCTTTTCCCTTCTCTGGCCCAACACTGCCCCTATTGCAAAGTCACAAGCATCGCACATTAGCTCAAAAGGGTAGGTCCAGTCGGGAGCTACCACAATAGGTGCCGTGACAAGTCTTGTCTTTAATAACTCAAAGGCGCTCAAGCAGGCGGCATCAAACTGGAAAGGCTGGTCCTTTTCCAAAAGGGTGCACAACGGTTTGGTGATGCGCGAGAAGTCCTGGATAAACCTTCTATAGAACCCAGCATACCTGAGAAAACTCCTTACCCCTTTTACTGAGGTGGGTGGTGGAAAGTTATTGATCACATCTATCTTTGCCTTATCAACTTCAATCCCTCCTACAGAAACCCGATGACCCAAAATAATGCCCTCTTCCACCATGAAGTGACACTTCTCCCAATTCAGCACCAGGTTGGTTTCGACGCATCGATGGAGAACGACAGCTAGATTTGTTAAGCAATTATCAAACGAGCTCCCAAACACTGAGAGGTCGTCCATGAAGACCTCCAAGGTCTTTTCAACCATGTCAGAGAAGATTGACATCATACACCGCTGAAATGTTGCGAGAGCATTACATAGCCCGAAAGACATTTTTCGGAAGGCAAAGGTCCCATATGGACATGTGAATGTCGTCTTCTCATGATCTTCAGGAGCAATAGAAATCTAATTGTACCCCGAGTACCCATCAAGCAAACAGTAGTATTCGTGCCCAGCCAACCAATCAAGCATTTGATCAATGAAAGGAAGGGGAAAGTGATCCTTACAGGTCAATTTGTTAAGTTTCCGGTAATCCATGCACACTCTCCACCCGGTCACCGTCCTGGTGGGAATTATTTCGTTGTTCTCATTGGACACAACTGTTATCCCGCCTTTCTTGGGCACACACTGGATTGGACTAACCCAAGGACTATCCGAGATGGGGTTAATAAATCCTGTAAATCAAAGCAATGGGTTGAGATCCTTCAATCATTTGAGTAATCTCTCCATCAGTTTTAATATTTAATGATAAGGCTTTAAATAAGTTTTGATCACTGAGACTCAAGGTGAAATCAGGAAAGCAGTTGAAATGGATAGGTCCATTATGCAAACTTGCTTCCATTGCACTATTACTTCCATTGAATTAAGCCTAAAGAAACTCTAACACTTGAGTTTCTTTAAATAGAAAACAGAAAAGTAAATTACTATTTGATTCACGCAGGAATCACTATTACATTAACTGAAGTAAAAGTAATTTACTTAAGTAAAAGTAAAACGTAAGAAACATTTTACATTTACTTTTACATTGGTAAATGTAAGAAACATTTAACTAAGTTAAAAACATTTAACTTAAGTAAAAGCAAAAGTTATTCTTTTACTTTTACTTTTACATTTTACTAAAGTAAAAATTAATTCCTTTTCTATTAAGAGGTTTAACTGCAACTTGAACAAGACCTATATGTATAAAATTATAACCCTTTTTTCTATGTTTTTTAATAACTTCTGGTGATAAAAGACTACAATTTTCGTATTCTTTGTTAATTGCATAAACTCTCTCAACAGTTTTGACATTATAATCAGTTTTAAATTTATCTGAAAATGTTGACTGATAAATTTCTTTGGGAGATACCTTAGGTATATTCCAGTTGTTTAAAACTTGATTAATGTTTTCATAATTATGTTCTTCTTGGTTCACTATATCTGGAACAGGAGGCAAAGCTGACCTGTTACTAACTGAGGAGCTAGATCTGAATAACATCTTCACTTTGAATGATTAGAGATGGGCTCAAGAAAATGGATCTTGAGCATCCTGAAGAAAGTTCGATTTCTCGGTTTAATCCTCTATCATGGACTCACGCGCCAATTGATGAGCTATTCATTTCGCCGAATCGGTTCCCCGAGATAAGATTACCGACAAAAATCACCTCTGAGAGGTTTCTTGGCTCGCTTCAATTATATTGGTCAGTTTTACAAGGACCTCAGGAAGATTTGTAAGCCTCTCTTTCAGTGCTTACAAAGTAATCCTCCTCCTTGATCGACATTCATACTTCGTGTCCAAAGAAGTTAAAAAATATGTTAAGGTTTTGCCACTCTTTGGCATCTCTAATGATTCAAAGATTCAAAATAGTTGAAACCGACGCCTCGACATTGGATTCTGAGGCATACTCAAATGTAAATTGACTCTATTTCTAATGAACAAATTGTTCGTTTCCATTCTCAAGCATGAAATTCTACACAATTAAAATACAATCTTATTAAAAAGGAGATTTTATCTCTAGTTTTATGTATTAAAAAATTCCAGAGAGATTTATTAAATCAGAAATTCTTAGTTAGAATAGATTGTAAGTCAGCAAAATTTATTCTTGAAAAAGAAGTTGAAAACGTCGCCTCTAAGCATTCATTCGCTAGATGGCAGGCAATTTTAAGTATTTTTGATTTTGATATTGAATATATTAAAGGCAGTAATAACTCAATCCCAGATTTTCTCACTCGTGAATTTATTAACACAGGTACAATCACAGCAAAATGAGTGTTCGAGGAGGTTCATCTTCTCGTAGTCATGGCCATTCTATTTGGTCCATTAATCAACCGATTAATCAACCAAAGGGAACTGTTGTTCCTCACCCAGTCACCCAGACACATAATAAATTCCAGGTGCTTGGTACAGTCCCCAAGCCCTACTCCTCGATTCTTGCTAGTCAACCAAAGCCATTTAATATTTTTGCTAGTCAAGCTCCAAATACTTCACAAAGCCTAGTCATCCAAATTATTCGATTATCTTCGTGTTTATGATCATCACTTATTTCATGTTGAGTTAAATATGAAACCTAAAAATGACCCTATTCGCTTAGCGACCCAAAGATTTTCCTTCTGGATGGCATTTTACTCCTTTAGCTCCATATAAGTCACTTGTTTATTATAGAGATATCCTTATTGAAAGCAGTCGGTTTTCATAAAACCAATCTATGCCAATGATGATAAATCAAAACTCCTTTATCATTCATTGTATATTAAACAAGTCCTTAATTCATCAGATTGGAGTAGTCATCCATCAAATCTCAGATCTCTTTCTAATCAATCTAGTTCCTTTTGCTATTATGATTATATTGAAGCCTGGCATAAAATCATGCTTCATCAAAATGATGATCATAGTCACTCGTGGTTCTTTCAGTTCGACCACAAATTTAAAAGTCAATTCCCCAAATGGTTCATTCTTTGGTGGACAAGGTACGGTTTGAGTCATGAAATTTTCCCTAAACCTCTCCTTGCCCAATTAGAGCATTTTGTCATCACAAAGAATTATCATTCCAAATATGAGGAAATTCCAGTCTTCCTTATATTTTGTAGTAAATATAAAATCCCTTGGATTTTGAAATGGCAATATATAGTTACAGCCACTCAAGAAGTCACTATTTTTCAGTCTCCGTCGTCCATAGGAATCAGGACGGCTCAGACTTTTCTTTCTCCTATTTCTCAGGTCTCTCGCCGTTTTTCAATGCCTCTGACATTGGATTCGGAGGCATACTCAAACAGAAATTGACTCCTATTTCTAATGAACAAATTGTTCGTTTCCATTCTGGCGCATGGAATTCTACACAATTAAAATACAGTACTATTAAAAAGGAGATTTTATAATTGTTCAATTATTTTTTTGTCGTTATTAGTTCCGTCAGGTATTTTGAAGGGACTAGCAATAACAGAAGTGTTTTTAACTGGAATTAGAACTGCTTAATGGGGATGGTAGGCGATACTTTGGATCTGTCTTCTTTAATCCATTGAGTTTTACTAATAACATTGCATTTACCTTGATCATCGTATATACCAAATATAAAAAGTGATGTTAATTTCTTCATTTTTAATAAATCTTTTCCATCTATTTACTATCTTATCTCTTTCCTTTTCAGGTTGGATGGACAGATCTAAATAGATGTCTTTTTTTTTTCTTTATTAGATTTTGAATTAAAATCTTTAACTAAGTTATCCCAATTTAACACGAAATCCTTTTTAATGACTCTTAGTTGATTATGAATAGGGGCATTAAAATCGATCGTAATGGGATAAACAGAGGATGCTTAGGGAAGAAGAGTCTTCATCTTCGACGGTATCGTTCTGAGTATAACAGGGATGACTAACTTGTCCTTCATTAAGAATACCTTTAAGTTTGATATCTTTAACAAGAGGATTACTTAGGACCTCAGTATCTCTTCTAGTGTGGATAATCAAAGGGATCAAGAACTAGAAATATCTTCAATGATAACTGGTGATCTAGTACGTTCAAAACTAATTTTAACAGTTCCGTCTGAAAATTGTTGGATATTTTCTATATTCAATAAATTGTTAACTATGGGTTGTTTGTGGTAATTCATTTGGTAAAGTCCATTGATTAGGTAAGTTAATATCCTTCCAAAGAATTGTTCTTGGGATCCGGATATTAGCATCACTAGTTGAACTTTGAATTAAAAAGCTGCTTGATCTTTTGGGCTTTTATTAAGAGCATGAACGTTCAAATTTGACTTCATCGCCTTATAATAAATCTCAGTAAATCAAAGCAATGGGTTGAGATCCTTCAATCATTTGAGTAATCTCTCCATCGCTTTTAATATTTAATGATAAGGCTTTAAATAAGTTTTGATCATCGAGACTCAAGGTGAAATCGAGAAAGCGGTTGAAATGGATAGGTCCATTATGCAAACTTGCTTCCATTGCACCAATAATGCTTGGATAGTAATTTAAAAATCTAGCATCTCTAAGGCGGGTAGATTGATGAATTAATTCCTTTTCTATTAAGAGGTTTAACTGCAACTTGAACAAGACCTATATGTATAAAATTATAACCCTTTTTTCTATGTTTTTTAATAACTTCTGGTGATAAAAGACTACAATTTTCGTATTCTTTGTTAATTGCATAAACTCTCTCAACAGTTTTGACATTATAATCAGTTTTAAATTTATCTGAAAATGTTGACTGATAAATTTCTTTGGGAGATACCTTAGGTATATTCCAGTTGTTTAAAACTTGATTAATGTTTTCATAATTATGTTCTTCTTGGTTCACTATCGTATTTAGCTTTATTTTTGTCTTTTCTAGCTTGTTTAGCTAATTTAAAATCAATGCACATTTTTAATCCAATTTTTTGGATATGACTAATAATATCTCCATAAGTTAAATTATCATAGTCAATATATCCTAGGTTTTTGCTTAATTCTTCCCTAACTTTGTGAGCGAATAAAGACGGCAAACCATTAACGAATTTTTCTTTCCAAAATGGTTTATTACTGTCATTTCTCATCATAACTCTAGAGGTAAATACATCTTTGTACCATCTAAAATCACTTAGAGTGGGACAAGTAAGATTACTTAACTGATCATGAATTCTTTCTGTAATATTGCTAGGGGTTCCAACAAAATGTTTAATTATGGTGAATATTAAAGTGTTAACTCCATCAGGAAGACCAATACCAGCATCTTCATCAAAGATGGGATTGCCTTCTTTATCTCTTTGAATAGCATGAATTATGGATATTCTAATGTCTTCTGTGAGATGTTTTTCCCACCAAGACCTAAGAATGCCAGTGAATCCACTAGCTAATAATTCAACAATGTCTGGTTGAGACAAAGTGTTGAATTTAGTGATGTAATCGTTAGCTACCATGTACATATGATTAAGTTTATTAAGAATTTCTTGTTCACTAAATCCATCTATATTCCATTCATAAATTTTATTAGAGGATACCGAAAACTATTTATCTAGATTTCTCTCTTCGAATTGTAAATCCGGAGGAGTTGGTCTGGAATACCAATTTCTGGTGATACTTGTGTTATTAACAGTTAATTTATTTAATTGGTCATTAAGGTTTGAAATAGAAGAGTGGTCAGAAGAACTTTCATTAATACCCGCATCTAGCAATTTAATGATCTCCTTCCTGACGACCTCTTTCATAATGGGATTTAGCCGCCTCTGGTTCTCTATAGATGGCTTTGAGCCTTCCTCCAAAAGAATCTTGTGCATGCAAAGAGTCGGGCTGATCCCTTTTATGTCAGCAATTGACCACCCCAAGGCCGTTTTGTATTTCTTGAGCACAAGGAGCAACTTTTCTTCCTGACACTTAGTTAGAGAAGCAGAAATTATCACAGGTAGAGAAAGTGAATTTCCTAAATATACATACCTCAGATGGTTAGGCAACGGTTTTAGCTCAAGAACGGGAGGCTCGGTGATCGACGGCTGAGCCTTGGAAGTAGATGTCTCATTATCATTTAGAGACTCGAATTGTCGGTGGAATTTCTTTGATCTTTGAGGTTCATCGAGCCACATGGCACATTCCACATATGAGGGCTCTTCCGTAGTACTAGCCCCAGTTAATGTAGCTTCCAAAGGGTCTTGAATGCAAGTTTCTGAGAATACCCCCTTCACTGAATCATCAATTGTATTAATCTGGAAGCAATCCTCATGTGTATTAGGATACTTCATTGATCGGGAGACATTGAACATCACTTCCTGATCATGAACTCTCATTGTTAACTCCCCTTTTTGGACATCGATCAGGTTCCTTCCAGTTGCCAAGAACGGCCTTCCCAATATTATCGGGACCTCCCTATCCTCCTCAAAATCAAGGACTATGAAATCCGCCAGAAATATGAACTTTTCAACCTTCACTAGCACATCCTCCATAATTCCCTTAGGATAAGTCAGAGACCTGTCAGCCAATTTTAGGGTGACGCTTGTCGGCTTGGCTTCATTAAAGCCCAACTTCTTATAAATAGAGAGGGGCATCAAGTTGATGTTGGCCCCTAGATCACACACAGCCTTCCCAATAAACTGGTCCCCAATGGTGCATGGGATTGTAAAACTTCCCAGATCTTTGAGCTTCGGTGGAAGCTTATTTTGATGGATGGCACTACACTCTTCTGTCAGAGCCACCGTCTCATAGTCTCCCATTTTGCGCTTCTTGGACAGAATGTCCTTCATGAACTTGACATAACTAGGCATTCCTTCCAACGCCTCTGTAAATGGAATATTTATGTGCAGTCTTTTGAAATCTTCCAAGAATTTGGAAAACTGCTTATCCAAATTTCACTTTTACTTTGAAAAGGCAACTGAGGGAGAGGCTGATTGACCACAGTCATTGGAGGAGATGGTGTTGGAGGTCTGTCTTGACCACTTTCTTCACCCCCACTTGTCTCAGCATTCTCCTTCGCTGGAGGTTCCTCTTCAGTCACTACTTCATCTTCCACAGGAATACCCTCTCCACTTTGTTCTTTATTGGTTCTCCCACTTCTGAGGGTTACTGCTTTACACTGCTCCTTGCCTTCCCATTTCGGGTTGATATCATTGTCACTAGGCAATGCGCCTGGTGGCCGACTGTTTAATGCAGTAGCCAACTGGCCCATCTGTACTTCAAGATTCCTAATGGAGGCTTCTTGATTGTTACTTCTGGTTTCGTTCTGGGCTATGTACCTCGACAGAAGATCTTCTAAATTGGGCTTCCTCTCCTGTTAAGGTGGAGGATGGTGAAACTGATTCTGAGTGATCTGTGGTTGTGGGTTGAACTGAGTTTGAGGTTGGAATCCAGGAGGGTTGGCATAATTCTGGCTGGTAGATGAAGGTTGTGGTTGATTGGGGATGTTACTGTTGTTGTTGTTGTTGCCCCATGAGAAGTTTGGATGATTTTCTTAAACCCGGGTGGTAATGAGTGGGAAGACTTGAGTTTTGTTGCCACCCGTAGTTGGAAACAAATTTCACAGACTCAAGGCTTATCGCGCACTGATTGGTCGGGTGGCTTCCTTGACATAATTCACATTGAACCATGACACTGTACATTTTGAACTGCTATAGGTCCTATGGTGTCAAGCCTTTTTGTTAGCTCTGCTACCTGAGCCACTAACGATGTGAAAGAGTCCACTTCATAAACCCCCGCTACTCTTCTCGGAGCTTGCCTATCATTTGGCCATTGGTAATTGTTGGTTGCCATTGTCTCCACCAGCTCATATCCCGCTATGTGATGTTTGGCCATGAATGCCCCTCCAGATGCGGCATCTATACTCGAACGGGTTGATCCGGACAACCCATTGTAAAATGTCTGGATGGGCAGCCACTCAGGCAGTCCATGGTGCGGGCATTTCCTCAGAAGATCCTTAAAGCGCTCCCACGAGTTGTATAAGGATTCGGATTCAAACTGAACAAAGGACGTAATGTCTTGCCTGAGCCTAGCTGTTTTGGAGGGTGGAAAGAACTTCGCCACAAATTTCTGTGCCAAGTCGGCCCATGTGGTAATGGAGCCTGACGGTAATGAATGAAGCCAGCTCTTGGCTTTGTCCCTTAATGTAAATGGAAACAAATTGAAGTCCGATGGCATCGTCTTGACACTCTCGTTGCATTTAAATGTGTCACAGATCTCCACAAAGTTTATCAGGTGATCATTGGGATCATCATTCGGCAGTCCCCCAAACTGAATGTTGGTGCACATTTGAATGGTGCCCGACTTGATCTCAAAATTATTAGTTTGAATGGCGAGCCTTAAAATGCTCGCCTGGAGATCATCTATGTGAGGCATAGCGTACTCCCTCAGAGATTTCTGAAGTTCCTCGGCCATAATGATAGGAGCAGGTATGTCCTCAGGTGTATCCTCGGATTCGCAGCCGTCTGAATGTTCTATCAACCTCAGGATCGATAGGTATTATATTTCGTCCCTTCCGAGGTGGCATAAACAATGAAGATTACCTGAAAAGAGAATTAAAAAGAAAAATCGGTTTAAAGTAAGATCGTAATGACTTAGTTTTAATATTGTAAAACAATTAATTCTAAGTCCCCGACAACGGTGCCAAAAACTTGTTGTTCGAATTTGCTATTGCCAATTCACGCGCAAGCATACGCGGCCCACAAGTAATATATGTAAGTAGAGTGTCGAATCCACGAGGACGAAGCCTTAACAGAAAATAATTACTAAGGCAAAGACGCTACTGATCTTATTTAAATAAGTGAAAACAAAAGGTTGGTTAAGCTATTACAATAAGACAATAAAAGAAAGAGAAGTAGTTGTACTAGGAATTCAAGATATGATTACAACTCCCCTAATGCGTCGCCTAATCTCTTAACTCTCCATACTATAAACGAATCAAGGAATGGTCAACCGAGACACCAAATACGCATAAGCTTATGTCGAAAACCAAATGCACATCCTAAACCAGTTACAACATAATATGTCTATTGGTGACAATAACTAGGTCAAGGTCATTAAGCTAAGTCTCAAGGCCACACAAGGCAAATAGGGATATGTCTATCCTATAAGCATATTATGCACACAGTCCAATGTTATGGTCATAACAGGTGTTGTTGTATTTAAAGATAGATAATAACATCCATTTATCAATTTCCATCACTATCAATACCAATTCTCTATCAAGCAATCAGATATTAAGTATGAAATACAACAACCCATTCCAAAATGATTCATTATATAAAATAGGAGAGAAAGTTGATTAAGCTAATCAAAAGGTTACATTGCAATCCTAAAAATAGAGTTAGTTCATAACTATGGTACTAACACACATTTTCAATACATTACACATTATCAGACACAGACAAACAAATGGGAGATTTGGAATAAGAAAACCCCTGTGTTGAAGGGTTCTTCCTCCAAATCTTCTATTCACGTGCAAAGCTCTGACTATGTGTTAGATGCAATAACTCTTCATCTGGTCCACAGCTTCTATCTCTTCTAGAATTTTTAAAATGACAGAAAATAAAATCTTATTCTAGACTGTATTAAGTTCTCTGTCGATATCTTCTGATATTCGATCTCGTCAATGCAGCAACTTCGCTTTCTATTTATACAATCCCCTCTTTCATCTGGGTCATTAAAGATGAGTTACTATTTGGGAACTAAAGCTTTCATACCGCGACGCAAACCCTAAGCATTGTAAGTGGCGTCGGTATGCGAGACATGGCATGTGGGGCAGGTTCACGGCCCACGGGCATGGTGATGGCGTTAGGCGCTAATATCCTAGCTATTGCGCAGTATAAAGTTTCTAGAAAGAACGTAACTACATTTGGTATTGCTGTTTGAGCCTTTTACATCATCGATGGCGCCGGGCGCGAGTTTCCGATAAGCTCGAGAATAGCCAAAGCCACGACGCGACTTCTAAATGTACCACTGCCAGCTGCCATGCCATGACATGAAAAACACCTAAGAAAGCTGGATTAAACTGTAAAGCCTGCCAGTAGAAAACTAAAACGAAAAAATCAATAAAAAAACTATACAAGCTAACCAAAAGACTGAAAACAGGCAACAATATTAAGCAACAAAAGGGCTAATTCGCGGGTATGAATCCCACTCATCAAATTCCCCCAAACTTAAGCGTTTGCTTGTCCTCAAGCAAACTATCAGACAACCATAAACAATTTCATAAGAATAGGGCAAGACATATGCGAATTAGGGCATACGTAATTGATCCACTCAGTGTGTGTGTGAAGACCACATATCTAAACTAGCCATAACCCAAATAACTATACAAGCTAACCAAAAGACTGAAAACAGGCAACAATATTAAGCAACAAAAGGGCTAATTCGCAGGTATGAATCCCACTCATCAGCAACGGTCATCGAAACAATGATAACCATCGTGGGGGAAATTATCCTGCCAAGAATGGTAATCACTTCGGTGGTAATCATGGCCAAGATAATAGGAGTGAAAATTTCAAGAAGAGAAGGTTCAACAACAATGGAAAGACAGCAACACCAACACCCGTTTTCAGGGAAGGAGAACGACCACCAATTGTATGCTCCAAATACGGTGGGGAGGGACATATCAGTCCAAACTGCGTGATGCAGTCTAAAGCATGTTACAATTGTGGAAAAGAAGGTCACCTGGCCCGATTTTGTCGTGCACTAAAGTCAAGTCCAGTTGAGATGGTGGCACCAAAGGCGGATATGGACAAAACAAAGTCGGTGGTTTCAGGAAGAGCATTTTTCGTGACTTTTCAAAAAGTGAGTAACCCAAACAAAGTTAGCACGGGTTAGTTAATTATAAATTCTTGTAAAGTTTATACCTTATTAGATACCGGTTCTACCCATTCTTTTATCTCTCTTGCTTGAGCTCAACGTTTAAATTTGACCCCAGAGAAGTTAGGCTTTGACTTATTGGTTGAACCTTCGTTAGTAGAAACCTTTATTTCATGTGCTATCCAAGTCTTGGATGAGAGTCACAGTTTTGAATAATATTTCTATCGTTAATAAATTTCCTGACGTATTCTCAAAGAACTTCCTGGCCTACCCCAGAGCGTGAAATCGAATTTTGTATTGACCTCAGTACAAAACCCATTTATTCAACCCTTCAATATTTTTTCAACCAAAATGAACGAATAATGCGCCAAAGACGTTGGCTCGAGCTTTTGAAGATTACGACTATACCATTCAATATAATCGTGGAAGAGTGAACGTGGTAGTTGACGTGTTGATTAGAAAATCGTATGCGTTTACGAGTGCGATGTTGTTAACACAAAAATCCATTTCGTATAACTTACAAATGATGAAGATAGAGTTAAAGACTCTAGGGACCCACGTGAATATAACGAATATACGAGTAGAATCGACTTTAATCGATAAAGTTAAAGCCGTGCAAGCTACATGCTTAGAGTTGATGAATGTGAAGAAGAAGGTTCAGGAAGGCGTTATCTCAACCCTCGATTTTATTGGCTCATTTGAAATCTTTGATCGAGTAGGAACTGTGGCCTATAGACTCGTTTTACCGCCAAGTATGTCGCATGTTCATAACGTTTTTCACGTATCGATGTTACGTAAATATGTGGATGACCCGAACCACATTATTAAATTAGAACTAGATGAGATAGCAGAAGATTTAACGTATGAGGAGATACATGTTAAAATCTTGGATAAGAAGGATCGTATTCAACACTCAAATGTTATACCTCAAGAGTTAGAATCTGAAATAAAGTCAAGGTATCCTCATCTCTTTGGCATACCAGGTACGTACGTAAATTTTGAGGGCGAAATTTCATAAGGAGGGGAGATTGTGAGACCCCAGATTTTATGAATAAAGATTTAAATTTCTCGAAATATTTTTTTTGAATATTATGGTGTGGATTTGATATAATGTTATAGTTGTGGGTACAAATTTTGCAAAGTAAGCAAGTGGTTATATAATATTCGATTGGTCGGGGAATATTCTTTTTGTCGGGGAATATCCGTACGACGACACAATCATTGGTGGACCCCACAACGGAAGTATTGTCATAGTTAGAAAATGAGAGAATTATCTTTTTATAAAAATAACGGCGAAAGTGTTACCGTTAAAACTGTTGAACTACCTGGTAGTAAAAAATACGATGTCTGGCGTGGTTGCATAGTAGCACACTATATTGATTATTGATGCTTACGTGAGAAGTCACTCAGTTATACTCAATTATTGCTACAGTAATTGCTGCATCATATCTCTTATATTATTGATTCGATTATTGTCACAGTATCATCTGCATAATATGTTATATTATTAAATCAATAATTGAGATGACAAAGTTATTCATATTATTAAATTGTAATATTTATAATGTCTAGAAGTTCTATTAAGGAGAGGTTTGGTCATCTAATTGCGCCCCAATAAGGAGAAATCCTTATTGGAAAGCCCCCTCTTTCCTGGAAACGACCTGATTGTTAAATATTGTGAATTATAATATTAATGATGAATAAGTTCGTGTTGATTAAAGATGAATTTGATAGTTTCATTGTGTTGGGATTATTAGTGTTAGTGGAAATCGACATCTATTCCGATGATAATTGATGTCTGGGGGTTATATTGATAAATCGGGTAATTAATCGAATAAATGAGCAATTAATTGCTACTAATTCACATGCTTATATAACTATTTGTTCACATGTGTGTACTATTGAATCACATTCTTGTACTATTAGGGGAGTTGGTGCAAGATTGATAATACTTGCATGACTAAGTTAAAAATGGAGGTATAGATGGAGGTACTATATTGTAATTCGTATTTTCACATGATTATAACTATTGATTCACATGATTGAACTATTGATTCACATTATTTACTATTAGGGGAGGTGGTGCAAGTTTGATAATACTTGCGGTGACTAAATTAAAATGAAGAAAAAGAGGAAGGTATTATAATTGTAATATTTTGAGCCCCAAAACGTGCAATTATCGAAACTATATTTTCTTAAAATAAAAGCTCATTCTTCCTTCATTTCTCACCAATTCACTAAAGCTATAGAAAGCAATTATTATAGAGAGAAATTATAGAGAGAAAGAAGAAGAAAGTCTGCTACCTCATTATTCCAAAGATCCAGTCTTCTTTTGAGGTAAGGGGTATTATTTCTTTCGTATTCATGAAGAGAGCTTCATTATTCCATTCTTTATTATGTTAGAATAACTTTGTATCGCAATCTGCATACATGGTGAAATTCTTACATTATTCCATTCTTTATTATTCATTGGAATATCCATGCATGCATGCGATTATGCTTTAGACTGGTTCCATTCTTTATTATTCTCATTGGAATAACTCATCTGCATGCGACTATCGCATGCACGGTGAATTCTTTGTTATTCCATTCTTTATTATTTTGTTGAAATATCCTCATGCATGCGGATTACGCTGACCTAGTTCCATTCTTTATTATTATGTTGGAATAACATGTCTGTGCGGTCTATCGCATGCATGGTGAATTCTTCAGTTATTCCATTCTTTATTATTTTGTTGGAACATCCCATGCATGCAAGGATTACGCATGACTTCGTTCCATTCTTATTTATTACATTGGAATAACCTTTGTCATGTGGATTATCACATGCATGGTGAATGATCCTTCGTATTCATTCCTTATTAAATTGTAAAAATGATCCGCATCTACGTAGATTACTGCATGACGGTGAAAATCTATTTGCGAGCTTCATATATTTTATGATACTCATTTGGTTAAAGTTTTGGCTTCTATACTCCATGAAATTAGTAGAATATCCTGGATATTTGCGCTTCATTCTAGATATCTTTTCATGGAAATATTCTTACGAGCATTCTTGAATTTTACTCCACAAAACAATGATCATGTTGACAATTTGATTTAATTGATTTCAAGATAAATTAACTTATAAATCTTTAAAATTTATTCTTGAACTTGTTTTATTGAATTATTATGTCATTGTCATCATCCTCATGCTTATATTGTGATGAAAGTCATCTTTGGCTTACGTCACGTATGGACTTGGTATGATTATGACCGAGAGATTATTCTCGGTATAATCATGACTTCGTAATGTTATAAATGATGTGGTAAAAGTCCTCGATAGCACAGTAGTGCATTGATGGATGCTTTTTGGTATGATTATGACTAGGGATTATTCGGTATAGTCATGACCATTGATGATTTAATGAATATCCTTGGCCCGTAGTGCGGGATGACTTCGATGATGTGGTTTATTTATTAAAATTTGAGTCTCAATGATAAAAATGATGAAAACATTTTAAATCATAGAAGATAGTAGATATCATGTTCTACTTGACTCTTCTAATGGATTGCTTATTCAATATGCAGCTTAAACTTGATATCTATTGTATTTTATCAATTTAACATTTTGAAGACTAATGATAATTTATTCTCGCATTATCTTAGTCATAATATTTCTTCTTGGCTAGTTGAGCTCACTCTTTTCTTTCAACTTTGTTCTCTTGAGGAAAATGAGAACGTAGCCGGGACTAGTCGGGGAACGGAGTGACGGTCCAGATGATAGCATTAGTAGTCCTCACTATTCTGTTAAATAATATGACAATAAATATAATGAGGACTCCATTGAGTGTGGATATTGTCTAGATGACAATATTCTTATTAAAACTCTTAGATTATGTTTTGAGTATTTTACACGACTGTTGTATAATTAAGTTGTATTTGAATTTTGTACCATATATTTGGCGACTCAAGATGGGTGATGTATACCTATTTTGGGGGCGTCACAGTAGTCCTCATTATTCTATAAAATAGTGTAAAAATAATTGTAATGAAGACTTTATTTGAGTTTGGATATTTTCTACGAGATAATATTTGTATTAAAACTCAATTATTGTGTTGTTGTATTTTGCACGATAATTGTATAAATTAAGTTTGTATTTAAATTATATATGATATATTTTAGCGACTCAGAATGGATTGTGTATACCTATTTTGAGGCATCACAATAAAGGTTAATAAAGATGTGTATATAATGTATATTAGAGAGGATTTTTACGGACTAATTCGTTGATAGATCAACTATAACGATAAATTTTTTAGTTATGGTGACAGTATGAACCGTCGTTATATTCTGTGACGATGAACCGTAGTCATAATTTAAAAAAATCGTGGTCATAGTCAGATGTAATATATACACATCATCACCTAGAATAACTAACGGGCTATATTAAAAAAATCTTTGTACAATTATACCTGCATTGACGGAATCTATCAGCAGTAGCAAATTTCTCTGACACTGCATACATGACTCGAGTAAATAGCTCGTCCAGCAGGAGCTGGACAGAAGCATTTGTATGTATAAAGGACTGTCTAGATAACCAAAGGATTCAGGACGCAAGGGTCACTGCGCCTCGATCCACATCGAGATGTCATCAGACTCTGGCAACGAGAAACTATATTCATCAGCATCTGTAGTCCAGTTTATACAAAGACAGAAAATTGATATGCCAGTTTATACAAGGACAGAAAATTGATATGACATGATGTGGGGTTATAACCCTTGTGGCAATAACCAGTACTTTGGTTCTTTAGAGAGAGAAGGTGAATAAATTTCTGGAGAGAGAAATGAAAGGAGGGAGAAAGAAGACCAGCGGCGGTAGCAATAGTTCAGACACCGGCGCTCAACAACACCACCACCTTGGTCCGCCGTACGTAGACGGACTGGACGGAGAAGCTATTGATGCGGCGGAGATGACAACGGAGGAGCTGCAGCAGGAGGAGGAATTCGAAAAAGAAGGGGAGGGCAAGGAGAGGGAAAATGAAGAGGAGGGAGAGGAGGAAAAGGGTTATTATCAATTTGGGCTTCTGGAAATCGAAGAGAGAGAGGGAGATTTAGAGGGGGAAGCTGAATTTGCGCCCCCAAAACTTGCTGAGGGTTTTTATGAGATTGAAGCGGTACGCAGAAAAAGGGGTCGCAAGGTCTTTCATGTTCTCTCTCTATCTATATCTATATAAATGTATATTCAGTTTGTTTTTATTATGTTATACTTGTTTACATATTTTGTACATTTCCTTTCCCCCCTGATTTTGTGGGTTTTTGTCATGTGGATTTGCATAACAAATGCTGCTTCTAAAAGGGACAAGTCCAGTATCTCATCAAATGGTACGTGCCCTGATTTTAGCATTTTCCTAACTTTTTTGGTTATCTTATTTGTGTGCTAGTTGCATTTTACGAACCAGAGACTTTTATTTGCAAGTTTTTTTTTGTGGGTTTACTTGCGTATAGGGAGTAGCATTCTTTTGGTGTTAACTTGAAGGAGAATCCTTGCGTGATTTAACTTGTATTTCATAAAATTATGTGGAGTATTTGTAGAATTGTTTGATTCTGATCCTAGTCTGTATATGTTTTTTGTTAAAGGCGTGGCTGGCCGGAGACTGCTAATACTTGGGAACCCTTTGAGAATCTTATGTCTTGTTCTGATGTTATTGATGCATTTGAAGAGAGGTTTTTACTTCTACTCATGTTTTTATTCGAGTTTTATGGTTGATTAGTTAGTTGTCTCAAGTTGTTTCTTACTTACCTTCTTAATCACTAGCTTTTGATTTATTTAAAATATGAAACTTGCGATCTGGTAAACATAGGTCATCACGCAAACGTAAGCGCAAGTCTGCGGGGCCTGCTCCTCAAGCTAAGCAGAAGCCACAATTTTCTTCTGCTGCAGCTACTTATAATGTACCAGCTGGGAAGGGAAAGTTTATTGAGGATATTTTTGTCTTTCTTTATCTTGATGATGAGAGTCATAAGAATAGTGGTGAGACTAATATGGGGGGCATTAACTATGTTGAAGCAGCTGAGAAAGAACATGAAAGTGAATCTGTTATGCTATCACTACAAGTTGAAGAAGGGAAAGTGCAAAATGAAAAGGATGTAAACCTCAGTGAATCTAAAGGTACACTAGTCACCAACGAGGGCAATGTGGATAAGTTGGCCGTAGATTTCCAAGAGTCGGAGTTGTCGGAAGTATTTTGCCTTGTGAATGGGCAGTCGAATGTTGATGGAGAGGAACCAGTTCATGCTGGTCGCCGCATTGGATCTACTGCTTCTGTGAAGAGGTTTAAGCAAGAACAAACTCTGTGTGTAACAAATCATGCTGCACAAGATGTAACGACAAGAAACACTCGCTCGTGTGGTATAACCGGACAGCAATGGGACAAAAGTACTGCTTACAAGGGTAATGATCTGAGTTTCAAGAATAAGTCTGATAATATCAAAAGCATGTTTGCCATCACCGAGATCATCAAGCCTATAAGCTTTGCATTTTCCGAATCAGATAACTTGCACGACATCTCAGTAACTTTTATGGCCATGAGGTTTGTGATACAACACCAACTTCTGAAAATTTGTATTCAAGAATTAACTTTAACAGATCTTTCCTACCGACGTTAATATATAGAAGTTAACCGAGTGTCTTAGGTACAATATCATTTTATTGAAATCCTTAGGATAACTACTACTTACATGAACCTACCTGCTTATTAATATCTTATATTTGTCTTTTTGATAATTAGACATGGATCATCCTTCTCCGGTTTTTCTTCACTTTCTTAGTTACTGCAGATAAAATGAAAAAAAATTAAACTAGCATATTATTCTTCTTGTTGATTTCATACTATATAGGATTTGCGTGCAACATAAGTCTAAAGTATTAGTTCAGGCCTAGCTGAGCATTTTATAGTTGTTTTTCAGTTTTTATTTAATGGTAAATGGTTCCTCATTATAGTTTTATCAGTTGAATCAATGTCAACCTGGAGTAGAACCTTATCAAATTTGTTTTAAGTTGTGAATCACTTCTCGTGTTGCCTTGGATCTTGTTTCTTATTAATACTCCCTCTTATCCAGATTAAATGACGTTTTAGAGTTAAGCACACTTGTTAAGAAATAGCACAAAATGTCTTTTGTATCCCTAATTAATTATTTTTCTCTCCACAAAGATGAAGGCAATTAATGGGTTATTGGAACTTTGGTTGTATATGTGGTAAAATGGTTCATGGAATTGCATTTATTAAGCATATTAAATAGAGGGGCAAATTAGGAAAAAATAGTGCAATATTGCATAGAAATTCCAAAACGACACTTATATAGAATAAAATTAAACCCCCTAAAACGTCATTTATTTAGGATAGGAGGGAGTATCAAACAAGGCTCTCTCTCTCTCTCTCTCTGTGTCCAAAATGAAAATAGGGGGAGTGAGTGTTTACGCTGTTATTATGATATGACACAATTATGCCTAACGGGTTTGTCATGGCTTTTAACTTAATCTTGTTATATTATTATTTTTTAGAAGGTTGTGCTTGGTTCGATGGTTAAGTGTTTTTTTGTTGGTTCGATGGTCAAGTGTTTTTTTGTTGAATTATTTATGGTTCCACTTGGTACTACCTTTTCTTGGTTAGATTATTTTTGGTAGACCCTAACCCATTTCGCTTGTTGCTTAAAATTGGTAAAAGTTTTCTTTTCTAAGTTAAGTGTGATAGGTATTACATGATAAAAGTACACAATAATGCTCACGCAGTATACAGTATAGAGTGTTGGAAGTAAAAGTAGTAGATATTTCTTCAACAAACTCAGAAGAGAGAAGTTCTCTGTATCTATTCATATGAAGTGTTTGTGAGTCGGTGATTATATCAAAGTAAAGGCATAAGCAGAGCTATCAGTGTTCAATAATTTCTTGCATTACTCTGTTGCTGGATCTAACTATTTATCTCTTTGTAGTACCTTCCTTCTGCATTTTCCCCTTCCAGTCTATTGTCAGCTTTATCAGGTCCCCCCACACCCATCAATAAAAAAGAAACCCTAACAAATTTACATTATCAGGAGTAGAGAAAGTGGGAGGGCAGGAGGGGGAGGGAGAGATAATTTTCAAAGGATGTCTATAAATATGTTTTTTTTCTTTTCAGAGACTGTTTCTCTGTATCAAGTGAATTATAGTGTTGTTTGTTGGAAGATATACATTTTATTCTTTCAAAACATTTGGAAGGAGTAGGGGAGGGAGAGGGGGAGAGGGGGAGAGAGAGATCACTTTTTAAGATGTTTTTTCCACAAAAATTGCTCCTTTATATCATGCGAGTCATTGTATTGTTTGTTGGAATATATATTTTATACTAGATAAGTTGGGGAACTGGAAAATAGTAAGAACGCAAGTGAAATGAATGAAAGATAATATTGGTATGATTTAATGTTTCATTGGGAGGAAAAACAAGTATTAAATATCGATATTAGGGATATCCAAAAAATAAATAAATTAGTGTTTTTTAGAAGCATCTCTAATTCCACAGTTTGATTTCTTAGTTGTGTTAATTCGTAGTAAACAAAGACATTCTTCTCTAGGATTGGGACAGGTTCTATTTATGATAAGACACTGATCATAATATAGGAACATGGGATGGTTGTAATTCTAGAAATTGCTGATCACTAGTTGTGTAGGCAATAAATGGTTGGGATCGCCATCAGGCATGACTATATTTTAATTTTATTATTATTATTATTATTTTTATATAAGTAGTCTATCAGCTTGAGTAGTTTAGTGCTTGACTAAACCAAGTGATCTGCTAATATGGTTTGGGATCTCTTGCTATTTTGGAGAACTTTCTATGTGATTGACCTATATGTTTTTGTTTGTCTAAATGATGCTTATTTCGTCCTCTTAAGCATTTTGAAACAACAATTGTAACCTTGTCATGTTGAACTTCATCTGACTAATAGTTAGTGAGTGTGTGTCTATATGCATTACTGATTGTTGACATGCCAATTTGCCATCATCACTCTACAGTTGTTATTAACTCTTTTAATAGCCATTTATGGAAAAAGGTGAACAACACTTAAACTTTGTTTGTAATGTTAACTTTTCGTTAAATGATTGTACTCTCAAGATATAATATTGTCTAAAAGTTATATCAAGACCCCGATTCAAATTTTTCTTGTGGCATTAGTGTATATCCTACAGCCATAGGCCGTCAAACCCTACCCATTCATATTAATTGAAAAAATTGCTGGTGTTATTTGGGATGATTGAGGGTCATGCCTCATTTGGTTAAAGGATTATTATGATGCTGGAGTGGTGCTATGGTGTGGGTGTGGGTGTGGGTGTGGGTGTGTGGGGGGGGGATGGCTGAAGGGACACATGTTGTCTTGGCTCTTGTAGTTGGTTTGGGAGGGAATGACTTAGGATATTTGGATATGTTTTGAAGACAAGGAGTTCTTGGTTTTAATGTTCATTCATTAAACTTAAGGTTTTTTTTGTTCCTTTTCTTTTGTTGGATCCAGAATGAGTACCACAAGGGCTTAATTCCATTCCTGGGGTCCTACATGACTTTGCATTATGATAGCTTTTGTTTCTAAGTGAGTAAGTGGGAAGTTGTCTGCCCGGGTGTTCTTTTTGGTGGTTGAACTTTGGTATAGTCTCTATTTTATTTTTGGCTGAATTTTTAAAAAGAATTTTGGATTTCTGTTTCTATCTAGTAAATTTGGATTCCATGTCTTTTGCATGTTTCTTTCTTATAAATTTACCTGTCATAAAGTAAAATTCATGTAATAGATTGAACATACTAAACTATTGTTGCAGACATAGTTCGGTGCTTTAATGTTTTGATATATTCTCCGTTTTTAAAATGTGTTTTATGTATTTGTTTATTTCTATTTTGTATACCTTCATTTTAATAAAATAAAATTTTCCATCCTTACCTTCATCAGCAATCACATGCATTGATAAAAATTCAATGCAGGGAATATTTGTAATTTCTTGAGGAGAAGAGTGTACTCATATTCTTAGGCGAAATGTAGTTCACACTTAGGTGACATGGAGGAGCAGGAAGTGTAGCTTAAGAACAGAAGTTCTCTTTCTAGTAGCAAAACCTTTTAGTTCAGATATGAGTTATGGTAGGGTTGAAGTTGGTTGGTCATGTCAACTATTCTTTGATGGACAGTATACATTTAAATTGATTAGGCTCTGTTTACACTATAATTAATTAATGTATTGAACGGCATCTATTCTATGACTCTGTATTGTTTATCTGTAACTTCAGAAATACTTTAGCTCTTGTATTGAAAGATGATTAGACACTTATTTGGCTGTCACTTCAGGGGAAGCTTTATGTGGTTTAATTGAATATTTATATGTTGTCATTGGCTTACAGGTCTGATGGAAAAGAGGTGATGGTGGATAATAAATATCTCAAGGCGAAATATCCACTTCTGGTAATTATCTCCATCATATTATCACTTCATGTTTTTTTTCTTCCTCGTCAATGTTGCTGTGACTTCCAATTTATTGTGTATTGTTGTTAATATTAGTGTAAGTGACATTTCTTATACTATTATGCCAGCTGATCAACTTCTATGAACGACATTTGATGTATACTCCTGCTACATAAGGGCCGGACAGATCTGGGAGGTAGAAAATGTAGATGGATCAGGATAATGTCTTTCTTGATATAATGTTGTAATTTTGTAGCTGGAGGCTTTAGTGCAGTTTAACCAATGCAACCTTATTTAGGGCAAGGTAGCAAATATGGAAAAGCCGGAGTTCCTTTAACAGCATATCTTGTTTACTTCTGGTAATATGAATTCAAGTATCTTTTGTGGATATTATTTAGATTGAATCATGGGATGCTTTTTAATGCTGTTACACATTTTTACCTATCACTATCTGAGTTTTTAGTGCGTGTATCTTTTTCTGCAAGTCTGACTTTGAAATTACTGTGCCCTTGAGGAAAATGAAATGGACTGTATCACGGAAACATCTCCAGAAATAGATTTCCATTGTTTGCACTACAGATTGAAAACATTTAGGATTTGCCAATGGCGCAGTTTCACTTTTTGGTTATCATTTTTATAATCAGTATGGATTATTATCTCATCTTGAAGTTATCCGAAAAAGTATCCATGTCACATTTAGTAGTATTTTATTATACTCCTAAACATGTTTTAAGCATCTTAATTTATTATTAAGGTTAATATATTACCAAGTTCATTTTGGTTGGTCTAAAAGGCATCTGCTATGGTATATATAAACAAATAGAAAGGGGAAGATCAGTTTAGGTAGCCGTCGCCACTGGTTCCATCTCTTATGGTGGGAGTTCTTAGTTTGATAATCTTTGGGCCAAGCTTACTGTACTTATATATATATATATATATATATATATATATATATATATATATATATATATATGCTATTTCAAGGTGGAGACGAGGAAGGAGACCTTGTTGCTTCTTTTGCAATTTTGATTCTTCCGATTATATTGTTACACTTGCTCGCTATATGTTTTCCTGTTCGGAACAATCGTGCTGGAAATCTGCAGAATGGGAGCTCTGGTTATGATGATGGGTTTGGGTTGGGAACTTTGCTTCTAGTTGTTCTCTTCTTTATTCTGTATAATGTGATGTGAGCCATTCGTCTTGTTCTACAATATGCATGTGGTGTGGTGTAAACTATGTGGGGGAGACTTTTGTCTTGTACAGATGATGATGTAGGTTTCTTTTTGCTTCATAGTTTGTGTTTGCATGTTAAATACAAGATTTTGGCAAAAAGAAGTCCACAGCACTCGATGGAGGCCAAGGGAATAGCTCTAAAAAAGAGCTGTTTCTATAAAGGTGTGTCAACTAATATTCCACCAAATCATAAATGGTTACCCCTTCAGTCTCTTCTTTTTCTTTTCTTTCTTGTAATGAATATCTGCTGAAGTCCCTTTCCACATTTCACACTCGTATGTGGGGTTTGAAACAGTAGAACATTTAATCATATGATAAAAAGATCATACTTCAATCATATATCACAATGCACACTCAAACAACAAGTGAATTGAATGTAAAGACTTTAAACTTTCACATCCAATATATATATACAAGTCGGTTCTCCGAGGGATTGGTCTGTTAATGAATCAGCTATGACGACGAATTTTTCATCTATGATCACGGTATGTACCATCGCTATAGCCATGGATGGGCTATTGCAAAGGTTACATACCTTGTATTCATAAATCAAAAAAATGCATATAATGCATGGTCGTTAATCATCTTCGGACCAAATCAGATGGAGATCTTTTTATATATATATATATATATATATATATATATATATGATTTTCTTCTAGAGCGAACTAACTTGGGACGAACTTTAAAAAATTCTGAAAACTCATCCCAGCGAACATATTAGGGCAAACACTTTCTCTCTCCGACTCTTCTCTCTCACTACAAACCAAGCAAGGTTAAAGATTCGACGATTCCGAATCGATACCCCACCCGACCAAATAGACACTCCATAACATTTTCTCTCTCCCTGATCAAACCGTTCGTCAACTGGATAAAGATTCCATTTTTCATGCTTTTTGCCCAATTTTGTTTACCGTATATGATTTCTTCGATTTGGTTGATTTTGTGGCATTTGTTGCTTAATTGAGTGATTTTCTTTGTTATTATTTTCACATGGTTTTGGTAACTGAGGAGGTCATATATGTATATATATGTATGTAGTTGAGCTATGACAATAAGTTTTTTGGGTTATGACGACGGTTCACTTGTCGTCGTAGCCCAGAATAGTTATGGCGACGAGTGAAACCGTCGCTATAATCCAAAAAATTGTCGTCATAGCCTACCGTGTAATACACAGCTGTGTACATACATTTTATATATATATATATATATAGCCTTACCATTCAACAAAATAAATTCTTTATCTGTTATAAAACTCTAGTGAAATATATAATATATACTCTTATATTTGCTCTAATAATAATTTAGAAACAAGCAAGAGAGGATAAAATAAGAGAGAAAGATGGAGAAACTCTTTCAGAGAGAATTCTTATTAAGAAGTTCTTCAGAGGAATTCTATCTTATGAATTTTTTGTCTATCATTATCTTCAGGATCAATTCTTATTTATAGGCAAGGAGAGGTGGATGAGGACAATAAATGAGGGAACATGGAGAGGGAATAAAGGGATAAAGGGGAGAGGAAAGAAAGCAAAAGAGTAAGTGTTCCCTCATAATTGAGGGAATCAATCACTTTATAATACTTCCCCTGATTCCCTACTATAGAAGATTATGTCTCATTAAAAACCTTGTTAAGAAAACCCAGTGGGAAAAACTTAACGAAGGAAAAAAGAGTACATATCTTTTACATAAATATCTTAATTGACTGCCTCGTTAAAACCTTGTCAGGAAAAACCCATTGGGATAAAAACCGTGACTAAGGAAAAAGAGTACAGTTTTCCCCTCAAAAGGAATTCATTACTTCTTGATGAAATGTTGTCATAAGTCTTTCAGTCGACACATTCCGATCCTTTTTCCGAAATTTTGCAAGCGTTGCATTTGGTAGCGACTTTGTGAATAAGTCACTGATTATTATTATGATCGGATTTGTTGCACATCTATATCACCCTTCTTTTGTAGCTCGTGTGTGAAGAAAAATTTAGGTGAAATATGCTTTGTTCTATCTCCTTGATGTACCCTCCTCTAAGTTGAAAAATGATAAATGCGGCGTTATCTTCATACAGAATTGTATGAATGTCTTTGATTGATGTTAATCCACATGACTTTTGAATATGCTGAATAATTGATCTCAACCAAACACACTCTCTACTTGCTTCATGTATAGCGAGAATCAAGGAGTGATTTGAAGATGTAGCTGTCATGGTTTGCTTTGTGGATTTCCAGGATATAGTTGTGTCACAATATGTAAATACATAACCTGTTTGTGATCTTCCATTGTGTGGATCTGATAAATATCCTGCATCGGCATATCCAACCAATTGCGACTTTGAATTTCTTGGATAAAATAACCCAAGATCTATACTTCCACGGAGGTATCTAAATATGTGTTTGATCTCATCCCAATGTCTCTTAGTCGGAGAAGAACTGTATCTTGCTAACAAGTTGACAGCAAAAGTAATATCAGGCCGTGTACAGTTTGCAAGATACATAAGAGCACCTATTGCACTTAAGTATGGAACTTCAGGTCCAAGAACTTCTTCCCCACTTTCTAGAGGCCGAAATGGATCTTTATCAACTTCTAAAGATCGAACAACCATCGGGGTAGTCAAAGGATGAGCTTTATCCATATGAAAACGACTTTGAATTTTTTCAGCATATGTGGATTGATGAACAAAAATTCCAGACGCTAAATGCTCCACCTGTATTCCCAAACAGAATCTTGTCTTTCCAAGATCTTTCATTTCAAATTCATCTTTTAAATAAGTAGCGAGCTTCTTGTGAGTTCTTCAGGAGACCTACAAGATTCAAATCATCCACATATACAGCAATAATGGAAAATCCACTTTGTGATTTCTTAATAAAAACACATGGACATACTTGATCATTTATATATCCATCTTTTATTAAATAATCACTAAGTCGATTATACCACATACGACCAGACTGTTTCAACCCATACAATGAGCGTTGTAATTTTATTGAATATATGTGACGTGGCCTTTGTGATTCAGCCATTTTCAATCCTTCAGGGATTCTCATGTAAATCTCACTATCAAGTGAGCCATATAGGTATGTAGTTACAACATCTATTAGACATGTTTCCAAACCTTCCACGGTTTCCATACCTATCAGAAAGCGAAAAGTGACTCCATCCATTACTGGAGAGTATGTCTCCTGATAATCAATACCAGGTTTTTGTGAAAACCCTTGAGCTACAAGTCGGGCTTTGTATCTCACAATTTCATTTTTCTCATTTCGCTTTCGTACAAATACCCATTTATTTCCAACCGGGATTACACCCAGCGGTGTTTGGACTACTGGTCCAAAAACTTCTCTTTTCAATAGAGATTGTAGCTCAATTTGAATAGCATCTTTCCATTTTGGCCAATCTTTTCTTTTTCGACATTCTTCCACGTTTTGTGGTTCAGAATCCGTGTCAGGAATCAAAGTAATATCTGATGCTATAGAGAAAGCAAATATATCGTCAATCATGACTTTGCTTCGATCCCATATTTTCTCATCATGTACATAATTTATTGAGATCTCTTGGTGTTCATCTCTTATCCCTTCACTGAGATTTTGAACCTCTTCTGGGGCTATTCCCACTCTTGGAATATGTGCTTCTTCTGGAGCGATTTGTACCTCTTCTGGGGCTATTTCCACTCTTGGAATAAGTGCTACTTCTGGAGTGGGTATTCCTTCAGGGATCCCTTTATTTGCTTTTAATTTTCTGTGGTACATTGTCTTTTGCACCAATTTGGTCTTCCCACGCTCACGCGTGGTTTAGATTCTTCTATTACCTTATTCGTCAATTCTCCGAGAATTGATTTTTCAATAGGTATTTCTATCCTCTTTGGAGTATTCACTTTGCAGTGTATGTGACTTTATCACTTTTCTAGCATCATTAAATGCATCTGGCATTTGATTTGCAATATTTTGTAAATGAATAATTCTTTGAACTTCAATTTCACATTGTCCGGTACGAGGATCAAGTGAATTTAAATCTGATGTATTCCATGATATTTCAGAGGGTTTTTTATTTAAAACTTTCCCTCCTAATGTTGGAATTACAGATTCATTAAAATGACAATCTAAATAACGTGCAGTAAAAACATCTCCAGTTAAAGGTTCAAGATATCTGATAATAGAAGGAGAATCAAAACCAACATAAATACCTATTCTTCGTTGGGCTCCCATCTTAGTTCTTTGTGGAGGTGCAATTGGAACATATACTGCACTTCCAAAAACTCGAAAGTGTGATATGTTAGGTATCTGTCCAAGAACTAACTGTAGAGGAGAAAATTTATTAAGAGCCGTTGGTCTTACTCGAATGATGGATGCAGCATGAAGAATTGCATGACCCCAAACCGAGGTAGGCAAGTTAGCCCTTAACATTAGTGGTCGTGCAATTAGTTGAAGTCTTTTTATTAAAGATTCAGCTAAACCATTTTGTGTATGAATATGAGAACGAATGCTTAATGGAGATTCCAATAGTCATACAAAAATCATTAAAAGTCATTGATGAAAATTCAGCTGCGTTATCAAGTCGAATTGACTTGATTAGATGATCAGAGAACTGAGCCCGTAACTTGATTATTTGAGTAAGAAGTTTTGAGAAGGCAAAGTTTCGAGAAGAGAGAAGACAAACATGGGACCATCTAGTTGAAGCATCCATTAAAACCATGAAATATCGAAATGGACCAGACAATGGTTGAATAGGTCCACAAATGTCTCCTTGAATTCTCTCTAGGAATTTTGGGGCTTCTTTATAAACTTTTATTGGTGATGGTCGAATAATTAATTTTCCTCGAGAACACGCAGCACAAGGAAATTCACTACTAGGAAAAACCCTTTTATTTTTTAGAGGATGACCAGTAGAATTTTCAATAATACGACGCATCATAGAAGTACCTGGATGACCGAGTCTTTCATGCCAAAGCATAAGGGATTTGGGATCTATGATTTTTGGAATCATAACATTATGAGACTCAATTGCTCTAATTCTCATAGTATATAATCCAGAAGAAATTGAATGAAATTTTTCTAAGATATTCTTTTTTCCAGAAATAGTAGAAGTAATGAGAAGATATTCATTATCATTCTCATTGGTTGTTTCAATGTGAAAACCATTTAGTCGAATATCTTTAAAACTAAGCAAATTTCTTCTTGATTTACTAGAATATAGAACATCTTTGATAAAAACTTGTGTCTCATTTGGTAGCAAGAAACTCGCTTTTCCAAATCCCTCGATTAAATTTGATGTGCCAGAGATAGTTCCTATATTTCCCTCAGCTTTGATCAATTGTGAAAAATATTTCTCATTTCGAAGGATTGTATGAGTTGTTGCACTGTCTGCTAAACATATATCCTCCATGTCCATTAAAAAAATGGTCTGATACATATAAAAACATAAATAAGAAAAATTTACATTTTAAATATAATTTTATTCATGAGAAACACTTACCACATATAGAATGAAAATTAATAATATTATACATGCAAGGTGTTTAATTAAAACAAGAAATTAAACAATATCCCAAAAGATACTCTCAGAAGGTTCATTAATATCATCAACATTTTTCTCATTGTTGGTCATTGGTGGATCATCAACAATATTCAATTGATGATTAACAAAGTTTGTTTCTGCCTCCATTACTTTGTTCTTTTGTGACTCCTGGAATAAATTAACCAGATGTCTCGGCGTACGACAGGTACGCGACCAATGCCCATTCATCCCACACCTAAAACAAACATCTGGTTTGTTCTTTTTCTGCGTTGCATTTTCTTTATTTTTACCCGACTCAGACACTTGCCACTTCTGGTGGCCTGAATTGTCGCGGTTCTGGAATTTGTTGTTACGATAGCCTCGTTTATTCTTTCTTCCCCAAGGCTTCTTATTATATGACCATATCTTGTCACGTTTATTCTGCTGGAATGACGTGCTGTTAATATCTGGCAATGGGGAAGCACCCGTTGGCCGTACTTGATGGTTTTTCAACAACAATTCATTATTCTTTTCTGCAACAAGAAGGATAGACAACAAGTCACTGAATTTTGTGAACTTACTCTGTCTATATTGTTGTGACAGAATCATGTTGGTGGGATGAAAAGTTGAGAGTGTTTTTTCTAACATTTGGGATTCAGAAACTGGATCTCCACACAAAGCCAAAGTAGAGGTTATTCTATAAACATTAGAACTATATTCTGTAATTGATTTGTAATCTTGTAGCCTTAAATTAAGCCACTCAAATTTGGCATTAGGGAGAACAACCAATTTTTGGTGGTCAAATCTTTCCTTCAGTTGTGTCCATAAAGATAAAGGATCTTTGACTGTCAAATACTTAGTCTTTAATCCTTCATCAATATGGTGACGAAGAAAAATTATGGCTTTTGCATTCTGTGCCGAAGTAGCTGTATTTCCTGATTCAATGGTCTTTTCTAACTCATTTGCACTAAGATGCAATTATGCATCAAATGCCCAAGCAAAATAGTTGTCTCCAGAAATTTTCAAAATAGAAAAATCTATTTTTGCCAAGTTCGCCATCTATTATGGGTTAAAACACAATTTTATTATTTATTAAAACAATAAATAATTGCATGTATGAAATATGAAAAAATTAAACTGCGTCACGATCTCAAGTGGTGATAAAATGCAAATATAAGTAGAGGTTATTCTATAAACATTAGAACTATATTCTGTAATTGATTTGTAATCTTGTAGCCTTAAATTAAGCCACTCAAATTTGGCATTAGGGAGAACAACCAATTTTTGGTGGTCAAATATTTCCTTCAGTTGTGTCCATAAAGATAAAGGATCTTTGACTGTCAAATACTTAGTCTTTAATCCTTCATCAATATGGTGACGAAAAAAAATTATGGCTTTTGCATTCTGTGCCGAAGTAGCTGTATTTCCTGATTCAATGGTCTTTTCTAACTCATTTGCACTAAGATGCAATTATGCATCAAATGCCCAAGCAAAATAGTTGTCTCCAGAAATTTTCAAAATAGAAAAATCTATTTTTGCCAAGTTCGCCATCTATTCTGGGTTAAAACACAATTTTATTATTTATTAAAACAATAAATAATTGCATGTATGAAATATGAAAAAATTAAACTACGTCACGATCTCAAGTGGTGATAAAATGCAAATATAAGTAGAGGTTATTCTATAAACATTAGAACTATATTCTGTAATTGATTTGTAATCTTGTAGCCTTAAATTAAGCCACTCAAATTTGGCATTAGGGAGAACAACCAATTTTTGGTGGTCAAATCTTTCCTTCAGTTGTGTCCATAAAGATAAAGGATCTTTGATTGTCAAATACTCAGTCTTTAATCCTTCATCAATATGGTGACGAAGAAAAATTATGGCTTTTGCATTCTGTGCCGAAGTAGCTGTATTTCCTGATTCAATGCTCTTTTCTAACTCATTTGCACTAAGATGCAATTCTGCATCAAATGCCCAAGCAAAATAGTTGTCTCCAGAAATTTTCAAAATAGAAAATTCTATTTTTGCCAAGTTCGCCATCTATTCTGGGTTAAAACACAATTTTATTATTTATTAAAACAATAAATAATTGCATGTATGAAATATGAAAAAATTAAACTACGTCACGATCTCAAAGTGGTGATAAAATGCAAATATAAATATTTTTATATTTATATTATTAGCATATTATTTTAGTAAAAAAAAGAATATGCAATCGTTAATGTATATATACAATTATAAATATATATATATATATATATATATATATATATATATATATATATATATACAAAATTGCAAATGGATCTTCACCAAATGCGATAGAGACCATGAAAGACAAAGTTATTTCTCAATGTAATAATAAATGCGGAATAATAAAGATTTTAACCAAGTCCTGTAAAACACACGAGATAGGATATTCCAATGAAATTGTAAATACGAGAATAATAAAATGGAACCAGTGTCCTAGATATATATAGCCAGAATGTGGATATTCCGACGTAATCGTAAATGCGAATAATAAATTTGGAACCGTGTCGTGAAATTCACACCGATGGATATTCCACATAATATTAAATGCGAAAATAATAAAAAGATTTCACCAAGTATGTGGTATGCCACTTATACAAAGTTATGTATAGGGTATCATGCCGTATACTGAGTTATTCCAACAATTTAATAAGCGATAAAAAGTTCCCACCAAGTCTTGTAAGATTAACAAGGATAGATGGTACCATTATAAATAACATAATTTAAATGTAATTATAAAAATAAAATTATATTATTGGTGGTATAGCCCAACCAGTAGTATAATAATAAATTGCAAGAATTTAACTTTTCCGTCTCAGTTGGTTAGAGCTTCGTGCTGATAACGTGTTATAAAACTCTAGCGAAATATATAATATATACTCTTATATTTGCTCTAATAATAATTTAGAAACAAGCAAGAGAGGATAAAATAAGAGAGAAAGATGGAGAAACTCTTTCGGAGAGAATTCTTATTAAGAAGTTCTTCTTAGGAATTCTATCTTATGAATTTTTTGTCTATCATTATCTTCGTGGATCAATCCTTATTTATAGGCAAGGAGAGGTGGATGAGGACAATAAATGAGGGAACATGGAGAGAGAATAAAGGGATAAAGGGGAGAGGAAAGAAAGCAAAAGAGTAAGTGTTCCCTCATAATTGAGGGAATCAATCACTTTACAATATTATCTGTTTAAATTTTATTTATTTTTGTTTTTATGAGGTTGGGACTGCTTTGATGAACCATGAATATAACACACAAAAATAATTAAAAAAAATTAATTTGAGACTCATAGCATTACATACTCTATTAAGATTATAGAATATTTGTGAATTCGCGCGCACTTTGCATTACTTGAAAATTTGGAATATATATATCGATCGCCCCTTTTCGTAGAATAAGGACTCTCATTTTGAAACATAAGAAAATGACTCTTATTTTAGGACCGGGGAGTACCCAAATACAAAAACATGTAATTAGCCTCAATTATATAAGACAAGTAGATGATATTCTTATTTTGGGAAACAGTTTCTTGCAAGTTATAATTAAGGTAATTAGCCTCAATTATATAAGACAAGTAGATGAGTTGGTCAACAGTTGTTTGGGGAGTAGTTTATTCATTATTTGGCAATTACTTTACCTACTAGCTCTACTTATCGCTTGCGCTTAGGCTCAAATAAGTTATGCGATCTCAAGTTCACTTTACTACTTAAGTTGCGTTACATATTCATCATCAAAGTTATTCGTTGAAGGTTAGAATTCTTCTATATATATTGCGACAAAAACAAATTAATTATTACAAATAGATACAATAATATTGTTTGTAAATTAGTACTATACATGAATAATTAATCAATATGTTTTTGTCACTAGATAAAGGCTAAATTACACATCTAGCTTTCCAAGTTGGTAGGTAGTTTCAAAGTAATCCCTCAATTGATAAAGTGAACATTTTCGTCCCCATAGTTGGCACGTTTGTTCAGATCTATTTGTTGAGTTGATTTTTCCCCAAATTTCGAATCATGTGCTCATCACGCAGAGGCGGAACCAGAGGGGTCGAGGGGGGGGGCATATGACCCCCTGGAATCTCCGGCGGCGAGGGAGAGTTTGGAGGACTTTCCGTTCGGTCATGCCTAGGATTGGAGTTGGAGGGGGGAGTCTGCAGGTGTTTGGGGTTTAGATCTTGATGTTCAGTTAGGGTTTGGACTTTAGAAGAGGATATGATGGGTCGTGTTGTTCTTCTCTATTTTTTCTTAGGCATTCTGTGGTTGTTTGTTTACAGATCTGGATTTAGTTTAATTTACTTGTCTATATCTTTTTCAGATTCGGATGTGTTTGGAAGCTTTGTTGTTGAGCTTTCTGGTTTGATTTTGTTGATTCCTAATCGTGTTGGATGTTTCGGATCTGTCTTGTTTAATCATTGATGGAACTATGATTGACGTCATTTTGATTCTACCTTCTTTTCGGTCTGGATCATTTGTATTTATTGTTTTTTTAAGGATTTAGATTTGGATGTTTGTTAGTTTGTCTCGTCGGTATCTGGGTTTATCCTATGATCCTGGTGATTTTGGGTTGTTGTTTTGATTTTTCATATTGATTTCCCTTACGTTGCTGCCTAATTTAATATGCGGAATCAGTATGGTATCTATGGATGTGCTTCTGGTTGGCTCCTGTTATGTCACTCTTCTTGAGAGTCTTGGCCGGAGGTTGGGTTACTGTCGGATTTGTCGCCAGTATCTGTTTTCACCAGTGGTAGTGCACGTGTTTGGGCAAGTGAGCTGCTGACTTTTTTTGGCTGACATGGGGCCCACAGGTGTTTCCAAATTTCAAATTGCTGACGTACAGATTTGGTTGCCACTCGTGGGCTACTCAATGTGGACTCATTCCGGTTGTTGGGTCCATATGCGGGCTGACCTATAATGGGCCGACTTATTTTTGATATAATTCTATGGTGTTTTTATTTGTACGAAATGCTTGAGGTGTGCGAGATTATATAATTGTGCCAGTATAATTATAATTATCTTAAAATGAATTTAAAGAAGCACACTTCAAGCGTTAATAAATAATTTTTTTATTGATATATTTAGACTCCCTATAAAAATGTTCTGATTCCGCCACTGTCGTCACGTGCATTTTTATGAGGATATATTTGTCTTTTGAATAAGCAGACTTTCAAATGTTCAAGTATCAGCTGTTTGCATCAGCTATGCAAATATTAAGGATTCCAAGATCAGTAAAAACGTCTAGACTGCAACTGTTCTGCTAGTGAAGTAAACATAGGCCAATTATGGACAGAGATTTCTCCATCCCAAATTTTGTCAATGTCTTTTACTATAAAAAATGATCAAGGAGGCAGATCATTCGAATTGGCTGAAATTTTTTATCATTTAAGAAAATTGACGTGACAATACTATTTTAGTTGTGGATGAAAGAGAAAGCCGTATTGGATTAATTGATGTAATAAAAATAGGTTAATCAAATCAATTCTTATATATAAAGGCACAACAAGCGATCTTTTTAATTTGAAAATTCGGTTAGTCAATCCCACTTAATTTAGAATTTTATTGAGTTAACTCGGTTCAAGTGAAGAAGTCCATTACTTTTTATACGCCTTTTCCAATTCTTTCAAGAATGTTTCCTCTTCCTCCTCTTCTTCCTCTTCCAATTTCAGTTTCTCTACTTTTTTCAATTATTTTTCTCTTCCTCTTCTTCCAATTTCAGTCTCTCTACAATTATGTATTCGTTATGTTCCCTTCTTTCCCTCCATCACAAATCTCGGTTGTGCCTTTTTCCCTCCATCACAGATCTGGGTTGCATATTGTGCCCATGCTCCACAACTCTTCCCCTTTCTTCTCCACTTGGAATTTCAACTCGCCGGATCCTTGCTCTTCCTTCGCCGGAATCACCTGCACCGCTGTCAATCCCACCCAATGGCGCATCACTTCTCTTACACTCGACACCGGTTTATCCGACTCCCGTGGACTGGCCGGATCCCTTCCCGCTTCTCTCTCCAATTTAACCATATGTCAAAAAATTTGGCCAATATTTAGGCTATAATATATGTGCATGGATGCAGTGTGCTCATGTTATGGCCATGGCTGTTCAAAAGGTCTTCCCAGATGCAAAAGTAACAATTGAGCCATGGATTGAGAATGGCTTTTATTATGACTTTGATATGGAGCCTTTAACTGATAAGGACCTGAAGAGGATAAAGAAGGAGATGGTGAGTAGACCACTACATAATTACCAATATTGTTCTTTTTCTAATAATGTGAAAGGCCGCCTACTCGAAAAACTATTCATTAGCCTATTGTTTCAGGGTACAGAATTTATTTCTTAAATCATCTGTAGGAATTTGATGGTACTATCTGCTTCAAAACGGTGAGTTTGCCGAATGAACCCGTCAATTGCTGCCGATAAAGCAGCTGAATCTATCAAGCACCAGTTGGCCACACAAGGTTCCAGCTCCACGGCTCCGTTTCAGGACTTGGTGGATTCACAAAAGAAGCTATTCCACAACCAGATTGATCAATTACAAAACATAGTGGTTTCGCAATGCAAACTCACCGGCGTCAATCCTCTTTCTCAAGAATTAGTTTCTTTTCTTCTTAATTTATGCATCAATTGCCTGGATTTTGCCATGATTATCATATTTCAGGTTTTCTGTTATGAATACTGCATGTAAAGTTAGCATTTACCATTTTTGCTATTTAATTGTGTTTGTAAGTGATAATGACCGCATCAAGGATAAATAGAATGGAAACAAAATGTGCAGAATGTGAAACAAAACGGTGGTGATGTGTGTAGCACAATTATTGCTAAAATATGAGGTTGCATGTTAATTATGTACAAGTAATATCTTAGCAACACATCGTAATCCCCCCACATAGACAAAAGCACAATCAAAATTTTGGTATAGTTGTAAACTTGATACTTTCTTCGGAATTTCTTGTGTGAGGTTTTTATTTTTAATAAAGTTGAAATTGTGCCTAGATCTGGTAATTACTGTGTTCAATATAGTTTTATTACTTATATATACTCCATCCGTCCTACAAAAAAAGTCTCATTGCAAAATTTGTTAATGTTAAGTTGTTAATTTTTTGATACAGCAAAAATTGGTAAATGGGACTTTTTTTGGGGAAAGAGGTAATACAATTCATGTACATGTATTTCCTTTTTGTCTCCTTTTGTAAGTTAGAATTGAAGTTCAACCAATGATTTACATCATAAACATACTACACGAGTACAAATGAAGTGGAGTACTTTCAGTTGGAGTCCAAATGCATGATAAATAAGAGTGTAATTTGTGAAATTATTTTTAGTTATTTAGAATGTGGTTTGAGGCTTTTATGAATTATTTACTTATCAGAAAACATTATCAATCAGAGCATACTAATTTTATGTTTCTTTCTATATGTCATTTTCAGTTTTCTGTTCATGAACCCGGGGTTATACACGTATTGGTAACTGGAGGTGCGGGCTATATTGGTACTCATGCTTCCCTCCGACTTTTGAAGAATTCATATTGTGTAACTATAGTGGTATCTCCCGTTCAAACCACCTCTTTATTTCATATGTTTGAAACTTCGATATTAAATCAAGTACTTACTATTATTGCTTCTTTTGATAGGACAATCTTTCTTGCGGAAACATAATACCAAGTTAAAGTTCGCAAAGAGCTATTTCCAGAGTCGTATGCGACTTCAGCCTCATACCTTGACTCCAAATTCATGGCCTGCTGAGGAGTATGTAAATCGGGCAACATTGCAATTGGTAAGCTTTTCGTTACAAAGTTTGGAATTTGTTTCTCTAATGGTACTGAATTGTTGCTTAGTCCTTACAAGGATAGGTTCATTGTTCTTACCTTCTCTTTATTCCTTATTTTCGCCCGTGCTTTCACCCTTAGGTAACATAACTGAAAAACTGATGTTACAAGCTTTTGGGACATTCAAAAAAAGGAAAGAGGGAATTGATTAATATATATATTTTTATAAGTTCAAATATTAAATTTGTGTTTATAATAGTTAAGGGTGTTTGGAGAGTGGGGAGACATTGCAGTTGTAAAATCTTCTTACTGATTGAATTCCTACCATTAAACTGCTTAAAAACCATTTGTAATTGTGCAAAGAAAGTCGTGTTATTTTGTAGATTTATTTTAGAACAGTGCAATTTTTGAGAGCTAATATTACCAATTTGCTTACCGTGGAGATAATCTCCTTTTTTGTCAAGTGTCATTCCATTTTAACTAAGTGTTCATGTAAGAGATTTTTAATTTGAATACAATCCCAAGGGGTGGGAGAAATGTTATACAACCAAACTTATCCACACGAAAAAATAGTTTTAAGTTTCTTGATATTAGATGAATTCATGAAATTTGCTGTTAGTATTGTAGTTTACATAACTTGCTTTCACACTCTTGACGAAGATCTTTCTTTTTCTTCTATATAGAAAGAAACTTATCTTATAGTTCTTACCTTTCATGCTAATACAAAAAATATTCAGTCAATGTTATGTCACAATATATGAAGCCAGTTCCAGACTTATAACTTCTGTTGGTGTGGTGTGCCATCTTTTGATTTAAAAGAATGATTTAATGATTGTTCAGCTAGCTTCACATAAGCTTGAATTTTGAGATGAGGTCATTGAATGTCATTTTGGTCTGGTAGATCATTTATCATTCACTGATCATGGAGAGCAGTGAAAGGTAGTTCTGCTCTTTAGCATCCATGATTCTTTTTGGTGGAAAATACTGCTTTGCATGATTAAAGATTTAGAGTTCATTTTAAATGTGCTTTAGTGTAATTAATGATGTTTTAATTCGTGTAGTATTTACGTTTCAGGAGTATTGAGAACATCTTTTCAATTGGAGATGTCTATCTTGGTAATTTTAAGGGAACACTCCCTCATGGTAATGGTAAGTATACTTGGTCAAATGGAACACTTTATAAGGGTGATTGGGAAGGAGGAAAAATGACTGGGAAAGGAACGGTTCTTTGACCATCGAGAGCAATATATGAGGGTTATTTCTTAGGGGGTTGCCTTCATGGTTTTGACACTTTTACCGGTCTGGATGGATCTGTCTCTTGGTGGTTGAACGTTCAACATGGGATTGGAAAGAATCAATATCAAAATTAAGAATTCTATGAAGGTTCTTGGAAAGAGGGAGTGCATGAAGGCAGCGTAATCCAATCCACTTTATGAACTATTTATGTTTCCGAAAGCAGGATATTTATTTGTTAATTGTAGGTTACCAAGTTTGGTTTCATTCCCGCATCTCTAAACATGAATTAGAGACCTTTGTTCACGAGGTATATTAATTTTAATTTTCACTTAGAACTTTGATTTTGATGTACTATTTGTTGGAAGAAATTGCTTGAGTTTAGTCTGTTGGAATAAAGACCTATTCTTCAGGGTTGTTAGGATTTTTAGCTATTTGAATTATTCACGTTATCTAAACCACTAAGCAGAGTATGTGCTATGTGGGCTGCTGTATTTTCTCTTTCTTGTTAGATGTAAGGCTTATAAAGCCATGAGTTGTTGTGATAAATAAAACAGAGCATTTACACCAATTGTTTGAGTACTTGATTTATTCTATAATACTTAACAATTTTGGTATCAGAGCCCCACTTGGGCTTGTAGAAAAAAGATGACAATACCTTGAAAGTGATCAAACACCGAGAGAATGAGTGAAGACAAGACTCGACGAAGATCCCTCACTTTGATGGTCATTATGATCACCGGAGTGAATCGATGGAGAATTTGTTTGAAGGCAAAAGGTCTTTGAGCTTAGTGGAGAATGGCTTTGAAGAGCCAAAAGCGAGGGACAGGATTTGGTCGACCGAGACGCAGCAGACCACAAACTTGAAGATGCCGTAACCAAGGATCACCAAGTCAAGCATTATCTCTTCCGGGCACTTGATCGAATCGTCTTGAACAAATCTTAGACCGTCGCATGACCCCAAGATTATTTGGGATTCGATGAAGCGAAAGTTTGGAGGAAATATCAAGGTGAAGAGATCTCTTCTTAACTCACTAAGAAGGGAGTTTGAGGTTCTAGCGATGAAGAAGGATGAAACTATCACTGAGTATTTTACAAGAGTGATGACGGTCTCCAACAAGATGAGGAGCAATGGAGAAGATATGCCTGATTCAAAGATTGTTGAAAAGATCCTACGAACCCTAACTGAGAGGTTCACATATGTTGTAGTGTACATTGAAGAATCAAAGAATACTAACAACATGTCCATCGATGAATTGCAGAGTTCGTTGGTGGTGCATGAACAGAAGTTTCGAAGGGTGAGTAATGATAATGAGGATCAAGTTCTAAAGATAGAGGACCAGATTGGAACGAAAGGCAGAGGAAGAACACCTCACCTCCCAGAGGCAGGGGACGTGGAAGAGGAAGAACAACTTTCAACAAAGCAACTGTTGAATGTTATAAGTGTCACAGCTTAGGACATTTTCAATATGAATGTCCAAAATGGAACAAGGAGGCAAATTATGCAGATGCAGAGTTATAAGAGGAAGATGAGCTGCTAATGATGGCATATGTAGAGCTATATGAAGCAAAGAGAAGTGATGCGTGGTTTATAGACTCCGGATGCTCAAACCACATGTGTGGGAATCAAGGTATGTTTACAAGTTTGGATACAACATTTTTACATACTGTCAAGCTTGGAAACAATACTAGAATGAAGGTTATTGGAAAAGGAATTGTGAAGTTGGTTCTGAAAGGAATTAGCTATGTCATTTGTGATGTGTATTGTGTACCTGAGCTCAAGAACAAACTCTTGAGTGTGGGGCAACTTCAGAAAAAGGGATTGGTAGTGTTGTTTAAGGATGGAGTGTGCAGTATTTATCATCCACAAAGAGGAAAAATGGCGGAATCTATCATGAGTGTAAACAGAATGTTTGTTTTGCTACCTGAACCATCTATCATGGTAAAGGAAGAAAGGTGTCTCCGAATTAGCACTACGGACTAGTCAAAGCTTTGGCACCATCGTTATGGTCATCTCAGCTACAAAAGTTTGTGTACCTTACAATACAAGAAAATGGTGGTTGGATTGCCACAAATTGCAGCTTCAAGTGTCACTTGCGAGGCATGCATAAAGGGCAAGCAGAATCGGACTCCAATTCCCAAAAAGAGTCAATTGAGAGCAACTTAGAGACTAAAACTAGTTCATGCAGATCTTTGCGGCCCTATCACACCAGCTTCAAATAGCCAGAAGAGGTACTTATTGTGTTTCATAGATGATTTTTCTAGAAAGGCATGGATTTACTTCCTATTAGAGAAGTGAGAAACATTCTACCACTTTAAGAGTTTCAAGATACTTGTGGAAAAAGAAATTTGAATGCCAATTAAATGTTTGAGGATAGATAGAGGAGGAGAGTTTAACTCTGCAGAGTTCAAAGATTTTTGTATGCAATATGGGGTGAAGAGACAATTGACCACATCGTACACTCCACAACAAAATGGAGTGGCCGAGCGCAAGAATCATACTGTGATGAACTTGGTGAGAGCTATGTTATCAGAAAAGAAAGTACCTAAGCCTTTCTGGCCAGAGGCAGTTCGGTGGTCAATTCATGTCTTGAATCGATCACCTACCTTAGCGGTAAAGGACATGACCCCAGAGGAAGCATGGAGCGGACAAAAACCATTAGTGGAGTATTTTCGAGTGTTTGGATATGTGAGACATGTCCACATTCCAAATGCTAGGAGAACCAAGCTTGAAGCTAAAAGTGTGAGTTGTGTACTACTTGGGGTTAGTGATGAATCCAAAGGGTACATAATGTTTGACCCAGTTGCCAAAAAGATTATTGTAAGTCGTGATGTGGTTTTTGAAGAAGATCGTGTGTGGGATTGGGATACCAGTTATGAAGAAGAGCAGCTGATGGAACTAGAATGGGGAGACAATGTGACGCCCCCAAAATAGGTCCACACGACCCATTCTGAGTCGCCAGATATCACACTATAAAAATCAAATACAAATTTCATTTATACAACTGTTGAACTGTCATATAGAATACGACCACAGTTAACTGTGAGATTTAATACAAATGTAAGTAACTCTCATGGTGCCTCGACCACATCCTTACAATGATACTTTACATAAAAGTATAGTCAAAAATTGTTTTAGAAATTAAAATCTTTGGGAAGTGCTCAAGAAAACCTTCGTACATGGGAGGCCATGTGTCTAGGTTATGATAGATATCATATGTCCACAGAATTATCCTTGGTTGACCCAATAGATCCCAAAGAAAAACGAGAAGATTACTATAATCTTCTTTCCAATGGTGAGTCTTCTCTTGACATATAACTATCTCCACTGTCTCAAAGTGAAAATTATATTTCAAATAAACTCCAAGATCATATAGGTAGTGCTCGTAGATATACTCAGTAAGTGGATGTGCACAATCCTGTCTTATGATAACACGAGGTTGTATGTCATTATACATCTTGTATGATAGTGGCAAAACACTCTTCCAAAGTTGGGTTCACCTCACCCTATTCAGTTCACCAAAATTAAATATCAAATGACGTATACAATACGACACACTTATCTAAAGTCATCAATAAAATTATTTCCATACTATTTAGGGAGAACCTCAACAGCTATAGACCACCGTTCTATTCCCTTGTTATCCCTGCTCGACCCAACTACACTCTTATTACCTGAAAGGAATTGTAAAGTAAAAGGGTGATCACAAATAGCCCAGTAAAGAATATTGTGACTAAAGATAATTAAATTATCAATAGCCTTCGTTAGTAATAATAAATCGTAGATTTAGAACATATGGTAGATGATAAAACTTTTCAACCATAGTTGCGGTAAACGAACGAAAGCAATCCATTAGAAGAGTCAAATAGACCATCGGATCTATTATCTTCTATGTTAAAAGTCCACCGATAATGTTTTATCCTCGTAACATCAATCAACAATTCATCATCCCACAATCATATGAATAACTCATAATCATAATTATGATTCTAAATTCCTTTTCGTACCTGAATCGAAGATAATTTTCATCACTTATCTTCACCAAACATCAAAAATCATGGTTATACCAAATCACAATTTCTCGCTCATAATCATACTAATAAATTCATCTTTGCACTACGGCCAAAGATATTCATTAACAATTCATCTTTGCACTACAGTCCAAAGATATACAACTAGATTTTAGAAGAGTCAAGTAGAGCATGATATCTACTATCTTTTACGAATTAAAAATTTGTTATCAATATTTTATCGCTGAGACTCGGCTTAATAAATAATCCACATCATCGAATCATCCTTGCACTACGGCCAAGGATATTCATGTAATCATCAATGGTCATGATTATACCAAATAATCCCTAGTTATAATCATATTAATAATTATCCATCAATGCACTACGGGCCAATGAGGACTTTTACCACATCATCTATAACATTACAGGTCATGATTATACCGAATGATCCCTGGTCATAATCATACCAATAAATAGTTCATCTATGCACATAAGCCAAAGATACTCATCAATCAATAGTTCATCTTTGCACGTAAGCTAAATATATACAACTGTAAAACCAATAATCAACAGTCCATCTATGCACGTAAGCCAAAGATATACAACTGCAAAGCCAATAATCAATAGTCCATCTATGCACGTAAGCCAAAGATATACAACTATAAAACCAAATTTTCAACTTCACATAACATATTTAACTTATATGTTCGTAACTAAACTATTTTCATGAAAAATTACCAAATCAACTTATTATTTTTCTATCCTTTTTCCAAACATATATACATATATTTCATACACAACAAGTATTTTTTTTATAATTTTTCCACTCCCTTAAGTATTTTTCAAAAATCAATTTCTAATTAATTCCTTAAGAAATTAGCTACCTCAAGTTTAACTCCAGAAATTTTCAAATCTTGGCAAGATCTTACACATATTAACGTGAGTTTCCAGTTTAAATCTCATGGTCATTGGAGTCATAGAATTCCAGTTATAGCATTTTTCGTCGGAAAAGCCTAAATATTGAAATAGTCATAACTTGCTCATTTTAAGTCGGAATGAGCTCATTTTTGGACAGGAGGTACTTTATACCATATATTTCCATGTCCCAAAAGGCCGGAATTTTTCTCACAAATTAAGTGGTCGAAAATGTCCTTTTAAATTTCTAGGCGGTAGCTTTTTGGTACTTTGCAGTTTTTGACTCCTTTAAAATCAGTCCACACGAAAATTTACAACACCTTTTCTAGTGATTCCACCTGGATAAGTTAGAAAACTCATAGATCTAACTCTAGAACTTGATCACACTCAAAAATTCAAAATATAATAGGAGATATGGTCAATTGAATTTCATTTTCTATTTTCACCAAAATCTGATTTTCAACCCTTTGTGATTTCTAAGAAACTTTCATGTTTTCACATAATAACCAACATAACTCATCATAATACTTACTAATACTACATATACCCATGATTTTCATCAGTCCAATGCTTTTATTATGACTTTCATCATAATCAATACCAAAGGCTTATATTATGACTTTCATCATAATCCACGTAAATGCATCAATTCCACAATTTAATAAGGAATGAATATAAAGGATCATTCACCATGCATGTGGTAATCCACATAGACAAAAGTTATTCTAACGTAATAATAAAGAATGGAATAACAGAAGAATTCACCATGCATGCGATAGACCGCACAGATAGGTTATTCTCAACAGAATAATAAAGAACGGAACCAGGTCAGGCGTAATCCGCACCGACAGGATATTCCAACAAAATAATAAATAATGGAATAACAACAGAATTCACCATGCATGCGATAGACCACATGCAGATGTGTTATTCCAAAGAATAATAAATAATGAAACCAGTCATGCGTAACGCATGACGAGGATATTCCGATGAATAATAAAGAATGGAATAATAAAAGAATTTCACCATGTATGCGTATGCGATGTATATGTTTATTCCAACATAATAATAAAGAATTGAATAACAGAAGAATTTCACCATGTATACGGTAGTCTGCGTATACAGATTATTCCAATAGAATAATAATGAATGGAATAACAATAGCTCTCTTCATGAATACGAAAGAATAATACCCCTTACGAGTACAACAAATAATATCCCTTACCTTAGAAGAAACTGGATATTGGAAAAGTGAGGTAGCAGACTTCTCTTCTTTTTTCTCTCTATAATTTCTCTCTCTAGAGTTTCAGTGAATTCGTAAGAAATAATGAAGGAATGAACTTCTATTTATAAGAGAATGGACTGAATAGTAACTAATTTATGAACGGTCTAGATTGATTTACTTTTAAACGGATGGTCCATATTGATTTACTATTAAAACTTAAAGCAACGGTCCATACTGATTCACTATTAAAACTTTAAATCAGCGATCCATATTGATTTACTATTAAAACTTTAAACCAACGATCCATATTGATTTACTATTATAATTTCAACCAACGGTCTGAAAAATTAGCACATCTCTTCATGGAATAATATTGTACCCAAAAATGATTTGGACCGAAAAAAATATATTTTTTGGGTGAATAGTATCTCGTGAATAGTATTTCAGGAATAGTATCCCGTGAATAGTACCTCGACACAAAAAGTGTCCAAAATACCCGAGTGAATAGTAATTTGAGTGAATAGTAACCCGTGAATAGTACTCCAACACAAAAAGTGTCCCAAATACCCGAGTGAATAATACTAGAGTGAATAGTATCAGGTGAATAGTAACCCGTGAATAGTAACTTGTAAATAGTACTTCGACACAAAAAGTGCCCCGAATACCCGATCGAATAATATAACCTCTAGACATCAATTATTATCGAAATAAATATCGATTTCTACTAACACTAATAATTTCAACACAATGGAACTATCAATTTCATCTGTAATCAACACGAACTTATTCATCATTAATATTATAACTCACAATATTTAACAACCAGGTCGTTCCCAAGAAAGAGGGGCTTTCCAATAAGGATTTCTCCCTATCAAAGTAAATTAGGTGACCAAACCTCTCCTCGATGTAACTTCTAGACATTGTAAATATTGTAATTTAATAATATGAATAACTTTGTCGTCTCAATTATTGATTTAATAATATATAAAATATTATGCAGATGATACTGTGACAATAATTAAATCCATAATATGAGAGATATGATGCAGCAATTATTATAGCAATAATTGAGTATAACTGAGTAACTTCTCACATACGCATCAATAATCAATATCGTGTGCTACTATGCAACCACGCATATTTTACCACCGATTATTTTATGACAACTTGCTTACTTTGAAAATTTTTCAAATATGACCCTTAACTTTAAACTTTTAACTATTTCCCAAAATAAAAAAATTGAATACTTTTATTTCATAAAATTCGGGGTCTCACAGACAACATCGAAAGGATTGTAGATGAAGAAGAAGCAGTGGAAGTCGTGGAAGAAGCCGAGAATAATTCATCAGTTGCTGAAGAGGATTTGTTAGCAAGGGAGGCGTAAATCGCCAGCCTCCCATGTGAGACTCAATGATTACATTTACGTGAAGGTTTGTCGGAAGAAGATGAAGCAAACATGGCACTTATGATGACATCGATCTTACAAGCTTTGAGGAAGGCGCCAAGAGCTCGAAATGGAGGTCAAGCATGGATGAAGAAATCAAGTCCATCGAAAGAAATCGGACTGCACTTAAAGTGGAACTACCCACTGGAGCTAAAAAAATAGGAGTGAAATGGATTTACAAAACCAAGCTAAATGAGCTTGGTGAAGTCGACAAATACAAAGCGAGACTGGTGGTGAAGGGCTATTCTCAACAGTATGGAATTGATTATACAGAAGTTTATGTACCTGTGGCTAGAATGGATACAGTAAGGATGATCATAGCCTTTGCGGATCAAAGAGGCTGGAAACTCTATCAATTAGATGTCAAATCTGCGTTCTTACATGGGGAGTTGAAGGAAGATGTTTTTGTAAAACAACCGGAGGGTTATGAGAAGAAAGGAAGTGAACAGATGGTGTACAAACTACAAAAGGCTCTTTACGAACTAAAACAAGCACCTAGGGCATGGTTTAGTCGCATAGAGTCCTATTTCATCAAGGAGGGTTTCGAAGGCAGTCCAAGTGAGCAAACACTCTTTGTCAAAAGGAAGAGAGGTAAAATTCTCATTGTGAGAATTTATGTTGATGATCTTTTGTTCACTAGTGATGACGAAGAGATGTTGTGTGAGTTCAAATGTTCTATGAAAATGGAGTTTGACATGACGGGCTTAGGTAAGATGAGATTCTTTCTTGGAATTGAGGTGCAACAAAGGTCTGATGGTATATTTATATGCCAAAGAAAGTATGTAGCTGAGGTCTTGAATCGATTTGGGATGGAGGATTGCAATTGCTTTTGTAATCCTATTGTTCCGAGGCGTAAGATTAGTAGAGATTAAGATGGCATCAAGGTGAATGCAACTCGGTTTAAGCAAATGGTGGGGAGTCTGATGTACATCACATACCCACCCACATTTCTCATGTTCATTGTAAGTCTCATTAGCCGCTTCATGGCATGTCCTACATAACTACATTTTGCTACAAAGAAAAAGGGTCTTGAGATATTTAAAAGGGGACCTAGAACTATGACGTGTTTTACAAAAAAGGAGGAGCTAGTGATTTGGTGGGCTTTCTTGATAGTGATTATCTTTGGGATGTGGAGCACAATGAAGAGCACTTCAAGTTATGTGTTCATGATGATGTGGGAGGAGTAGTAGCTTGGTCATCAAGAAAGCAACCTATAGTTACTTTGTCAACCACGGTGCATTGAATTTGTTGCACTGCGTACGTGTGTCTGCCAAGCTATTTGGATGAGAAGGTACCGAAAGAGATCGGTCATTTGGTAAAGCGAAAAGGTTGTGTTAATGTGTGATAACACATCAACTATAAAGTTGTCCAAAAATCTAGTTTTACATGGCCGTTCCAAGCATATAAGGGTAAGATTTCATTTTCTTAGGGATCTTACTAAAGATGGAGTTGTTGAGTTATTTTTTGTGGCACTTGAGACCAACTTGTGACGAATTCCGATGACTAAGCGTCTCAAGTTGGAAGTTTTTCGTAGACTCGTGAGAAACCGGGTGTGTGTGTGTTCGATTTGAACTAATTACTTGTCAAAGGAAATTAGTTCAAGGGAGGGATTGTTGGAAGAAATTGCTTGAGTTTAGTTTGTTGGAATAAAGACCTATTCTTCAGGGTTGTTAGGATTTTTAGCTATTTGAATTATTCACGTTATCTAAACCACTAAGTAAAGTATGTGCTATGTGGGTTGCTGTATTTTCTCTTTCTTGTTAGATGTAAGTCTTATAAAGCCACGAGTTGATGTGATAAATAAAACAGAGCATTTACACCAATTGTTTGAGTACTTGATTTATTCTATAATACTTAACACTATTTGTTGATTGAACTTTTAGTCGTGGCTTGATTTTGAGGGTGAAGGATGAGTTATGTAGTTTGAACTTTTTGAGTTATTCAAACTAGCACGTGCATTGCACGAGCTACCAACTAGTATTCATTAAATTTATATGAATTTTAAAGATCAAAACACAAGGGTTTTGAAAAATCAGGTACCTCCTTCATTACTAAAGACAAATAATTAGTAAGGAAGACTAACAATCTGGTTTTTTCCTCATGGATTCTCACATACCATTAATATTGTTTTATTTAAAAACTTAAATCCAAGTTTCAAATATGGGTGAGATCTCAGTCACTATTATTCAATCCAAATGCAATTTCTAACTCAGTAATAATCTAAGTGCAATGATTAATCACAAAAAGAGAATGTAAGGATATCTTCATGCTGTTATGATGATAGAGTTAGTTTGGAGATCAAGTTTATTGTTGTCTTTTCCTTTATTGTAATAAGGCTAATATAGCCTTTTCCTTTAACAGGAGTGAGACATGTCTCAGTATTATATACTGAAGAGATTGTAATTGCTGGGTTATGAAATGATAATGTTTTGTTCTCTCTCTATATTGCTCTGAATCTCTCTACTTCTTCCCCTATATTCTCTCTTCCTATTTTCTTAATCTTCTTCCTAAGTCACTGTTTTCAGAGATTAGAGCTGAATTTGAGCTCTATAATTGATTTGAATAAGCCAAATCATTACAATTGGTATCAGAGCCACTCGATCCAACTATGGCAACTAACAATCAACGATTGATGAATCTCGAAACTCAAATGGCTGAGCACTCCAATTTAATTGTTGGATTGGAGGATAAAATTGAGCAGAAAATGGAACAAAAATTGCAGCAGATGATGAAAGGTGAGGCAGTGGAATGGTACTATGGATTTGTGAATGAAGGAGAGGAGCTTACTTGGAAAGGCTTTGTGGAAGAAATTACGGCTAGATTCAGTCCTGAAGTACAGATTAATCCTATTGGAGAGTTAAAAAATCTACAACAAGTGGGAACTATGGATGAATATAGAAGAAAATTTGAGGAACTAAAGAGTTGGGCATTGTTGAGAAATTCTGTGTTGAATGCGTCTTTTTTTATAGACTGTTTTTTTGGGAGATTTAAAGGAGGAGATAAGGTTAGGTATTCAAGAGCTCAAAATTACCACTCTAAAGGATTTGATCAGATTAGCTAGAGTGGAAGAAGCTAAACTAGAGGCTTGGTTAAAAAGAAGTAGAATGGGAATCAAGTCAGTGATTGGAGGTTATCAAAAGACCAGTCCTATGCCTAACACCAAAACTGTTGATGGAGGTTCTACTATCATACAGACTGCTGGGTTTCCAAGCATGGAAGTGGGGAAATCAATGCCTATTAGAGGCTTAACTAGGGAGCAGATTGCTGAAAAAATGAGGAAGAAATTATGTTACTCATGTGATGAACCATACACTATGGGACATCAATGCAAAAAACCACAACTTTTTATGATTATTCCATCCTGTGAAGACATTAATAAGGATGAGGATGATGATGAATGTTGTGAGGATAATGAGTCAGAAGGAGTTGGTAGGAATGTTACTCAACAGGAAGCTCATATCACCCTTCATGCCTTGTCTGGGCATAGTGCTAATAATACGATAAGAATTCTGGGAATGGCTAATGGGAAAGTGTTGAGAATTTTAATTGATAGTGGAAGCACTAATAATTTCCTAGACCCCCAAGCAGCTAAGAAAGTTAAGGCTGTGTTGCAAGATACCGAACCTGTAGCTGATGGCTTTAAAGTCACTAGTTTTCAAGAGTGTAAGTCTTTTAATTGGTCAGTCCAAGGAGAATCATCCACTACTGATTTTAGAATCTTGCCATTAGGGGTAATTGATGCAGTATTGGGGGTACAATGGTTGAGGAATTACAACCCAGTAACTTTTGACTTTGAACAATTGCAGCTCTCAATTAACAAAGGAAGTAAGGAAGTGGTTTTGCAAGGAGAATCTGATATGGTCCCTCCTACAATACAGCTCATGTCTTCTGGAGCATTCAAGCAGACCTTAAATAGTACAACTCATGGTTATTTTGGATTTCTATTTGGAATGGCTCAGGAATCTGCAGAGAACATTGCTGTTGTAAAACCAGATCAGGTGATTGGTAATATAAATGAGAATAATCAGCCTTTTTGTTAGATGGAGGAAGTATTGCAGACATACTCTGAGGTATTTCAAGAGCCAAAAAGTTTACCTTCTACAAGGTCACATGACCATCACATTACATTGAAGGAAGGAAGCCAACCTATTAATTTGAGACCTTACAGATATCCATATGTGCAGAAGGAAGAAATTGAGAAAATAGTTAGTGAGATGCTGGTTTCTGGGGTGATACAACCAAGTAATAGTCCTTATGATTTTCCAGTGTTATTGGTCAAGAAACATGATGGTTCTTGGAGAATGTGTGTGGATTATAGATCCTTAAATGATATGACAATCAAGGACAAATTTCCCATCCCAGCCATTGATGAATTGTTGGATGACCTACATGGCTCTAGATGGTATTCCAAACTAGATCTCAGATTTGGTTACCACCAAATTAGGGTGCATGTCCCAGACATTCCTAAGACTGCATTTAGAACACACACAGGTCATTTTGAATTTTTGGTGATGCCTTTTGGACTCACTAATGCACCAGCTACCTTCCAGTCATTAATGAATCAAATATTCAAGCCATATCTCAGGAAGTTCATTCTAGTTTTCTTTGATGACATTTTGGTCTACAGCAAAACCTATGAAGAACATTTGGTACATTTGAAGTTAACATTGCAAATCCTTAAGGACAATTTACTTTTTGCCAAAAGAAGTAAGTGTGAGTTTGGAATCGAAGCAGTCAAATATTTAGGACATGTCATTAATCGGCATTTTAGAGATCTAACGATCCCGACAAAATAGAATGTATGACCAAGTGGCCATTGCCTACCAACATTAAAAAAGCCTCGTGAGGATTTTTGGGATTGATTTGGTTAGTATAGGAAATTTATTCACAATTATGGACTGATTAGTAAGCCTCTTACTGAACTGTTAAAAAAAGACAAATTTCAATGGCATGAAGGGGCCACTCAATCTTTTCTGAGTCTTAAGGAAGCTATGGTCAAGGCTCCTGTGTTAGCTATGCCTGATTTCACTATGCCCTTTATTTTAGAGACTGATGCTTCTCATACTGGTTTAGGGGCAATATTAATGCAGCAGGGCAGGCCAATAGCCTATCTTAGTAAGGCTATAACAGTAAAATATTTGGGCTGGTCTACCTATGAAAAAGAGTTAATGGCAGTCATCTATGCTACTACTAAATGGAGGCACTACTTGCTTGGCAACAAGGTACTCATCAAAACTGATCATCAAAGTTTAAAGTTCCTATTAGACCAAAGAGTGACCACTACTAATCAACAAAAATGGATTACTAAATTGATGGGATTAGACTATGAAATAGTATACAAGAAAGGAAAAGAAAATGTGGTTGCAGATTGTCTCTCTAGAAAATCTGAGAATGGAGAAACATCTTTTAACTGTACTGCTATATCAACAGTCCTTCCTCAATGGATTACTGAAATAGCCCAATCTTGGGAATCAGACCCTGGCTTAAAGGACCTTATTATCCAGTTGCAAGTTGATCCTCAATCACTCCCTGGTTATTCCTTCAAGCATGGAAGACTCAAATTCCAAGACAGGTTAGTGATTGGTCCAGATTTTCCTTTGAGAACCAAACTGTTGACTGAATTTCATGATTCTCCTATGGGGGGTCATTCTGGAATTAAAGGCACTTATGAGAGATTGAGGAATTACTTCTTCTGGACTACTATGAAGACAGATGTTGTCAAATTTGTTTAGGAGTGTGACATTTGTCAAAAACATAAGCATGAAACTAAGGCTTTACACAACAAGTATAGCCCTTTTTATACCGGAAAGGACCATGGATTGATATTTTCATGGATTTCATTGAAGGACTACCTCAATCAAAAGGATGTACAATTATATGGGTGGTGGTGGATAGGCTCACTAAGTATGGTCATTTTATACCTCTCCATCATCCTTTTACTGCTCAAGATCTAGCCAAAATTTTCATCAATAATATCTACAAGCTCCATGGGTTTCCATCTACAATTGTTTCTGATAGAGATAAGATTTTTGTAAGTTTGTTCGGCAAATACTTTTCAAACCGGTTGGTACCAAATTACAATTGAGTTCTCAGATACCACCCCAATCCAGATGGATGAATGAAAGGCTTAATCGTGTCTTGGAATGTTATTTATGGTCATGGTCTCTCAAAGACCTAAACAAGTGGGCTTAATTGGCTTCCATCAATTGAATGGTGGTACAACACTCATTATCACAATGGATTTGAAAACCACCCCTTTTGAGGCTCTATATTGTTATAAACCTCCACATCTCAACTTCCATCAATTTGGCCAAGTCCATGATTCTGCTACTAAGGCCTTTTGCAAAGATAGAACTCAAACACTTTAACTCCTTAAGCACAATTTAGTAGCTGCTCAATCTAGGATGAAGCATTATGCAGATAACGCAAGGAGTGAAAGATCATTTGTAGTTGGGGATCTTGTCTATCTGAAAATCAAGCCTTACAAGCAGTCTACTTTATCTCAGAATACTCTTGGAAAATTAGCTCCAAGATATTTTGGCCCATTCCCTATACTAGAAAAGCTTGGAACTGTGGCTTATCGACTTCAGTTACCCTCCTATGCTCGAGTCCATCCTGTTTTCCATGTGTCACTACTCAAGAAGAAAATTGGTTCTAATTGTTCAAGCTCTGCAGACCTCCTTATATTGGATGTTCATGGTCAATTTCTAGTAGAGCCATTAGCTATACTGGATATGAAGATAGTTAAGAAGAATAATGCAGCAGCAACTGAAGTTTTAATCCAATGGTCCAACACTTTACCATCTCAAGCTACTTGGGAAGATTGGGACAAGTTCTACAAGCAATTTCCTCAATTCCAACCTTGAGGACAAGGTTGTCCTTATGGAGGGTGGACTGTAAGGATATCTTCATGCTGTTATGATGATAGAGTTAGTTTGGAGATCAAGGTTATTGTTGTCTTTTCCTTTATTGTAATAAGGCTAATATAGCCTTTACTTGTAATTGTTGGGTTATGAAATAATAATATTTTGTTCTCTCTATATTCCTTTGAATCTCTCTACTTCTTCCCCTATATTCTTTTTTCTTATTTTCTGAATCTTCTTCCTAAGTCACTGTTTTCAAAGATTAGAGCTGAATTTGAGCTCTGTAATTGATTTGAATAAGCCAAATCATTACAGAGAATAAATAAAATAAGAAAGCTATAAAGGGTGACCTGATCTGGACCAAAATTCGCCAGAAGATCTCGTCTTAAAACGGTCCGGATCGGAGTCCACCAGATTTAAACCGACCCAACGTCGTCGGAAATAGGAAAGAACAGTACACCATCTCGTTGTTCGGTTGTTGGAAAAAAGAGATAGAGATTAACGGAAGAAGAAGAAATAAGTGAGACACCGCCGGAGCTGCAGTCGTCACCACCGCTTGCTGTTACGTCATATATGACATTTTTTATTTGATTTCAATTTATTAAATGATTTAGGGTACATATTTTGATTTGTTTATATTGGATTTATTTATATTGTATCATTTATTTAGTTTTTTAATTATATTTAAGTTGTTTGTTGTATTTTTGTTTAATTAATTATTTTGAGGTGTTTAACATGAAATAAGTGACACGAACTTGGATGTGGAGCTATCTAAAAGTTATGCAATAAATTTCTGTTACAAATCAACTCATTTAACGAATTTTGAAATAATTTAATAAATATTTGTTATTCATTGATTCGATTGTTAAAATTTTTAATTCAATAATACATTTATAAATAAACCGAGATCGAGTACTTTTAGAAAAAAAATATATTTAACCCAACTTATTGGTTGCTTAAACAATATATCTCCATTCTCACAAAAAAGAATTCCAGAAATATTTGTTCCACACACACAGTCCAAAAGTTTAGCATCACAATTCCACTACCATGATACCACCACTACTAAATTAATACCCATTATATTTAGAGAGAAACATTGGGAAGAATTATATTCTTGACCTTTGCAAATTTTGTAAATGGGAATCTTTTAAGGAATGGATGGACTATCATATATCATTCAAAGTCAGGATGATACCAACAAAAGATAAGTTCCAATGAAATTAAGCCATAAATAAATTCCTGACAAGCTACGCAAAAAATAGATTAAGAAAAATGTTGATACAAAAATTTTACAATTAAAAGGTGGATGAGAAGCGTATCAAAGCTAGCTCTTGGGGATGTTTTTCCCAACAATCTTGGCTGGAGTAATGCGGAGAAGATTTCCAGGCTTACCAGGAAGAGCCCCTTTGATCATCACAATCCTAAGATCATTGTCAATCTTCACAATCTTCAGCTTCCTTATCTTTTGTTTAGTACCTCCCATTCTCCCAGGCATTTTCTTTCCTTTATACACACGTCCAGGAGTGGTTCCTGCTCCAATTGAACCAATTGCTCTATGACTCTTGGATCCGTGAGTCATGGGACCTCTTTTAAAGTGGTGTCTCTTGATACCACCTAGTAGGATAATCAAATACAAAAGGAGTAAGAATCCATACTAGAGGAAACAAAGCTGCTTAATACTCGAACAAGTAAACTGTAGAACATCAAAAATGCAATGATAAAATTTTCCATTTCTATTCTTTTCTTTCCTAAAACATAAAGCATGTATATTGCTTGTCTGTTTGGAACTTGTCTAATAGTCCATTCATCAGAACAGTATAGACTAAAGAGCAAAATCACACCAACCTTCACAAGTACATTTGGTTGTTCATTACCAATTTCGAAAAAGCTTGAGAACCTTGGGCTGGTTGCCCTTGCTTTAAGGCTCCTGAACCAATCTAAAGCAGAGCTGAAGCAGTGTACACAATATTGATAACTTTACATTGTCAGTGATTATCAGCTTTTAATTCTTTACAATTGAGAGTAAAAGAAAAGGGTGTTAGCATAGAGAAGCTGAAACATTCTGACTGAAGGATTGACATGGTCGGTTTTATACTTGTATAGTATTACTTTGGTTTAGTTCTAACCAGGTTATTTACTTATTTAACAACTAGCTTTGTTCAAGTTTTAAAACCTCATAACTCACCTACTTTGGTTTGGTTCCCGATTGATCACTAAACATCCATAAAGACCTGTCTCTAAGAGTTGAATAACAGAGTTTCCGGGTATCTGATCCCGGAACTTATTGACACAAAAAATGATCCAAGGCATATAATTTCAAAATTAGAGCATACATGAAATTTATGTGCACATACAAGTCATAAATATCTAGCTATACACGCACACATGCACACTGAATAGATAACATAATTAACCAAATGGCCAATGATAAGCTCAATTCAACCATAACAAAGTTAAAACCTGAATATCACACCGTAATAATGCAACTTGAAACTTTTTTCATGCTTAGTTATTGGCAAGGGTGTAAATAAACCGAGTATTGAGTTGCTCAAATTGGTTCACAAAATTTGTCGAGTATAAAATAAGGTTTGATTGAAGCTCGTTTAGCTACCGAGTCGAGAACGATCTCGAATCGAGCCTGAGCAATTTGAATTTTTATGATCCGAGTATCAATAAAAAATTGTAATTTGAGGAGGTTCGAGTAAATTATCGAATTTTAAAATTTGCTCATATTTGACTCATTTATATTTCGAGTCAAGCTCGAATTGAACTTTTAGTCTAGCGAGTACGAATCAAGTCCAAACTATTTGCTCATTTTACAACCTTAGTTATTGGTAATTATTAAGTGCTTATTAACTCTTAACATATGAATACACATAGCAGCTCTGCCCTTCACAAGTACTGATGACCAATGTTCTAAAAATTCCCGCCTAGGCACTAGGCCCCCCTTGGCGCCCCGCCTAGGCACTAGGCCCCCCTAGTGTCTCACCTAGGCCCAAGACAGCAAAAAAAATCCTCCAGGAAATTAGGCAAGGCCTAGGCGGAGAGTTTTTTTATTTTAATAACTACCCAAACCATATCTTGATATATTTATTTTTCTAATGATTTACCATATTCATAATACATGTTGTAATATATCAAATCACAACAAAAAGTGAACAAAATCAAGTCAAAATGGATAATTTTATTATAGTTGTAATTTTTTGATCTTGTAGAAACTTCAAATTATATAAATGATGATACATTTGTAATATTTAGTTTAATTCAATATAATTCTTAAATTTATGTTTAGTTTCTTAAGTTTTAATATTGAATTAAATTCTTGAAATTTTAAATTTTATTATTTAATAGCAATCTTATTTATGAATAAAACTAATACGTTAAAAATATGTTTGAATTTTGAACAATTGCATGTTTGTGTTTGACCTTTGATATTAGCAATATGGATGTGTTTGAACTTTAAGCAAATGTCTTTATTATAGATTGTTTTGCTTTATATTATTATTTTGTTTAGATAAATATAAGATAAAATATTAAAATTGGCTTAGAATAAAAAATCTCGCCTAGGCCCCGCCTAAGAGTCCCTCGGCCGCCCGCCTCCGCCTAGCGCCTTTTAGAACATTGCTGATGACATTATACTACTTCGGCAAATGATCAAAAACTAATTTGTTCACCGTACTTATAAATGATTGTAATTTGCATACTGCAACTACACACTGTCGGTCAACTTATGTCGGGTGCTAAGAAGATTACACTAACACCAAACCAACCTAAGAATGTTTTTGCGCAATCTTTTCTCATGAGTATGTTTTTTGCACAACCTAATTTAACAATGTTCGCACACTACTATTCACAGATTAACAAATACATCAAACAAATAAAAACCCTGTCCCAACCTGTGTCACCAACATCACTTTTGGGATTTCCCAATGTGAAACTCCAGTACAAAATTAATATAACAAAAATCACTCCAATATAGTTTTCCAACTTCCCCTTCAATTATGGTAGGCCAACTTTCCTTAAAAACTTTAGGTTTCTAATGTCGAGTGTGGACTCTGCATCCAATAAAATTTCAGCAGTAATATAAAATATGCTTACTAATATGGTATTAATGTATTCTGAAGTTTCAAGCACTTTAATTCACCTTAACTAACAAAAAAAGATTGCGGTTTTGCAATTTACCACAAATAAGCAATCCAAATAAAGCCTAAAATTCAAATTTACTCGGAACCAGATGCTGTCATAACAAACACATAACACATATATCACCAACACTGTACTAACACTATACTATGAACATATTTAAATCGCAATAAAACTCAATCTTTTAATCACTACTAACCGTTCTCATGTAACTTACTGCCAATTCTTAAGAGGTTGAACTTAAATTAAATAGGCAAGAGATAAAACCTTGAAACCCTTTTCCAATAGTGGTCCCAGAAACATCCACCAAATCCCCTTCATTAAAAAGCTCTTCCAAAACCAGCCGCTGGTTAGGCTCAAACCCTTCAACCGATTGCAACCGAAACTCCTGAAGATTGCGCAGCGGAATAATGCCCGACTTCTCCAAATGACCCATTTCAGGTTTCGTCAGTTTCTTATCCCGGACCCTCCGATACCCAACTTGAACCGCGTTGTACCCATCCGTAGACTCATTTTTCACCTGAGTTACAATATTCCCCTCACGAAACCCAACGACGGTGACCGGCACAACGGTGCCGTTTTCCTCGAAGTAACTCATCATGCCTAGCTTCGTACCCATTACCCCAATTCCAGCTTCCATACTCATGGAGATTGTTGGGGAATTGGAACGGTGGATTTGGGTTTTTAATTTGATGGATTTTTTGAGGGGAATGAGAGGGTGAAGAAATGAGGAAGTGAGAGAGGCATATTGGGGAGTATTTTGATGGCGAAGAGAGAGGATAATTGTGGATTTTGAAGATGGGGAATGGCGGAATTTAGGGTTTATGTATGGAGGGGTTTGGATTGGTGATATTTGGGAGACGGACATTGTTGGGGGTTTGAGAAACAGAGAGATGGTTACAGTAGATTAAGCGTAGAGAGAGAAGAAGAAGATAGATGAAGGAGACAAGCTTTTCTTATCCACTGGTGGAGAGAAAAAATGTAGGGATTTTTTGGATTATGGAACATAAAAAAAGGTGTAATTGCACGTTGCACTAATATTTTTTTGTAAATTTTAAACTAAGGGTATTTTTGGAAATGAAGATTTTTGTAAATTAACTTTAGGTTTTTTAAAACAAAATAAACTTAAATATAATTTGACTTGGTAAAATAATTTTCGTTGATTGTTTTAAATTATCATATCAAAATTGCCACAAATGACTTCCAAGGTATATATCATTTTATAAAAAGAAAGAGCCTTGAGCCTTGAATATAATATTTTTGTGCCTTGTAACATAATATTTTTGTGATGTATGTAATAAATTCGAAAATGCCAAACATACATATACATACTCGTTTGGCAATTGAAACATGATTAAAATATTACAATAATAATTATAGTTGCATTTGGTATCTCAATTTTATTTTTAAAAAATTTATATTACATTTAAATCCCGAGCTGCATTTACTTTTTAAAAAATTATTAAATCTACAATAAAAAATATTATTTATAGATCCTATAAATAAAAAATTGTGTCCCGACGCCTGCATTTTTGTATAATAATAAAGATTTTAATCAGTCCCACAGCCGTTTATTAGAAAGATGTCACCAAGTATATATTCTAAGAGAATAATAAAGAATGGAATAACAAAAGTTCTCTTCACACACTTTTGTTATATAAATAATTCGTAAAAAATAAAAAAATGAGCTTTATTTATAAAAATGGATCTGCATAAGAATTAACAAATTTATAATCTATTAAAACGTTATAAAAGACTTTACTATGCAAATACTATAAAAAATATAATATATTCTAATTATTGTAATTATTAAACAAAACGAATATTTATAAAAGTATTACATTTTTATATAAAAAAAATTTACATTACATTAATAATTTCAATAAAACAAAACCGAAAGTGACTTATCACATAAATTTAATAAAACGAATATTCCCTAATTAATCGAATATAATATAACAACTCATGACTTTTACAAAATATATAAATATTATCTACAACTATAACATTATATCAAATTCATTCCATAATATTAAAAATTGATATTTATAAAAATTCATCTTTATTCATAAAAGTTGATTTCTTGTTAAAGAATCTCTTTCTAATTGCTCCAAAACAATTAAGAGATTCTCTAAAGAAATACATCAAGTTCTACTTTTGGCAACAATATGCTATTGGGTGGCAATCTACTTTTATTTGAATGTCTCTCAATTTTATTTTAAAAAATTATACTACCTCGCTCCTAAATCGTTCCTAAAATATTATCGCTTAAGATTTTTGCACATGGATTAAAAAAGTTATTACCAAGTAAAATTTATTTAAAATTCTATCACTACCCCTTTATGAAAAATTAAAACTATCGTTTATGATAAAAAAAGGTAATTTTACTGTTAAACTATCACATTTGGTCTATTAACTAGGTTATATTTCTCAATATACAAAACAATGAATGATACTGGACCTGATATACTTGAAAGAAAGATCACTTATAAATATCAAAAACACGATAAAAAATATCAGGCCAGTAAAGAATCACTACTTTATAAAATGATTAACCTAAAAAGGATAACAAACACATTCTACAAATTATCATTTACCACATCAATGCCTTAAAAACTAATAATATTTATTATTAATATTTATCAAAACGAATATAGATTGATGGGGGCAAAACTGAATCCAAGGCCACCTCTACAAGCTCTGCAAGCATCGCCATAGTGTTACATGACTCCTCAAATGTGGCTCTGGCTAGTAATCATCTGAACATGCAACACAGTTTATTGAAGTTAATATGATAAATAAAATTAAGAATGGAATCTGGGGGAAGATCTATATTATTTATTACCTTATTTTCCAGCAAAGCTCCATCAGGAATTACGAGTTTCATGCCTGGTATTGCTGTGATAGTGACGCTCCCCTGCAAGATAAACCATCAATGAGAGGATGATACCCATACAATTTAACATGACTAATTATTCTAGAAAATCAGAGATTAGTCATGTATATGTATCATGTATGTATCCTATATTGAACTCCATGCTTGTGTGAAAAAGAATACAAGAGTATGATGTGTACCCAGAAAAAGGTTTAAAGAATTTAACAACAACAATAACCTTTTTTTGACATGAGATTTCACATTTTTTGTTATGCAAAAAAAAACAATGGAGAATTCTTAGATACCTCAGAAACAATGAATATGAACCTGTATAATTTCACATAAAACTGATCTGAATAATTAATGAACATGCCAAAAAAGAAGTGTAATAATAATGCAGGAGGAGAACATATACTACCTTGAGACTTATGCCAGATCCGAACCAAACATCACCGGTCACCTTCAAGCTATCAAGATCAATAATGCTTGGAATAGACTTGAAGCGCCTACGGAAATCACTAACCTGAGAAAAATAATTAAAATATATATACAGCACTTAAGAGCACAAAATCAAATAATAATAAGAAACAACTAATATCATCAGCCACCAAGTTGCACCAAGAAATTTTACCTTGGCGAATTCAGGACCTAGTTCGATAGAAGGAAGGGAAGAATTGGCTCTAGTTCTGTTACGGGTTAAAATGCCTTCAGAGCATGTAAACAGATTTGACTGCATAATAAACATATAAATTTGATTAAAGACTCCTCAAACAATGAAACTACACCCCTGAAAAACCCAAGAATAACCTGGAATAGAAGCAAATCTGATGTTGACTCCACTGGCAGATAGCGAGTTTCAGGAACTTTTAAACCAATAGCACCATCAAAATTCTAGATCAAAACAAAGGTGAAGATAATAATTAGGTATACTATAAATAAATGTTGTACAGTAGAAAGGTATTAGGTATAATCCCTCAAACACCGATACAAATCCAGTTATTAATTTGGAAGTCCCTTAGAAGAGTCTATTTTGAAAGTCAAACATAACAGATTTCCGTACTTTCTAAAATATCCCCTGGGATGATCTAGAAAGTTCCTCCAGAACAAACAACATTAACTAAATGCCTTCTGTATTACTAAATGAGCTATTCAACCTTGTACAGGACATCTATAGCATCAAGTAACAGGAAAAAAAAAACTTTCAACATCCTTTATTAGTGAGCTCTGATATTTCTCCTCAAATTAGAGAGATAGAGAGAGAATCTCTACCTTTAAAGTAGGAGATTTCAATTTCTCAAGAGGACCACTTTCCACAACCCTTGAGATGGCTATCATGTCCAGCCACCTGAATAAAATTTGGGTTACTCTGGATGGAAGCTCAAATACAACTTGTAGGTCAATTCAAAAAACCAATACTTACAAGTTAGTTGTATCGGTAAATTTAATCTCCTCATTAATCTCATCTGACTTCAGAATACCATCATCGATAAAATACAAAGGAACTCACATCAGTTTATGGCACAATTTTTGATATTGCATACTCATAGTGGCATGGTATATGTAAGAAGTTGAAAGAGAGGAAAAGAGGCAATAACCAAATAAATCTTAACATACTTGTTTATCCTGCATCCTTGCAATTTCCCGTAGCTGCATCATGCAGTGACAAGAATGTTAGTCAAAGGCATCATTGCCCACATGTAGCACAATTTTAGGTACAAATCCTATCCATAGGTGCAAAAAATTGTATGGAATAGACAAACTGTCTGAAAGTAAGTATTGGGGTTTGCTCAACCATAGATTGGATCCATTCATAAAGTTTATGTTTGGCTATGTCAAGGCCCAGTCTCGATAGTGCGTAGCCAAGCCAATTACAAACCAAGCTCAAAAAGTTACTTATACTGTCTTTGGGTGCTCAGTATCTAACCCAATCTCAATGTACTAATGAAAATAATAACCTTAATGAAGCAAATATAATTGCAGATCCATGGATCATATACATTCTGTTCATGTTTCTAACCATCTCTTAATGCTTGCAATATTAGAAATTTCCTTTGGACAATGTTTTGCCTTGGAATGCTTTTGCTTTTTAAACTTGTGGAAACTTACTCCAGTAGAAAATAGGAATAAACATGCACCACCGATATAGTTCGCTTATAAAAACAAAATATAAACAAATTTTATGCAAGCACAGTGTGCTATCAGGAAACCACCGACCTTAAACTTGCTTTTGCGAGGACAAAGGGCATTTTCTTCCATGTTTGATGACGGGGTGGGCATCACCTGGGATATCAAAGAGATTAATAAACAGTTTAAAAGCGGGAGCCATAAAACACAATACAAAATTTTGATTACCTCCATACAGTATTCAATATTATTCTGGATCAAATGATTTAAGATCTCTATACATCCCATTTAAGGAGCACAATCATCCAAAAAAATAAAAGCTTCATGCCCGACAAAGGAATACTGAATATAAACATCTCACCAAACGAAGCATAGTTCAAGCCTACAAACATATTATTGAGATTCCATAAAGTAACAAAGGATACTTGGGTCAACAACATCAGCAAGGTTATTTGAATTTAGCATGAGAATATACTCCTTACCCTGTAAGAAGAAGATTAGTTACAATATTCTCAGAGTTCACACAATATAATTTACAAAAGTTCTAAGGAACGTCGATTAATTGATATTGAACAATATTGTAGCTCAGTTGAGCCAAAATACTTTTAGGAGAGAACCAAGTTCAAATCACAAACAGCATAGACAAAGGCTACCTGAGACAATAATACATCAAGATTTCCACTGCCCTTCAAGGAAACCAAAACCTCATTGTGGTCGAAAGGTAATCTGAGTACAAATTCAAAGAAACGAGATAAGAAATAGACTAAGTAAACAATGTCTCATTGTCAATCAGATAGAGTGAACATCTAAATCTCAAAGAACAACAACTCCTAGAATTCAACATGGGCAGGCTATAACTTCCATATGTCAGAGTTGGCACAGATTTAAGAAATTAACTAAAATTGGAGAATCCAATTAACCTAGAAAAGTGTAACATAAGCACATGGCAATGTGACATAAACAAGTAGCAAACTTATAGTTCTATAGTTCTATCAACTGTAATTCTTAGACAAAGTTAATCCACGCATATGGTTATCTAATACATATCCGAGTAGGAATGATCAATAACTGCATAAATTTTCTGAAAAACCAACAACCAAATTGCATCAAAATACAATAATATATTCATATATATTCAAATTAGGAGAGAGGGATTACAGTCAATTTCATGCATTATAAAGTTTGTTGAGAGTCACCAGATACTCTTACTGACTTAGCTAACTGCTATTGGTACTAGTATTACCAAACATGGTACTCTTACATTCCAAAGCTCTAAATTTAGTGTACTCAAATATTTATTGTTTTCTACTACTTATTGCACAAATATCAATAATCTAACTTGGTATTGGATGCTCGAACATCATATTTGTATTAAAGTATATTTAAAACAATCAACTTGATGTAACTAAAAATCTTCTATGAAATTTAGCTTTATTGCATTTGGACTCTAATAGACTCAATCAAGCACCCATACAAAGCTACCCCTAGTGTATCACACATGAGCCTATGTAGTAGTGCGGAAACGATCCATGTTCCAAGAAAAATTGAGCTCAATACAATAAATACAATATTCAATCTAAAAATAAGAAAGATTATGTATAAAAATAAAGGACATACAGTTTATTGTCACTATTCTTCCCTTCAGAAAATGAATCCATAAATTCCAGGTCATTTTCTCCATGATGTGGTCTCTATACAACATGGTTTCCATTAAAAAACACACATATTAAGGTTCGTATAACACAATCCACGATAATATATTGAAGGAAAATATCATGCTTTGAAAACAAACCTGGATTAGGGTATGAATATTCTTATTGGCATGTTTCTCTAAAACCTACATTAAACAAGCGCATCGATTAACTTTCAGACATGTGTGAGTGCAAACACAAAATGAGGATGTAGAAAATAGTCACCTTCAGGGTAGCAGCATGTGTATTGACTGAATTTATCAGAAGCAGGGGAATATTGCATCCATACTTTGAATTGAGAGACTACAGACATTTGTACAGTTGGATGCTTAGAATTTGCATTCTTAAAAGATGTATGATTGGGCAAGGACATTTTAATATCAATAAATCAAAGCAGATACAGACAAAGCTACAAAAGATGACCTCAATCTGATTCACAATTAAATCGAGACATGTTAACCCATTGCAAACTTCAATAACTGACCTGCATTAAAAAAATTAATTATTATATGTAAGATATTAAACAAAATTCAAAATCAAAAAACTATGATTAGAAAGATATATCTTTATGATGGTGCAGATCAACTTCTCGTAAACAACTCCCAGCTTACCATATATGCTCATCAGCAGCCAACAGATGTTAAATTTGACAACATAACTTACAGAGGAAAAATTGATTACATTAACACATATCCTCGCACACTATTGTTAGTGGTGACTCTCATTTGCACTGGGATAACTAACCCTAGTGGTTTATGAAACAACGCTGAACTCCTCTACAGTTCTAATACTTGAAGCAGATTTCTTCATTTGTTAGTCAACTCGCAAGGGAAATAATGGAATAAGGTAGTTGATTCTTGTTCTTAATTCACTTCTCCTAACAAGCGACTTGGATTCTTGGGTCTTCTAGGAGTTTCTCATGCAAGATTATTATCTAGGAGCCTAGTTATTTTACATGTTAGCAAATGCCAACAAAATGAATGAAATAAATAAACAAAAATTCTAACGACACGCCAGCATAATTCATGGGTAGAAATATCATATAAAGATATCCACAATATGAGGCACTAGTTAGTTGATGATGAATCAATACAATCAGTAATCAACAATGGGATATTAAAGAAGATTAAGTAGAATTAAAGGGAAATTGATGGAAATTGGGGAAGAAGGATAGAGAGTGATAGATAGAGGCTGGACTCAACCATATTTTTGTTTCGATTAAAAATCAAGTTGTTACATACCATCCAGTTCACTCTATTTTATACTAAGAAAAGGCCTAATGCTATATGTATAATATAGTACAGTATTAGTGACATCTTATAAGTACAATGTCAGAACTTTACACTAATACATATATGTCAAAGTCCTTGGAACATGTTATCTATTCATATTGAAAACAGAAAACTGCACAAAATTATACACAGATGTCATATCGCAGAGGGAAGATATTTAGATATATAAAGACATATATATATACAGAACCGATCAGGTGAGGGCTCCCTTACTTTGTTAAAATGCGGACCTTTTTTTTTTTTTTTTTATTTTTTTTTTAAAACAACTAATTTTTTTTTTAATATTTTATGGAACTGAAATTTTTCTATAATACAATGTTTTGAGCGTGATTTGGATACCTATACCAAAAAATGTATGTACAATGCGCATGCATGCATGCATATTTTTGTTATACGTATCCAAATCACATCCAAAACATTATATTATGAAAAAAATTCAGTTCCATAAAATATTAAACTTTTTTTTTTAGTTGTTTTAAAAAAAAAAGCAAAAAAACCAAAAAAAAAAGTCCGCATTTTAACAAAGTAAGGGAGCCCTTACAGGAACCGGACCCTATATATATATATATATATATATATATATATATATTTTGTTATGGTCAAATTTAAAATGAGGCATCCCTCTATGTGGGGCATTACTTGTATAGATCATATAGGAGACAACCATTCATTAATGTAGCAGTAACAATGAAACATACATGATGAAATTTATGGGTCTGAGGAAAATACTTACTTTGCCCCATCAAAACCCATCTTTGTATCTAGATCACCATTGCTCTTTACCACAACAAGCTTGTCCAAAATCTTCTTAATCTCTAAGGGATCTGCATTAATAGAAATTTTTTAGAAAAAGACTGTTGTGGGAAAAGATATCCTATTTCTCTACCTTGCAGTTAGGTATAAAAATAATAAGTAAAAAACAAAACAATGACGAGTAAAGTTAAATACATGAAGAAAATGCAAGAAACCATATTGTTACCATCCGAAGCGGGCACTAAGCTTTCATAAGGTAAGACAAAGATTTCATCACGTGCAATCTTGCTGTCTTCAATAGGCTGAGTTGCCTCTCTTCCATACACATTTGGCAGAAACAAAACTTCATAAGAATCTTCCCAGATGAAAGCAAAACAATTTAATTGGACATTTGGTTTTAAAATGCTTTTCTAAAGGTAAGTCAGCAAACTTTACAAAATCGCAACATGTTATCTACAGTTCTACACAGTAGCCATCTATATTGCAAAGCAAACTGTAGAAATTTTAAAGAATAAAGTAACACAGAGGCATACATAAAGTTAAAGTATCCCGACTAGTTAAGAGTTAATAAGGAGACTACTAAGACCGGAAAAAATACATGCATATACCAGATTATTGATTGTGAAGGAAACTAATGTAGATTGTATGGGTATAACAATACTCAAGAATTATAATGAAGCTCATTATACCGAATTTCGCCTTTTGTTACTTGTGTGGCATTCCCCAATGCTGCAGGAAACTTCTTTTGCTCATAAAGAAAAGTTTTTGTGATCAAATTGCAAAACAAATACACAAACTGAACCGAATCATTAGCCGGGACCGGGTAAGTAATCCTCTTATAAATATCCCATGGCATTCTCGAATCCACTAAACCCACAATCGGAATCTGTAGCCTGTCCGCCTCAAGTATCACCGAAGATTTCACCCGAGTATCCATAACCACAACACAGTCAGGAGGCTGAATAGAACCCAGAATCATCTTCTTATGCCTTGATCTGAACTTCTTGGGACTCAAACTGTTCGTCAAAAAGCCACTCAGCCGCCATGAATTGTCGTTCTTGCAGCCAATTTTTTGGGTCATTTGGTCGATAATATCGTCGAACAGTTCGTTGGTGTTGACGAAAAGGAACTTACCCTTGTTCCGGATGAGGTTTCCCATGAAATCGCAGGCGTTTCTGAGGCAAATTAGGGTTTTGTCGGAGTCAATTATGGCCATGGCGTTGCGGGAGCCATAGGTGTAGATTTTGAAGTGGTGAGCGGCGATTCGGCGGCCTAAATGGGCGTTTGTGCTTAGGAGTTTTTGGATTACAACTGAATGGATTGTCATTGTGTAATGGATTTTCAGGGGCAAAAATACAGTTGTTCGTATATAAGCTGAAAATGGTTGATTTTGCTTCTCTGCTAAAGATTCATTCTCAGAAGAAATGGAAGAATATGTAATATTTGCTTGAGTTCACTACGCACACTCGGGTCGGTCACTAGGCAAAATAGTGACTAGGGTTTACACAAAAAAAAAAAAAAAAAAAAACTTAAGTTTTCGTTTGCGTTGTTTTTGAATTTTTAATAAAAAAAATAAAAAATTTTAAAAAAAAATTCTTGCATTTTTAAGTTTTAATAAAAAAAAAAATATCACTTTTATAAATTTATCCTTATATTAATTATAACCATTGAACCATAAATAAAAATATGCAAGATAAATTTAATCAAAGAAAAAATTTCATAATCAAATACAAATATCAAATAAATGTTAAATAAAAATTACTTCTACAAAGACTCAAAAGTCATCAAACATAATCTATATTAGTAATACTAACGGAGATTATTCATCAAATTCTTTAAAAATTCAATCTCCTCTCTAATGGTAACCCAAACATTAGAGACTAATTCATATTTTTGTTCACAAAACCATAAATAGACTAATTGTTAAGTGTTTTACAGACTAATTTTGGGAAATAGTCATTGGCGAAATTAGAACTATATACTTCAGTTGCAATTCTGATAATAAACGAATATGGTACTCGGAAAGTTTATCAACTTATAGAGTGAGCAATTAGTAGAATATTGAGTAATCCTAACAAATACATGTTCATGCAAAACATTTGAAAATTTTATATAGTTTAAAACCACCATCTTGGTTACAAAAGCACTTGCAGATCCTATGGAGTGTGATCAAACGAACAAAATCACTGCGCAACTAGAGGCTCTTGGAAATATGAATAACCCATAAAATTGTTAAAAATTTATTCAACCAGATAACACAATATACATATATAGGCAAATATATGTGTGAGTTGAAGAGAGATTGCTAAGAGCAAATTGGAGACTATATTTAGGCATGAGTTTTATCGAAATAGGAGATAGATCTGGCCGAAAAGTTATCGAAGAGGGGGAGATTGGGATGCTGGAGCGCCGATAAGAAAAATCTGGAGATGAATTTGTTCAGTTACACTGTTGCAAGGAGTTTGGGCTTGAACCGAAGAAGAGAACTTGTTCGCGGCAAGTTATTCGCGCCTATACTTTTCTCTTTATCGGATTAGGTTTAGTAAATAAACATAAATTGAAGACATGAGTTGTAATTTAAAATTTATTATATTAAAAGTTGAGGATAATATGAAAATTATAAAAATAAATCAGACCAATTTTGGACCGAAAATTTTGGGAGGAAAAGTGGTCAAGTTTTTTATCCATTTCTTTTCTTTTTCGTTTATTAAAAAACTCAGAACATAAGAATCGGAAAGAAAATGTGATGCCCCCAAAATAGGTATACACAACCCATTCTTAGTCGTCAAATACATGGTACATAATTCAAATACAAACTTAATTATACAACTGTCGTGTAAAATACGATAAAACATAGCTGAGAGTTTTAACACGAATATTGTCTTAGACAATATCCAAACTCAAATAGAGTCCTCATTATATTTATTATAACACTATTTTATAGAATAGTGATGACTACTATAGCCACCATCTTGGACCATCACTCTATTCCCTGAATAGTCCCAGCTATATTCTCATTTCCTGAAGAGAACAATGAAAGCAAAGGTTGAGCTCAACTAGCCCAGTAAAGAATATTATGACTAAGATAATGCAGAGTAAATTATCGTTAGCCTTCAACAATGTTAAACTAATAGAATACAATAGACAACAAGTTTAACTGCAGCGGAACAAACAATCCATTAGAAGAGTCATGTAGAGCATGATATCTATTATTTTTTATGATTTAAAAGTTTATCATCAATATTTTATCACTGAGACTCAGCTCAATAAATAATCCACATCACTGAATTATCCATGCACGGGCCAAGGATATTCATTATTATCACATCCACGAATCATCTATGCACTACGGGTCAAGGATATTCGTTATTATCATCAATGGTCATGATCATGCCAACAACTGTCCATCAATGCATTACGGGCCAATGAGGACTTTTATGTGAGACCCCAAATTTTATGAATAAAGATTTAAATTTCTCGAAATATTTTTTTTGAATATTATGGCGTGGATTTGATATAATGTTATAGTTGTGGGTAATATTTACAAATTTTGTAAATTATGCAAGTTGTTATAAAATATTCGATTGGTCAGGGAATATTCTTTTTGTCGGGGAATATTTGTACGACGGCACAATCATTTGTGGACCCCACAACGGAAGTATTGTCGTAGTTAGAAAACGACATAATTATCTTTTATAAAAATAACTTGCTAAGTGTTACCGTTAAAACTGCTGAACTACCCGGTAGTAAAAAAAGTACGATGTCGTACGTGTGGTTGCATAGTAGCACACGGTATTGATTATTGATGCTTACGTAAGAAGTTACTCAGTTATGCTCAATTATTGCTATAGTAATTGCTGCATCATATCTCTCATATTATTGATTCAATTATTGTCACAGTATCATCTGTATAATATGTTATATTATTAAATCAATAATTGAGGCTATGAAAGTTATTCATATTATTATTTGCAATATTGACAATGTCTAGAAGTTACATCAATGAGAGGTTTGGTCACCTAATCATGCTAATAAGGAGAAAATCCTTATCGAAAAGCCCCTCTTCACAGGAACGACACGTTGTTAAATATTGTGAATTATAATATTAATGATGAATAAGTTCGTGTTGATTAAAGATGAAATTGATAGTTTTATTGTGTTGGGATTATTAGTGTTAGTGAAAATCGACATTTATTTTGATAATAATTGATGTCTGGAGGTTATATTGACCAATCGGGTAATTAATTGGATAAATGAGCAATTAATTGCTATTGATTCACATGATTGTAACTATTTGTTCACATGTGTGTACTATTGATTCACATTCATTTACTATTAGGGGAGTTGGTGCAAGATTGATAATACTTGCATGACTAAGTTAAAAATTGAGGTATAGATGGAGGTACTATACTGTAATTCGTATTTTCACATGTCTAGAACTATTGATTCACATGATTTACTATTAGGGGAGATGGTGCAAGTTTGATAATACTTGCAGGACTAAATTAAAAATGAAGAAAAAGAGGAAGGTATTATACTGTAATATTTTGGGACCCAAAACGTGCAATTATCGAAACTTTTTAAACTGAGTCTCAGCGATAAAGTTGATGAAAATTTTTTTAAATCATAGAAGATAGTAGATTTTATGCTCTACTTGACTCTTCTAATGTATTGCTTATTTCCTCTGCAGTTATTGATCTAAAAACTTGTTGTCTATTGTATTCTATCAGTTGTTATACTGTTGAAGGCTAAGAATAATTTATTCTGCATTATCTTAGTCATAATATTTCTTACTGGGCTAGTTGAGCTCACCCTTTCTTTCATTCTTCTTCTCTGAAAAATGAGAATATATATTTTGACTCGAATTAGGGATTGGAGTGATGGTCCAAGATAAATGGCTTTAGTAGTCCTCACTATTCTACGAAATAATGTGATAATAATTGTAATGAGGACACCATTGAGTGTGGATATTATTTAGATGACAATATTCTTGTTTAAACTCTCAGCTATGTTTTGTCGTATTTTACACGACTGTTGTATAATTAAGTTGTATTTGAATTTATGTACCATGTATCTGGCGACTCAAAACGGGTGATGTATACCTGTTTTGGTGGCATCACAGTTGGTATCAAAGCTTAGGGATATGATCCCTAGCTGAGATGTGAGACAAGAACTAGGAGGGGAAAGACGGGGAATTCCTTCGCTAGTATGACCTACCTAAGTTTATTTGCTATTTAATTGGTTGGTCAGAGTATAGGGATAATATGTGATATGTTAATTAACCCTTATTTTGTGACATTATTTGAAAATGGCATCTGAAAATGTTGAGATCAGCAATGAAGCACATGAGACCGTTAAGTCACCAACGATCAATACCCAGGATAATGTGCAATAGGAAGACAATAATCCTCAGGTAAATAACAACACCGATCAAATGATGAACGATGGGATGATCAGAGGTTTTATGCAATTCATGCAACATCAGGTAAGAGAGACTCCTGTTCAAAATTTAGGTAGAAACACTGGCAACTCTCGGATGGTCACTGCTAAGCTGTTCAAGGAGCTGGGACCGCTAGAGTTTTTGGGAAAGCCATAACCACTTAAGGCAGAGACGTGGTTAAAGCAGATCACCAAGATATTTGATGTCTTGGGATGCTCCGAGGAGCAAAAGGTTCCCTTTGCCACCTTTATGTTGCGTGAAGAGGCGATTCATCGGTGGAAATCAGAAAAGCGTACCCAACCTGACGCACTCAAGATGTCTTGGGAGAAGTTCCAAGAGTTATTCAATGACAAGTACTTTCCCAAAAGTATTCGTCACATGAAGAAGGTGGAATTCATCAAGTTGGAGCAAAACAATATGACAGTGTCGCAATACGAGGTTAAATTTGCAGAGTTATCTCGATTTGCATCCCATTTGGTCGATAATGAGGAGCGAATGACGCGAATGTTTCTAAGAGGTTTGAAACCCGATATACGTCAATACCTCATTTCTCACAAACTTTGTTTATATTCGGATGTTGTGAATAGGGCTCGATTATTGGAGCGCGATAATGAGTCAAAGACAACCAAAAAAGGCAACGACCAACAACACGATAATAATCGTCATTCGGTGGCAACGACCACCGGAACAATGATAACCATAGTGGGGGAAATTATCATGCCAAGAATGGTAACCACTTCGGTGGTAATCATGGCCAAGATAATTGAAGTGGAAATTTCAAGAAGAGAAGGTTCAACAACGATGGAAAGACAGCAGCACCAACACCCATTTTCAAGGAAGGAGAACGACCACCAATTGTATGCTTCAAATGCGGAGGGGAGGGACATATCAGTCCAAGCTGCACGATGTAGTCCAAAGCATGTTATAATTGTGGAAAAGAAGGTCACCTAGCCCGATTTTATCGTGCACTAAAGTCAAGTCCAGCTGGGACGGTGGCACCAAAGGCGGATACGGACAAAACAAAGTCGGTGGTTTCAGGAAGAGCGTTTTTTGTGACTTCTCAAAAAGTGAGTAACCCGAACGAAGTTATCACGGGTTAGTTAATTATAAATTCTTGCGATGTCTATACCTTATTAGATACCGGTTCTACCCATTCTTTTATCTCTCTTGCTTGCGCTCAACGTTTAAACTTGACTCCAGAAAAGTTAGACTTTGACTTATTGGTTGAAACTTCGTTAGTAAAAACCTTCGTTACCTCCACTGTTTATAAATATTGCTGATTCAAATCGACACTTTCACGTTACCTGTCGATCTTATCTCTTTGAAAATACTTGCCTTTCATATAATTTTAGGAATCGATTGGTTATCTACTCATCATGCTTTTCGTAAGGTTGTTAGCTTTCATATTCCTAACCAACCTGTTATGTGAATTCAAGCAACCAAACCACTAAAGTTAGTCACTATCATATTAAGCCATAAGTAAAAAGCCTTGAGCCTTTATCTGGTGACTTCCTTGTGTGGAATGTACTGAAGCCAGACTTTCCGTAGGCGACGCTATGAATGACGGTGACAAGTTGATAGGTATCAATGTGATGTGTTAACCAAGTCTTGGAAGAGAGTCACAGTTTTGAATGACATTTCTATTGTTAATAAATTTTCTGATGTATTCTTGAAGACTTCTTAGCCTACCCCTAGAGCGTGAAATCGAATTTTGTATTGACTCCAGTACAAAACCCATTTCTTCAACCCTTAAATATTTCTTCAACCAAAACGAACGTATTATGCGCCAAGGACGTTGGCTCGAGCTGTTGAAGATTACGACTATACCATTCAATATCATCGTGGAAGAGCGAACGTGGTAGCTGACGCGTTGAGTAGAAGATTGTATGCGTTTATGAGTGCGATGTTGTTAACACAAAAACCCATTTCGTATAAATTACAAATGATGAAGATAGAGTTAAAGACTCTAGGGACCCACATAAAGATAACGAATATACGATTAGAATCGACTTTAATCGATAAAGTTAAAGTCGCTCAAACTACACACCTGGAGCTGATGAATATGAAGAAGAAAGTTCAAGAAGGCGTTATTCTAGAAGCAAGAGTCGATGAATAGAGGAAATCTCAACCCTCGATTTAATTGGCCCGTTTGAAATCCTCAATCGAGTAGGAACTGTGGCCTATAGACACGTTTTACCGCCAAGTATGTCGCGTGTTCTTAACGTTTTTTTTAGTATCGATGTTACGTAAATATGTGGACGACCTGAACCACATTATTGAATTGGAACTAGATGAAATAGCAGAAGATTTAACATATGAGGAGATACATGTTAAAATCTTGGATAAGAAGGATCCTATTCGACACTCAAAGGTTATACCTCAAGAGTTAGAATCTGAAACGAAGTCAAGGTATCCTCACCTCTTCTAAGATACCGTGCGTGACGTATTTTGAGGGAGAAATTTCATAAGGAGGGAGATTGTGAGACCCCAAATTTTATGAATAAAGATTTAAATTTCTCGAAATATTTTTTTTTGAATATTATGGTGTGGATTTGATATAATGTTATAGTTGTGGGTAATATTTAAAAATTTTGCAAATTATGCAAGTTGTTATAAAATATTCGATTGGTCAGGGAATATTCTTTTTGTCGGGGAATATTTGTACGACGGCACAATCATTTGTGGACCCCACAACGGAAGTATTGTCGTAGTTAGAAAACGACATAATTATCTTTTTATAAAAATAACGGCGGAAGTGTTACCGTTAAAACTGTTGAACTACCCTAGTAGTAAAAGTACGATGTCGTGTGTGGTTGCATAGTAGCACACGATATTGATTATTGATGCTTACGTAAAAGTTACTCGCTTATGCTCAATTATTGCTACGATAATTCTTTGCATCATATATCTCATATTATTGATTCAATTATTGTCACAATATCATCATCATATAATATGTTATATTATTAAATCAATAATTAAGGCAATGAAGTTATTCATATTATTATTTGCAATATTGACAATGTCTAGAAGTTACATCGAATGAGAGGTTTGGTCACCTAATTGCGGCGCCAATAAGGAGAAATCCTTATCGAAAAGCCCCCTCTTTCCTGGGAACGACCTGGTTGTTAAATATTGTGAATTATAATATTAATGATGAATAAGTTCGTGTTGATTAAAGATGAAATTGATAGTTTTATTGTGTTGGGATTATTAGTGTTAGTGAAAATCGACATTTATTTTGATAATAATTGATGTCTGGAGGTTATATTGACCAATCGGGTAATTAATTGGATAAATGAGCAATTAATTGCTATTGATTCACATGATTGTAACTATTTGTTCACATGTGTGTACTATTGATTCACATTCATTTACTATTAGGGGAGTTGGTGCAAGATTGATAATACTTGCATGACTAAGTTAAAAATGGAGGTATAGATGGAGGTACTATACTGTAATTCATATTTTCACATGTCTAGAACTATTGATTCACATGATTTACTATTAGGGGAGATGGTGCAAGTTTGATAATACTTGCAGGACTAAATTAAAAATGAAGAAAAAGAGGAAGGTATTATACTGTAATATTTTGGGACCCAAAACGTGCAATTATCGAAACTATATTTTCCTATAAATAGAAGCTCATTCTTCCTTCATTTCTCACCAATTCACTAATGTGACGCTCCCAAAAATAGGTATTCATCACCCATCTTGAGTTGCCAAATACATGGTACAAAATTCAAATACAACTTAATAATACAACTGTCGTGTAAAATACGACAAAACATAATCTAAGAGTTTTAATACATATATTGTCATCTAGATAGTATACAAACTCAAAGGAGACATTTATTGTCACACTATTTAATCAGAATAGTGATGACTACTAAAGCTATCATCTGGACCGTCACTCCTTTCCCCGACTCGTCCCAGCTATATTCTCATTTCCTGAAGAGAACAGTGAAAGAAAGGGTGAGCTCAACTAGCCCAGTAAGAAATATTATGACTAAGATAATTCAGAATAAATTTTCAATAGTCTTCAACAATGTTAAACTGATAAAATACAATAAACATCAAGTTTAACTGCAGCGGAATAAGCAATCCATTAGAAGAGTCAAGTAGAAAATAAAACCTACTATCTTCTATGATTTTAAAAAAATGTTTTGATCAACTTTTATCGCTGAGACTCAACTTAATAAATAAACCACATCTTCTAATCATCCCTGTACTACGGGCCAAGGATATTCATTAAATCATCAATGGTAATGACTATACCGAAAAATCCCTAGTTATAATCATACCAAGTCCATCTCTGCACGTAAGCCAAAAATATACAACTATAAAGCCAACAACCAACAGTCCATCTTTGCACGTAAGCCAAAGATATACAATTCAATAATCCACAGTCCATCTTTGCACGTAAACCAAGATAACTTTTATTACCATATAAGCATGAGGATGATGACAATGATATAAACATTAATCAACTGCAAACAAGGATAAATATTAAAGACTTTAAATTTATCCAAATATTATCAACCACTCATAATCTAATATTATTAATATCATAACAATATTTTAATCACTTCTTAAACTTATAAACAATTTATTTTAATTGTTTACACTTTACCAAATAATGTATTTAGTTATTCAAAAATACTTTACTCATAAGATTTCATCACCAATGATCAAATCCCTTATCAAAAATCTTCATATACCTTATATAGGATTTCCAAGCCACAAAATCCTATTTTTCAACTTTGTTACTTCACATAACATATTTAACTCATATGTTCGTAACTAAACTATTTTCATGAAAAATACCAAATCAGTTCCAAAAATATTTCTTTTCTGAGATATAGCAGAATATAGTCCCATAATGAACATATATTTTCTTTAATTTTTTTAAAATTCATTTACTATTTTTCAAAATCAATTTCTAATTAATTCCTTAAGAAATTAGCTACCTCAAGGTTAACTCCGAAATTCCCAAATCTTGGCGGGATCTTACACATGTTAACGTGAGTCTCCAGTTTAATCATGGTCATCATTGAGTTATAGAACTCCTATTATAGCATTTTTATCGAAAAAACCTAAATATTGAAATGGTCATAACTTGCTCATTTTAAGTCGAAATGAGCTCATTTTTGGAAAGGAGGTACCTTATACCATATAATTTTATGTCCCAAAAGGCCAGAATTTTTCTCACAAATTAAGTGACCGAAACAACCCTTCTAAAAATCGACAATGAGGCTTTTTGGTAATTTCCACTTTTGACTCCTTTACTAAAATCACCCGGACAAAAATCTACAACACCTTTTCTAGTGATTCCACTTGGAGATGCTACAAAACTCATAGATCTAACTCTAGAACTTGACCACACTCAAAAATTCAAAATATAATAGGAGATATGATCAATTGAATTTCATGTTCCATTTTCACCAAAATCTGATTTTCAACCCTTTGTGATTTCTAAGAAACTTTCATGTTTTCACATAATAACCAGCATAACTTATCATAACACTTACTAATACTTCATATACACATGATTTTTATTAGTCCAATGCTTTTATTATGACTCTCATCATAATCAACGTAACCAGATCATTTCCACAATTTAATAAGGAATGAATATAAAGGATGATTCACCATGCATGTGGTAATCCACATAGGCATGTGTTATTCCAACGAGAATAATAAAGAATGGAATAATGAAGGATTCACCATGCATGCGATAGAGACCGCATGCATACGTGTTATTCCCAATGAATAATAAATAATGGAACCAGGTCCCACGTAAACGCATGAGCATGGATATTACGACGAGAATAATAAATGCGAATAATAAATAATGGAACCGAGTCCCACAAAAACGCATGCATGTGATATATTCCGACATAGTAATAAATAATGAAACCAGTCCAAATAAAACCCACGAGATGGATATTCCGGCGAATAATAAATAATGGAATAATAACAAGAATTTCACCATGTATGCGATGCTTGCAGATAAACAAAGTTATTCAATGAATAATAAAGAAGCGGAACGAGTGTCAAAGTGAAATTACTTGCCGACAGGATATTCCAACATAAAAATAAAGAATAGAATAATAGAAGAATTTCACCATGTATGCAATACTTCGCATAGACAGGTTATTTCAACATAATAATAAGGAATGAAATAATAGAAGAATTTCACCATGTATGCAGTACTTCGCATAGACAGGTTATTCCAACATAATAATAAGGAATGGAATAATAGAAGAATTTCACCATGTATGTAGTACTTCGCATAGACAGGTTATTCCAACATAATAATAAGGAATGGAATAACAACTCTTACAAGTATTGAAAGAAAGTAATTCTCTTCATGAATATGAAAGAATAATACCCCTTACCTTATAAGAAACCGGATATTGGAATAGAAAGGTAGCAGACTTCTCTTCTTCTTTCTCTCTATAGATTTTCTCTCTATAGCTTCTCTCTATAATTTCTCTCTATAATTGATCTCTCTAGAGTTTCAGTGAATTCATAAGAAATAATAAAGGAATGAGCTTCTATTTATAGGAGAATGGACTAAATAGTAACTAATTCATGAACGGTCCAGTTTGATTTACTTTTAAATGGACGGTCCATATTGATTTACTATTAAACTTTAAACCAACGGTCCATACTGATTCACTATTAAACTTTAAACCAACGATCCATATTGATTTACTATTATAATTTCAACCAACGGTCTGAAAAATTAGCACATCTCCTCATGGAATAATATTGTACTCAAAAATAATTTGGACCGAAAATAAATATATTGTTCGGGTGAATAGTACCCCGTGAATAGTACTCGTGAATAGTAACTCGTGAATAGTAACTCATGAATAGTCTTCTGACACGAAAAGTGTCCCAAATACCCGAGTGAACAATATAACCACCAGACATCAATTATTATCGAAATAAATATCGATTTCTACTAACACTAATAATTCCCACACAATGAAACTATCAAATTCATCTTTAATCAACACAAGCTTATTCATCATTAATATTATAACTCACAATATTTAACAACCAGGTTGTTCCCAGGAAAGAGGGGGCTTTTCAATAAGGATTTCTCCCTATTGGCGCGCAATTAGGTGACCAAACCTCTCCATGACAGAACTTCTAGACATTATAAATATTGCAATTTAATAATATGAACAACTTTGTCGTCTCAATTATTGATTTAATAGTATATCATATAACGCAGATGATACTATGACAATAATCGAATCAATAATATGAGAGATATGATCACAGTGATTCTCGTAGCAATAATTGAATATAACTGAGTGACTTATCACGTAAGCATCAATAACCAATACCGTGTGCTACTATGCAACCACGCATATTACTGTACTTTTACTATCGAGTAGTTCAACAGTTTTAACGGTAAAACTTCCACCGTTATTTTCATAAAAATATTTTTGTCGTTTTCTCAATCCGACAATAATCCCATTGTGGAGTCCATCAATGATTATGTCGTCGTACGAATATTCCCTGTTAAAATGAATATTCCTTGACCAATCGAATATTATATAACAACTTGCGTACTTTGTAAAATTTATAAATATTACCCACAACTATAACTTTATCTCAAACCCACACCAAAATTTTGAAAAAAATATTTAAGAAAATTAAATCTTTATTCGTAAAATCTGGGGTCTCACAACTAAAGCTATAGAGCAATTATTACAGAGAGAAATTATAGAGAGAAAGAAGAAGAGAAGTTTGCTACCTCACTATTCTAGTATCCAGTCTTCTTTTGAGGTAACGGGTATTATTCTTTCGTATTCATGAAGAGAGTTATTTTCTTTCAATACTCATAAGGGTTATTATTCTATTCTTTATTATTATGTTGGAATAACCTGTCTATGCGAAGTACCGCATACATGGAAAAATTCTTCATTATTCCATTCTTTATTATTCGTTGGAATAACTTTCTCTGCGGCCTATCGCATGCCCGTGAATTCGTTGTTATTCTATTCTTTATCATCCATTGGAATAACACATGCATGCGATCTATTGCATGCTGGTGAATTCATTGTTATTCCATTCTTTATTATTACATTGGAATATCCTCATGCATGCGGATTATGCATGACTGGTTTCGTTTTTTATTATTCTTTTGGAATATCACATGCGTATGGATTACGCATGACTGGTTCCATTCTTTATTATTATTCGTTGAAATAACTCATCTGCATTGGTATCGTATGCATGGTGAATTCTTCTCATTATTCCATTCTTTATTATTCTCGCTGGAATAACTCGCCTATGTGGATTACTGCATGCATGGTGAATGATCCTTTGTATTCATTCCTTATTAAATTGTGGAAATGATCTGTGTACGTGGATTACCGCATGACGGGTGAAAATCCATTTGCAGTTTCGTATATTCTATTATACTCATCTGATATATCATTTCTTTTGTACTCGTCATGGAATATCATTTTCTTTGGTATTTTTTTTACGAGTTACTATTCACGGGCTACTATTCACTCTGGTATTATTCACTTGGGTATTTGGGGTACTTTTTCGTGTCAGAGTACTATTCACAAGTTACTATTCACCCATTACTATTCACTCTAGTATCATTCTCTCGGGTATTCGGGACACTTTTCGTGTCGGGGTACTATTCACAGGTTACTATTCCCGAGGTACTATTCACGAGGTACTATTCACCCGAAAAATATATTTTTTTTCTGTCCAAATTATTTTTGGTACATGAATATTATTCTTGAATTTTACTCTACAAAGAAGTATCATGTTGACAATTTGGACGTTATTGATTTCTGGATAAATTAAATTATAAATCTTTAAAATTTATCCTTGAACTTGTTTTATTGAATTATTATGTCATTGTCATCATCCTCATGCTTATATTTTGATTAAAGTCATCTTTGGCTTATGTGCATAGATGGACTTGGTATGATTATGACCGAGAGATTATTTGGTATAATCATGGTAGTAATGTGACGAATGATGTGGTAAAAGTCCTCATTGGCACATAGTTCATTGATGGATGAGTTGTTGGTATGATTATGACCATTGGTGATTACATGAATATCATTGGTAGTAGTGCGGGGATGATTCGATTTTATTTATTAATCGAAGTGTCGTGATAAAAAGTTGATGAAAAACTTTTTAAATCATAGAAGATAGTAGATTTTATGCTCTACTTGACTCTTCTAATGGATTGCTTATTTCCGCTGCAGTTGTTGATCTAAAAACTTATTGTCTATTATATTCTATCAGTTGTTATACTGTTGAAGGCTAAGGGTAATTTATCTTGCATTATCTTAGTCATAATATTTCTTACTGGGCTAGTTGAGCTCACCCTTTCTTTCATTGTTCTCTTCAGGAAATGAGAATATAGCTGGGACGAGTCGGGGATTAGAGTGATGGTCCAGGATAAATGGCTTTAGTAGTCCTCACTATTCTACGGAATAATGTGATAATAATTGTAATGAGGACACCATTGAGTGTGGATATTGTCTAGACGACAATATTCTTGTTTAAAAATTCAATTAAGTAAGAGCAAGGATAAATTTTAAAGATTTATAAATCAATTTATCTAGAGTTCAAGAATGTCCAAATTGTCAACATGATAATTATTTTGTGGAGTAAAATTCAAGAATCATATTCATGTATCAAAATAATTTGGACAGAAAAGAAATCAATTTTTATCATTAATAGTACCCCAGGTGAATAGTACCCTAGTGAATAGTACCCCATGAATAGTATCCTGTGAATAGTACCCCGGCATGAAAAAATCAAAATTTAACAAGAATGTTCAGAAAAATATTCTTGTGAAAAGATATTAGATGAAGTGCAAATTTCAAGGATATTCAACTAATTTCAAGGAGTATAGAAGCAATACTTAACAAAATGAGTGTAGAATTCGGAATTTAAAATGAAATAATATTACTTATATACTACAAAGTATGGAAGAAAATATTATTTCTTACAAATATTGAACAAAAATAATATCCCTTACAACTGTTGAATGAAAATAATATTCCTACGAATATTGAACGAAGATAATATTCCGTATTAATATTAAACGAAGATAATATTCCTTATGAATATTGAACGAAAATAATATTCCTTACGAATATTGAACGAAAATAAAATTCCTTACGAATACGAAAAATAATATCGTAAGCGAATATGAAATAAATAATACCCCTTACCTTAAAAGGAGAGTATTTCTGACTGGTAGGGCGGGGATATTCTTGAAGAAAACTTATATTATTTTCTATGCTCAAAGCTTTCTTAAACCCAAACGAAATACGCTCAATATAGAGATTCTAATCCTAACAATAAACAAATCTACTATAAACAAATATACTTTTTGGGTCAATTGTCTTAATTCTTATGTAAGTTAACCGAGCAAACAAGCCAATCGAGAATGCTCCTTGCAACCCAAACATGATTTCAGATAAATTCATACTACTAGAATCGAATGACATGGTTAGGTTAGATGTAGAATTCTGCAAAGTACACTGCACATGCACGACAGAGAACAACAAAATTTTTACACATTGACAAGAAACCTTACATAACGAAACAATCAAAAAGTCATATGACATATAACTAGAGAAGGTGCACCATATCTCGTATCAACCACCAACAAAATGATCAAACAAGATAGAAATTTATCCATGACAAAAGTTATCTTCCAATATGTCAATAATGACAATTGTAGATAATTCCTTTCAACCAAGTCTCTTTCAATGCTATTTACAAAGTCTAAATATAAACTCCAACATCAGACATATTAGCAGAATTGGATAACATGTTTTGATGTTGCAAAGATCATGACTCATTACTTATTCATATCAATACTATGATTGTACTCTTTCTTTTTAGGTTTTTAGATGTGTAATAACTTTCTGCTATTTCATTGTTCATTCTGCATTCAGATGAAACAACTTATTAATGTAGAATTAAATAGTCATACAATAATTACAACTTAATTAAAACAAATAACACCTTAATATAATATAGTTTCTTGCTACATATGGGATGATATTTCTCATTTTAAAATTTTATGTAGCATCCCAGCATATTAAACTTGTTTATGGGGAGGATTTCCATGTAGCTAAAGTCAATAATTTCTTCTAAAGTGGTGTTAGGATTGTTTTCCTGAATTAGTGGTTTATATCCTTATTATTTTGTCTGATGCGTTGAGTGTTGCCTTGTTCATCTCATATCTCAATGTCCTGTATGTATCATTGGCCCATTTCACACATTTTTGATTCCCATATGTCATAACTACAGCTTACGTATGTAATTGTGTTTTGATGCACTCAAGTTAACTCTAAAAATTTTCAGTCCAACTCCATTCTCTTTTAGCTTTCATATAATTTTGTTAGGTATTGGATATACAAACTATGATCTTCCCTCTTTCTAGTTCAGATCGCTTTCTTATCTCTTATCATACAGGCTTGTGAACATAAACTCTTATATCATACGTAGAACATAAAACTATACATAGATATCAAATACTAAATTCTATATAAGCATTTCAAATGCTTGTTCAGATGCCATAACTACATTTGAATTGTACTTATGTCAAGTATTAAGCCATTTTCATGTAAATTTTAAAGCCAACTTCTAATAAAAGGGAAAACAAAACAAAGCAAATGTGTGGAATTGGGATTTCAGAGCAAAAGGTAATTGAAAGCCTCAAAGAGCTGCTGGGATTACTTACTGCCACTCTCTATAAATTACTATTAAATACTACTAATAATAAAGTAGGCTTGAAATTTATGACAAATATAATAATCCAGAATTATGCTCCTTATGTTAAATTAATATGCGTGATGACTAATCAAATTCCTAAAAATTCGATAAAAAATTCCTGCAATATGCACCCTTTTCTTTTTCAAGGTGTCAATAAAAAACATCATCGATTCGAGTCCACACAAGGAAGATTACGAATTTTGACATATATGCCGACTAGTAAAGCAAGGTAGGTAGCTACTTTCGATTTTGAAAAGTTCTGGTAATTCTCCTTTCATGTTCTACATGAGAAAAAGTGTAGAATTTGAAAGAAAAAAAAACCTAGCAAAACTATGGGATTAAATTGAATGATACTCAAATTGAGAACTCTAAAAACATCATAAAGGCTTGAGATTAATAACCTGAGGCGAAGTTACTGCAGATGGAGAGAAGAGATGCAGATGGAGATGCCGATGGAGATGTGGACGAGAGCGGCGCTAAAGATAAAAACGAGAGTAGCGAGGTTATTTAGGTAAAACACGATTATTCATCCCATTCAACCGAATTTTTTCAAAAGAATCGCTTAGACACATTCAGCCCAATTCAGATTTTAAAAGTTGTAAACAAACAGTTTGAATGGCAGAATCGTTCAGATACAGAGCCATTCAGCCTTATTCAGACTGTATCAAACAGACCCTAAGATAGAGATTTAGGGTGGTGTTTCCTTCAGCTGCTTCACCGCTAGTGCTTCATTGTGTCCTACTTTGTTAATGAAATCCACAATCTTCTTTAATGACACATTCCCCATGGTTTTAGCCATTGGCTTCGTTACTCGCTCCGAGAGGCACAATGGATTATCCTTCGGAAGGACAACAGTATAATCGGTCTCCGACCTTATACCTTCTCCATAATTCTAAGGAACCTTTTTAAGATTAAAAGCAGAGATTTGCGGCCGAGGGGTCAACATCATCGGTGTTGGCACAACTATTTCCAATGGAGTCCTACCTCCCCTATTGGACAATCCTCGGATAGGCATGGACACTGCAGAAGTTCCTTCTGCACAAGTGATAACTGCCACCATTCCTTCTGCACTTCCCATCCTTTGGGGGTATATTATCTCTTCATCAGGGAAAATATCCACTTCCCTTAACATTTCTAGGTCTCCTGATTCAATCAGATTCTGAATTAGATGGCGTAGGGCCCAACATTCCTCAGTGGTATGTCCAAGGGCATTTGAATGATATATGCAAGTTTTATTAGGGTCGAAACATCTCGATCGAGGATCCGGGGGTGGTGAGAACTCCTTGATCTTTCCCTCATTGATAAACATCCACAAGATCTCTTCCCTAGATTTCCCCAGTGGGGTAAATTTTTACTTAGCTGTAAATTCCCGACAAGAGTGAAATCTAGCTTCCATGACTATCTTTTCTGTCCATTTTCTCTGCTCTTGGAGATGACCCTGATCTCTCTCTTTGGAAATGGAATAATCTTAGGAGGTAGAATGTTGATCTGCCCTCGTAGGACTTGATTGATCAACTGACGAGTCAACTGATGCTGGTATACAACTAGCTCGGCTAATTGGTCCACTTGTACCTTGATTGAGGCCAAGCCCTATTCCATTATATAATTTTCTTCTGGGTAACCCCATATGGAAGGATCAATTATCGTAGGAGCTTCTCCTAATTTTCTCAGATACTTGCGGTTCTCCCGACCTCATGCAATGATCATATTGACTCCTTCTGCATCATGTTGAGGTAAGGGGTTGTTATTAACATTGGGCTACTATGGTGCTTTTACCACAATCTCCCCACTGTCAATCATATTCTGAATCTTATGCTTTAAGGTCTAACAATTCTGAGTGTCATTCTCTAGTGCTCTAGAATGATATACACGTTTCTTGCTGGGATCAAATTGTCTCCCATTAGGATCAGCAGGTGGAGCGAGCTCAATGATCTTCTTCTGTGCTACCAGCAATGCCAATATATTGTCCAATGAGTTCCCAAAGGAGTGAATATCCTTCTTCTCCTGTTTTCCCCGACTATTGGTGTCGTAGGATTTTGAGTGTTCGCAGGTGCAGGGTAATTTCCTTGCTTCTGTATAGGTGGATTGTTACTCTTACTCGCTGATTGCCCTCGCAATATTAGAGAGACATCCTCCTCCTTCCTTTTATGTACCCTCTTGGGAGTGTTAGAATAATTTCTCGACTGTATATGCTCCGCCACGACCTCCAAAGCGGTAAGGTCTTTGATTTTGCAGGATTTCAAACCCAGCTCTGCCATTTCCCCATGCTTTATCATTTCAGAAAAGGGTTTTCCTATCCCTGCCACGACTCTCTCGTAATATGGGGCAATTTGGAAGTCAAAAAAAGTTATCACCAATTTGCCTTCATCCATTTGTAGGCTAACTTGGGCGACCATTCGTCTCCATCTCTGCGTGTATTCCCTGAACGATTCATTGCTCAGTTTCTTAATTTTGGTTACTTAATTGGTAACGATCAGTGTAAGACCCCAACTTTTATGAATAAAGATGAATTTTCTATAATTATCATTTTTGAATATTATGGAATGAATTTGATATAATGTTATAGTTGTGGGTAATAGTTATAAATTTTGCAAAGTACGCAAGTTGTTATGTAATATTCAATTGGTCGGGGAATATTCGTTTTAACAGGGAATATTCGTACGACGGCACAATCATTGGGGGACCCCACAATGGAATTATTATCGGATTGAGAAAACGACAAAAATATTTTATGAAAATAATGGCGGAAGTTTTATCGTTAACTATTGAAGCACCCGGTGTTAAAAGTAAAGGAATACGCGTGGTTGTATAGTAGCACACGGTATTGATTTTTGATGCTTACGTGAGAAGTCACTCAGTTTTGTTCAATTATTGCTTCAGTAATTGTTGCATAGTATCTCACGTTAATTGATTCAATTATTGTCAATATTTTATATATTATTAAATCAATAATTAAGACGACGAAGTTATTAATATTATTATTTGCAATATTAACGATGTCTAGAAGTTCTGCCAATGAGAGGTTTGGTCACCTAATTGCACGCCAATAGGGAGAAATCCTTATTGGAAAGCCCCTCTTTCACAGGAGCGACACAGTCGATTAATAGTGTGAATTATAATAATGATGATGAAGTTTTGTTTTATTAGTATTATTAATGTAATAAAACAAAAAAGCTTTTTATATAAAATGTAATACTTTTATAAAGTTATTCGTTTTATTATACTATAAATAGAATATATTATATTCTATTATGCATAGTGTTTTGCATAGTAAAATCTTTTTATATAAAAGCGAGAATACTTTTATAAAGTTATTAGTTTTATTAAACTATAAATAAAATATATTATATTTTATTATGCATAGTGTTTGTATAGTGCTTACTGCATAGTATTTTGCATAGTAAAATCTTTTTATATAAGCAGAATACTTTTATAAAGTTATTCATTTTATTAGATTATAAATAGATTATATTATATTTTATTTAAAAGATTTTGTTTTATTAGAATATTTTATAGTAAACCAATACGGACCGTCTGTTTAAAAAGTAAATCAATGCAGACCGTTCGGGAATTAATTACTATTAGGTCCATTCTCCTATAAATAGAAGATCATTCCTTCATTATTTCTTACGAATTCACTTGAAACTCTAGAGAGAAAACCATAGAGAGAAGAGAAGAAAAGTATTATTCTACTTCACTTCACTCTCCTATATCCAGGTTTGTTCTAAGGTAATGAATATTATTTGTTGTACTAAATAAAAGGGTATTATTTCTTTCGTATTCATGAAGAGAACTTACATTATTCCATTCTTTATCATTATGTTGGAATAACTTTTATCTGTCTGAATCTGCATACATGGTGAAATTCTTACATTATTCCATTCTTTATTATTACATTTGGAACATCCTATCTCATGCGTTTACGCATGACTGATTCCGTTATTTATTATTCTATTGAAACATCCACATGGGTGCAATTTACTTTGACTTTGGTTTAGATTATTTATTATTTTGTTGGAATATCACATGCATGCGTTTATGCATGACTGGTTCCGTTATTTATTATTCTATTGGAATAACATTTATGCATGCGGTCTATCGCATGCACAGTGATTTCTTTTGTTATTCCATTCTTTATTATACTCGAGTTGATTAAAGTTTTGACTTCTATACTCCATGAAATTAGTGGAATATCCTTGATATTTGCGCTTCATCCAGTATCTTTTCATGGAAATATTCTTCTGAGCATTCTTGAATTTTACTCTAAAAGCGATATCATGTTGACAATTTGGGCGTTATTGTTTCTGGATAAATTAATTCTTGAACTTGTTTTATTGAATTCTTATAACATTGTCATCATTCTCATGTTTATATTATGTTGAAAGTCATCCGTGGCCTGTAGTGCATAAATGGAATTGGTATGATTATGACCGAGGATTATTACGTTATAATCATGGTAGTAATGTTACAAATGATGTGTTAAAAGTCCTCAATTGCCGTAGTGCATTGATGGACGATTGTTAACATGATCATGACCATTGATGAATACTACGAATATCCTTGGCCCGTAGTGCATGGATAATTTGTGGTTGTGATACTAATGAATATCCTTAAGTAGTAGTGCGGGGATGATGTTGATTATTTATTAAAATTTGAGTCCCAAATGATAAAAGTGATGAAAAACCTTTTAAATCATTAAAGATAGTAGATTTTATTCTATACTTGACTCTTTTAATGGATTGCTTGTTCATTGCTATGCATTAAACTTGATGTTTGTTATATTGTATCAATTTAACAACTGTTGAAGGCTAACGATAATTTATTATGTATTATCTTAGTCATAATATTTCTTCTTTGGGCTAGTTGAGCTCACCCTTTTACTTTCATTGTTCTCTTGAGAAATGAGAGCGTGGCGGGGACTAGTTGGGGAGCGGGTGGCGGTCCGGATAATAGCATTAGTAGTCCTCACTATTACATTAAATAGTGTGATAATAAATGTAATGAGGACTCGATTGAGTGTGGATATTGTCTAGATGACAATATTTGTATTAAAACTCACAAGACATATTTTTTGTTGTATTTTACACGATTGTTGTATAATTAAGTTGTATTTGAATTTTGTACCATGTATTTAGCGACTCAAGATGGGTGATGTATACCTATTTTGGGGGCGTCACGATTTAATATCAAAGCTTAGGGATATGATCCTGGTGAGATGTGAGACAAGAACTAGGAGGGAGGAGGAGAATTCCTTGACTTGTATGACCTACCTAAGTTTATTTGGCATTTAATTGGTCGATCGAGTATAGGGATAATGTATTGCATGTCAATTAACCTTTGTTTTGTGGCGATGTTTGAAAATGGCATCAAGAGAATGTTGAGATTAGCAATGGAGCACGAGGCCGCCGTGAGTCTCCACAGATCAATAATCGAGGATAATGTGCATCAAAAGGCGACAATCCTCGAGCAAACAACAACAACGACCGGATGATGAAGGATGGAAAGTTCGGAGGCTTTATGCAATTCATGCAACATCGTCCAAATGGCGGCTCTGTACAAAATGCAGTTGGAAACATTGGCAACTCTCGGACGGTCATCGCTAAGCAATTCAAGAGGCTGGGACCACCAAGTTTTTGGAGAGCCAAAACCACTTAAAGGCGAGACGTGGATAAAGCGGATCTGCAAGATATTTGATGTCTTGGGATGCTCCAAGGAGCAAAAGGTTCCCTTTGCCACCTTCATGTTGCGTCTGAGGCGACATGGTGGGAATCAGTAAAAGCGTACTCAACTGCCATGCCCAAGATGACTTGGGAGAAGTTCCAAGAATTGTTCAACGACAAGTACTTTCCCGAAAGTATTAAATCACATGAAAGAGGTAGAGTTCATCAAGCTGGAGCAAAACAACATGACCGTGTCGCAGTACGAAGCCAAGTTTGCCGAGTTGTCCCGGTTTGCGTCCCATTTGGTTGATAATGAGGAGAGAATGATGTGAATGTTTCTAAGAGGTTTGAAACCCGAGATACGTCAATATCTTATCTCTCATAAACTGTGTTTGTATTCAGATGTTGTTAATAGGGCTCAGTTATTGGAGCACGATAATGAGTCAACCCAACTAAAAGAGAGCAGCCAGCAAAATGATAATACCAGTGATAATAGTCATCGAAGCGGTGACAATAAGCGTGGAGGGAATCAACATGCCAGAAATGGTAACCACTTCGGTGGCAATCATGGCCAAAACAATAAGAATGGACATTTCAAAAAGAGGAGATTCAACAATGATGGAAAGACATCAGCACCAACACCCGTTGTTAAGGAAGGAGAACGACCACCTATCATATGCTTCAAATGCGGAGGGGAGGGACACATCAGTCCAAACTGCACGATGTCGTCCAAAGCATGTTATAATTGTGGAAGAGAAGGTCACCTAGCCCGATTTTGTTGTTCGTCGAAGACAAGTTTAGCTAGGATAGAGACACCAAAGGACGTCCCAGAAAAGTCAAAGCCAGTAGTGCAAGGGAGAGCATTTATTGTAACCTCCCAGAAAGCAAGGAACCCAAACGAGGTCATCACGGGTAAGCTTATCATAAACTCTAGCGAAGTTTATACCTTATTTGATACCGGTTCTACCCATTCTTTTATTTCTCCTACTTGCGCTCAATGTTTAAATTTGACTCCGGAGAAATTAGACTTTGACTTATCTGTTGAAACTCTATTGGGAGAAACCTTCATTACATCCACTGTTTATAAGTCTTGTTTGGTTCAAATCGGTACCCTCACATTACCTGTCGATCTTATTTCATTGAAAATACTTGCATTTGACGTAATTCTAGGGATTGATTGGTTAACTACTCATCATGCAAAAATTGATTGTTTTCGTAAGGTTGTTAGCTTTCATATTCCTAACCAACCTATTATGCGAATTCAAGCAACCAAACCATTAAAATAAATCACTGTCATCTCAAGTCATAAAGCTATTCATTTATTGAAAAACGGATGTCAAGCTTTCTTAGCTCATGTCATGGATCTAAACAAAAATACGTCAGTTTTGAATGATATTTCTATTGTTAATGAATTTTCTAACGTATTCCCTAAAGAACTTCCTGGCCTACCCCCAGAATGTGAAATTGAATTTTGTATTGACCTTGAACCCGGTACAAAATCCATTTCCAAAGCCCCATATCGAATGGCTCCTATTGAACTTCAGGAGTTAAAGACCCAACTGCAGGAATTATTAGACATCGGTTTCATTCGTCCTAGTACGTCTCCTTGGGGTGCTCCTATTCTATTCGTGAAGAAGAAAGATGGGAGTATGCGACTTTGTATTGATTATCGGGAATTGAACCATGTCACTATCAAAAATAGATATCCATTGCCTCGCATTGATGACCTGTTTGACCCGATTGCAAAGGCGCCAATTTTTTTTTCAAAGATTGATCTTCGTTAGAATATCACCAATTGAAGATTAAAACCGATGACATTCCAAAGACGGCTTTCAGAACTCGGTACGGGCATTATGAATTCCTAGTCATATCTTTTGGATTAACTAATGCTCCTGCTGCCTTCATGGATATAATGAACCGAGTATTCAAGGAATATTTGGATCACTTTGTGGTCGTCTTTATTGATGACATCCTTATTTATTCCAAAAGCTGTGCAGATCATGAGCAACACTTGAGGCTAATACTTCAAAAGCTTCGTGAATATAAGCTTTATGCCAAATTGAAGAAATACGAGTTCTGGCTCGAGGAAGTAGCATTCCTTGGGCACGTGGTATCAAGTCATGGAATATCTATTGACCCAGCAAATATTGAAGCTATTCAAAGCTGGGAGCAACCTAAATCAGTGACCGAAGTACGTAGCTTTCTTGGCTTAGCCTGTTCTAACAATACCATCTGGCTCGGAGGGATTTGTCATCTATAGTGATGCTTCAGGCAAAGGGTTAGGATGTGTTCTCATGCAACATGGGAAAGTCATAGCCTATGCCTCTCGACAACTCAAATAATATGAGAGGAATTATCCTACTCATGATCTAAAGTTGGCAGTTGTTGTCTTCGCACTTAAAATTTGGAGGCATTACTTGTATGGGGAGAAAGTGGAGATCTTTACGGATCATAAAAGCCTCAAATATTTCTTCACTCAAAAGGAACTCAACATCACGAGAAGCGGCGTTGGCTTGAACTGTTGAAAGATTATGATCATTCCATCTAATACCATCCTAGAAAATCAAACGTGGTAGCTGACGCATTGAGTAGAAGATCATATGCACGTACGAGTACGATATTGTCAACGCAGAGGCCCATTTTGTATGACTTGCAAAGGATGGAGATAGAGATAAAGACTCCAGGGACCCACATGATGATGGCGAATATATGAGTAGAACCGACTTTAATCGATAAAGTTAAAGCTGCTCAAGCTACAGACTTGGAGCTGATGCATATGAGGAAAAAAGTACAAGAAGGTGCTATGCCGGAAGTAAGAATCGATGAAGAAGGAATACTTCGAGTCAACTCCAGACTTTGTGTTCCTAACGATCCTAAGTTAAAGTATAAAATCATGATGGAGGCGCACAACACACCATTTGTAATCCATCTTGGGAGTACCAAAATGTATCATGATATTCGATATACATTTTGGTGGAGCAATATGAAGAGAGAGATAGTGCTGTTTATCTCAAGGTGTTTAACTTGTCAACGAGTCAAGGCAGAGCATCAAGTACCAAAAGGTCCATTGCAACCACTTGAAATTTCAGAATGGAAATGGGAGCACATTACCATGGATTTCGTTACTGGTCTTCCCAAGGTTTCTCAAGGCATAGATGCAATTTGGGTCATTGTTGATAGATTGACCAAGTCTGCTCATTTCTTACCAATACGAGAAACTTATACACTTAAACGTCTTTCTCGTATGTACATAAACGAGATTGTAAGACTGCATGGTATGCTAGTATCCATAGTTTCTTATTCAGACCCAAGATTCACTTCACAATTTTGGATTAGTTTACAAAAAGCTATGGGCACAGATTTACGATTTAGTTCGGCATATCATCCTCAGACGGACGGACAATCAGAGTGGACTATTCAAACTCTTGAAGATTTATTAAGACTCTATGTCCTTGAATTCAAGGGAAGTTGGGACAAGTTCTTACCATTGGTGGAGTTTTCTTACAACAACAGTTATCAAACAAGTATTGGCATGGCTCCATTCGAGGCATTGTATGGAAGAAAGTGTCGTTCTCCGGTTATCTTTGGGATGAGGTGGGTGAAGCAACGTTGTTGGGACCGGAGTTGAATGCGTATGACTACGAAAAAAGATTCAAACGATCCGACAATGTATAAAAACCTCACAAGGCCGACAAAAGAGTTATCTTGATCTTCATCGAAAGGGCGTGGAATTCGATATTGGAGATCATGTGTTGTTACATGTTTGCTCCATGGAAAGGAATTACGAGATTTGGAAAGAGAGAAAGCTCAATCCTCGATTCATTGGCCCATTTTAATCCTCGATCGGTAGGAATCAGTAGCCTATAGACTCGCTTTACTGACCAAGTATGTCTCGTGTTCATAACGTTTTTTATATATCCATGTTATGTAAATATGTGAAAGACCCAAATCACATTATTGAGTTAGAACCGGACGAAATAGTGAAAGATTTAACGTATGAAGAGGTTCTTGTTCAAATCTTGGATAAGAAGGAACATATTCTACGCTCCAAGGTTATACCTTAAGTCAAAGTTTTATGGAGGAACCACGATGTTGAGGAAATGACCTGAGAGTTAGAATCTGAAATGAAATCAAGGTATCCTTACCTCTTCGACATACCAGGTACGTACCCTAATTTTGAGGGCGAAATTTCATAAGAAGTGGAGATTGTAAGACCCCAACTTTTATGAATAAAGATGAATTTTCTATAATTATCATTTTTGAATATTATGGAATGAATTTGATATAATGTTATAGTTGTGGGTAATAGTTATAAATTTTGCAAAGTACGCAAGTTGTTATGTAATATTCAATTGGTCGGGGAATATTCGTTTTAACAGGGAATATTCGTACGACGGCACAATCATTGGGGGACCCCACAATGGAATTATTATCGGATTGAGAAAACGACAAAAATATTTTATGAAAATAATGGCGAAAGTTTTATCGTTAACTGTTGAAGCACCCGGTGTTAAAAGTAAAGGAATACGCGTGGTTGTATAGTAGCACACGGTATTGATTTTTGATGCTTACATGAGAAGTCACTCAGTTTTGTTCAATTATTGCTTCAGTAATTGTTGCATAGTATCTCACGTTAATTGATTCAATTATTGTCAATATTTTATATATTATTAAATCAATAATTAAGACGACGAAGTTATTAATATTATTATTTGCAATATTAACGATGTCTAGAAGTTACGCGATGAGAGTTTGGTCACCTAATTGCCATGATAGGGAGAAATCCTTATTGGAAAGCCCCTCTTTCCTGGGAGCGACACAGTGGATTAATAGTGTGAATTATAATAATGATGATGAAGTTTTGTTTTATTAGTATTATTAATGTAATAAAACAAAAAAAAAGCTTTTATATAAAAAGCGAATACTTTTATAAAGTTATTCGTTTTATTATACTATAAATAGAATATATTATATTCTATTATGCATAGTGTTTTGCATAGTAAAATCTTTTTATATAAAAGCAGAATACTTTTATAAAGTTATTCGTTTTATTAAACTATAAATAAAATATATTATATTTTATTATGCATAAATGTTTGTATAGTGCTGCATAGTATTTTTTGCATAGTAAAATCTTTTTATATAAAATGAATACTTTTATAAAGTTATTCATTTTATTAGATTATAAATAGATTATATTATATTTTATTTAAAAGATTTTGTTTTATTAGAATATTTTATAGTAAACCAATACGACCCGTCTGGTTTAAAAAGTAAATCAATCTGGACCGTTCAGGAATTAATTACTATTCAGTCCATTCTCCTATAAATAGAAGATCATTCCTTCATTATTTCTTACGAATTCACTGAAACTCTAGAGAGAGAAACCATAGAGAGAAAGAAGAAAAGTATTCTACTACTTCACTACTCCTATATCCAGTTTGTTCTAAGGTAATGAATATTATTTGTTGTACTAAATGTAAAAATATTATTTCTTTTGTATTCATGAAGAGAACTTACATTATTCCATTCTTTATCATTATGTTGGAATAACTTTGTCTATCTCAATCTGCGCATACATGGTGAAATTCTTACATTATTCCATTCTTTATTATTACATTGGAACATCCTATACGTGCGTTTACGCATGACTGAATTCCGTTATTTATTATTCTATTGAAACATCACAGCGGGTGCAATTTACTTTGACTGGGTTTCAGATTATTTATTATTTTGTTGGAATATCACATGCGTGCGTTTCTGCGTGACTGAATTCCGTTATTTATTATTCTATTGGAATAACTCCGTTGCATGCGGCTTATCGCGCATTACTCGTGATTTCTTTTGTTATTCCATTCTTTATTATACTCAGGTTGATTAAAGTTTTGACTTCTATACTCCATGAAATTAGTGGAATATCCTTGATATTTGCGCTTCATCCAGTATCTTTTCATGGAAATATTCTTCTGAGCATTCTTGAATTTTACTCTAAAAAGCAGTATCATGTTGACAATTTGGACGTTATTGTTTCCTGGATAAATTAATTCTTGAACTTGTTTTATTGAATTCTTATAACATTGTCATCATTCTCATGTTTATATTATGTTGAAAGTCATCCGTGGCCTGTAGTGCATAAATGGAATTGGTATGATTATGACCAGGGATTATTCGTTATAATCATGACCGTAATGTTACAAATGATGTGGTAAAAGTCCTCAATTGCCCGTAGTGCATTGATGGACAGTTGTTGGCATGATCATGACCATTGATGAATACACGAATATCCTTGGCCCGTAGTGCATGGATAATTTGTGGTTGTGATACTAATGAATATCCTTAGTCGTAGTGCAGGGATGATGTGGATTATTTATTAAGATGAGTCCCAACGATAAAAGTGATGAAAAACCTTTTAAATCATTAAAGATAGTAGATTTTATTCTCTACTTGACTCTTTTAATGGATTGCTTGTTCCGCTGCAGTTAAACTTGATGTTTGTTATATTGTATCAGTTTAACACTGTTGAAGGCTAACGATAATTTATTATGTATTATCTTAGTCATAATATTTCTTACTGGGCTAGTTGAGCTCACCCTTTTACTGTGACGTCCCCAAATCCAGGTTCTCTAATCTCAGATTCGGTGCTCACGATCTATCATCATCATAATCATTCTATAACTATTACAAAATAATAAACATACATTGTTCATTATAATAAAGTCTCATAACATGGTCCCAAGGTCTTCATAACCTTAACTTTAAACACACCATTCAATATACAAAAAGTTTACTTAAGAAATTCCATCAGATAATAATTAAATTAACATTCATTCTAAAAAGCTATCTCGGATCTTGCCCTTGCCCTTGTCCTTCGTGTTGGATCCTTCGGGCTTAACTGAAATAGATGTCATGATATAGCAAGGGTAAACAACTAATTTACTTCGCAAGTTTATATACAAGGGAGATATATCATGACTTAGAAAGAAATATTGCGTTCAATGTTCAACAATAGTATAAGATTGTGAAGGAACATGAATTAATAATCAACAATTGAATATTCGATAATTGAATAACATGAACTGAGTAGTTTTTGAAATAACCATGAACATTTGCCAATGTAAGACCCCAAATTATTAATAAATGAAATTTAATTTCCTCTATTTATTATAGTAAGGGTTGAAGTGATTAATATGATTAGTTATGGGTAAAATGCGCAAATATCTTAAATAAGCGGTGGTTATAAAATATTCATATTTTGTCGGGGAATATTCGTTTGGTCGTGGAATATTCTTCTTTGCCAAGGAATATTAAATGCGGCGGTAGCGACCTTAATAATGGGCCCCATAACGCTAAAAGCGATTGGATGAAAAAATGACAAATATAAGTTGTTTATAAATAATGGCGTAGTTATTCTACAGATTATCTTGTTGAAATACTTTCGGTTGGTTAAAACACGATGCACTGCAGTATTGCACCAATTATTGATTCTTACGTGAAGGCACTACTCAATAATTGTTACGATAATTCTTGTTCAATATTTTATTTTAATTGATTCAATAATTGCTGCGTTGATATTTTATATTATTGTTGTTTCAATAATTATCATTACACAGTATTTTCCATTATCGGATCAATAATTCATATTATTTGAATAATATTATTAGATAGCAATATTGGCAATATCTAGAAAATTTTGTCTAAGGAGTAGGTCATCTAATCATGGCAGATGAGAGAAATCCTTATTGAAAAGCCCCCTCATCACAGGAACTGCTGGTTGTCGATGATTGTGATTCTTGTAATATTATTTGTGAATAATTAATTATTGATTTATATGATGAGGAAAATATTAATTTTATGTGGATATAGATGGAGAAAATTTTTAATGTGACAATTGTTGAAAATTAATATTTTATCTTTTTCTAATAAAATAATTCATTTAAATATATTATTATATTATTATAATATAATAACGGTGATATCTTTACAATGAATATGGGATATATGAGTATATGAGGAGGAGGAGTATTTTTATTACCAAAAATATTTAAAACATGTTTTTCATGTCTGTGGACCCCATTTCTTGACTGAAATTTGATTATAGCTTGTAAAATCGCCCGTTTGTGGATTTCGGTCAATTTCTGTTTGGAATTTGGAAAAATTTTCTTCTGCAAAGTTGTAGATAATGGAATTTCCTATGGAAAAGACGCGAGTTTCGAATTTTCTGACAAAAGAGCTATTTATTATGAATTATTGAAGTTCTGAAGCTCCGAAATAATTAATTTTTGAAGTTTTAATTATTTTTAATAAGAAAAAAGTTTTTACATTTTTGGGACTCATTTTACATGTGTTAGGTTGCTGAAATTAGATTCTAGGTGTGCGTAGGAAATTTATATAAATATATTATTAATTTATTAAATTTTCTGCTTTGGTGTTCTAAGCATTTTCCTATAAATAGGGTGGCTTAGGTTAGAATTGAAAATCACACCAGAAACTGAAGTTTTCTCTCTTTTTCTCTCGATATATTGAGCGTATTCTTGTGAGTATTTTAATACTTTGAGTGTTGCTATACGGTGCAAGTTCAAGTCATAGCCTATATCCGGTGTTTCAACTAGAAGTATTGTCTTTACGAGGTAAGGGATATTATTTTTTTTAAAATGATATTAATTCTTCCAATATCATTATGCCGAAGTATTGGTCTAAACTTTTAATCAAATTTGGAACTTTTTGTGCCAGAGTTACTATTCACGTATACGGGCACTATTCACGAATACGACACTATTCACAGAAAAATTAATTTTTTTTGTTTTCGTCCAAAATATCTAGTGTGGATACTAGCTTTGATTGTATCCATGTTTTGATCATTCTTGAATTTTACTCCATTAAAATTATTATTGAGGTATTCTTGGACATGAATAAACCAAATACCGAATCCTTAATATTTATTCTTTTGTTTCAATTTGGATTCGTTTTCTTTAAAATATTTTTCATCATCCTCAGTCCTAAATGATGATATAACTGAATATCTTTGGCCTGTAATGCAAAGATTAACGATCTTATGATGAATATCTTTGGCCCGTAGTGCAAAGATGAACAAGTGTTGAGATGAACATGACCAACTGATGAATATCCTTGGCACAGAGTGCGAGGATAAATATATGATTCAAGATGTGCATTGATTGATGTTACGAGGATAAAAATACATTGATGGATTTATTAAATTCATAGATAATAGTAGATTTCATTCTCTACATAACTCTTCTATGAATTATTATTTTTCGCTGCGAATATTGATCTAAAACTTGTTGTTTAATGTATTCTCTCAGATTTTTTTCTGTTGAAGACTAACGATAATTTGTTGTATACTGTCTTAGTCATAATATTCTTTACTGGACTAGTTGAGCTCACCCTTTTCTTTTTTATTCCATTTTTCTTCTCAGGAGGCGAGAATGTAGCGAGTACGAGTCGGGGTATGGAATGATGGTTCTAGAGAGTTGTTTAGTAGTCCTCACCATTTTTGTAAAACAATGTATCAATAATTGTGATGAGGATTTATTTGCGTGTGGATATTGTCTAAATGACAATATTTGTATTTAAACTCACAGTTTTTATATTGTATTAATAAAGTTGAAGTTATTTCTGTACCATGTATTTGACAACTCAAAATGGGTGATGTATACCTATTTTGGGGGCGTCACAACCAAGGTGCTCAGTTATTTAAACTGGACCTCTTAATAAGTTTTGGTATTCAAGGGGATCAGCCATTCATATCTCGTGATTTATGCATAAACACTTAATAATACGGCATTGATATCATGCCTTAATCAAATTAAATCCTTTTCTCGATCGAGAGTTCTTATCATATCAATTTAATAAGAACAACTATTTAAAATACATTTAATTTAACAAATTTAGACATGCTTGATCTAGCTGATACAATTAGCATAGATCTATCTTATAAATAGTTCATGAATGAAAGAACTTTAATTTAATTCACGATTCAATAATAGTAGAACGAGAATTCAATTGCACAAAGTCTTAATTTCAATAATCAATATAGATATGAATAATCATCAATAATTATTCACTAACATGCTTTGAAAATAATAACTTTCGAGTTTGAGTTAGGAAACTTGCCTCGTTAAGTAGATTACATTCTGTGAATTAAATACTATCCACTATGCAGTTAAATTATCTTCCTTTGAGAGACCTATAGTTAATCTTTCAATTAGTCATAGTATAACATTAGATTATGTAATCACATAGATATTATACCTTACATTTAGTTCTTATAAACATTATCGTGCCTTGATAATGTTACAATTAATTAACAACTACCTTAATTCACTTAATATCATTACTTTAATAATATCTTACTTATGCTTTAGTATCATTAATCATTTAATAATAATTTTAATCATTTACTAATATTTTATTCATTTACTAACATTATTAATCATTTAATAATATTTTATTCATTTACTAATATTATTAATCATTTAATAATATTTTATTCATTTATTAATGCTTAAATCAAATATTATTAATTATTAATAATAATATTTTATAGAAATTTTAATCTTAATATTTTTATTTACTTAACAATATCATATTCTAATATTATTAATATCATAATAATATTTTAATAATTTAATGGATTAATTAACAATTTATTCTAATTGTTCATCCTTTATTAAACCCTTTTATTTAATATCCATAAAAGGTCATAAATGATATTTCTTATCATAAATTACCAAAATGCCCTAAGATAGTCATGATGTAACATATTATGAGTATTCAAGCATAAAAATCACATTTTTATTATTAAAGACATCATTTAGCTATTTATTTCCTTTTATACATAACTTAATCATTTTTTGAAAAAATAGCAAATCGACTCCAAAAATTCTCAACTTCTGGATTTTGACAGAATATGAACCAACAAGGATCCCCTAAGTTTTCTAGAATTTTAGAAAATGATTTACTATTTTTAAAGTGCCCAAAACACTTGGATCTTGCTCTATTTTTCATAAATTGAGTTTTCTTCAGAAAAATTTGAAATGTTTAGGGTATTCTCTCCTAAGATACATGAACCTACTGTAAAAGTTTCAGAATTTTTCAGTGTATACACGGTGAGATATTCGAAGGTTAATATTTCGGAGTCCTTTACAGAAATAATCATTATGCACAATCTATAACTCGAAACGTGTCCGTTCTTTTTCCTACATGTAGATAACTTCTCAAGGTATCTCTGTGATTTTTCCCAAATTTTTAAAAGACTAGAAACTGACCGAAATAGCCTTAAGAAAAAATAGAACAGTAACTATTTTAGGGTTTTGAACCCTTAACATTCAAAGTGGACTGTTTTGGAGAAAACAGTCCCAAAGCTTTCAAAACTTGCTAGATTTGTGTTCTATCACTTGGGTTTACTAGGTAACTCATGTATCTAGCACCCCCCTTTGACGGATCACAAATCCAAGCTGTAAAACTTGAGTTACACAAGATTTAGTGGAAGAAAAACAATAGTTTTCACCCTTAGAGAACATATGCTCATTTTTTTCCTCTAAGCCTTTGATCTAACACTCAAGATACTTAGTTCCATACATGATGATATGTAGAACTAGGGTATCTTTAGTATTTGTACATAACCCCATCAAAACTCAAGCTAGTAAAACAAAGTAAAAGAAGAAGATGAAGGTAGGTTATACCTTGACTTAGTTGCTACCTTTCTTGATTTTCCAAAGTAGTTTCTAAACCTAGGATGCATGAACAACTAGCACTCCTATCTCTTTCTCTCTATAGCCGAAACCCTCTCTCTCTTTTCTCTCTTTTGAAGTTGGCTAGCTTGGGAGCAAAAGATAGAAGAAGAAGATGAAGAGAAAATGAGATGTTGGAAGAATGAAATGTGTTTACAAAATGAAATGGGTAATTCACTAATAACCCCCATACTTTTATTGACCCGTGGATAAAGGCTTTGCCTTATCCTTTCAATTAGCTTAAACTTGTATTTAAGAGTGCTTAATAGATTGCAACCAATGAGATCTTGACACATATGTACTTGTGTGTAAGAGTTACCAAATAAGGGACTTGATTAGCATAACCATCTTGCCATAAAAAGGCCTAAATGGCCGGTTCCTTTAGCCCCCTAATACTCCTCCATTTTGCTTTTAGTTTATTGCACAAATTAGATTTATCAAAAGTCTAAAATACCCTTAATCAAGTGGGCTAAGTATTAGTTTGCATGTTATTTCATTTGGGCTCCCTCCTTAATTGTTTTGGGCTATGTAATAAACATAGTCTAGCAATTTTAATATATATTACCCAATTTGATTATTTAGGGTTTCCATTCCTAATCTTATGAAATTTAATTACCTATACATGTGACTTTAGCTCATAACCTAATTAGATTTACAAGAATTAGGTTTAAAATTATTAGTCACTTGAAATAATAAGTTTACCCACTTAAGTTAGTATACACATTAAATACATACTAACATTTTCTTATTACCATAACCCTTAGGTTATTTAATTGTCTCACCTAATGTATAATTAGGTTACGAAACTTTCATTTTTAATGAAATCTATAAATATATATATCCATAACTATAGTATATATGTTAATTGACCCATGCACCACTTCACATATGTTGTCACATATTAAATCAGTGTATAACACAAAGTTTTAAATATCAATAATGTACATACATATATAGTGACTTAAAATTCACGGTTATTACATCCTCCCCCTTATAAAATTCCGTCCCGTAATTACATATAGGGTTACTCAAAAAGATGTGGATAATTTTCCTCATCTTTTCTTGAGTTCCCACGTAGCTTCTTGACATTGTGGTTCCTTGAAAGAACTTTTACGGAATGTATAACCTTATTTACGCAATTTACGCTCTTTTCTATCTAAAATTTCAACAAAATTTCCTCATCGACAAATCCTTTTTGACTGAATTGGCTCAAATGCGATATCACGTGCTTGTAATCGAGTTTATATGGTCATATAGCGACACATGAAACACATTATGAATATGTTCCGATTCGGAGGTAGAGCTACCTCGTATGCCACTTTACCTATCTTCTTCAAAATCTCGAAGGTCCAATAAATCTTGGACTCGGTTTACCTTTCTTTCCAAACCTTATCTTCCTTTCCGGGAGATACTTTCAAAATGCATAGCTTCCCACTTCAAAATCTCTCTTACAGCGATGTAACTCTGCGCATACTTCTTACAGCGATCTTGAGCTACTACCAATTGGGCTCTTATCACCTTGATGATCTCTACGGTCTGCTGCACCAGTTCTGGTCCCAACAGTCGACGTTCACCCACTTCATCCCAGCATAAGGGCGTTCTATATTTCCTTCCATCCATACGATTGCTTCGTCGGCGGCATTCCGATCTTTGGCGTGATAGCTATTGTTGTATGCGAACTCTACTAATGGAAGATGATCCTCCCAGCTACCCTTGAAGTCCATCACACAAGCTCTGAGCATGTCTTCAAGCGTTTGAATTTTTCTCTCACTTTGTCCATCGGTCTGCGGATAATACGCGGTGCTCATCCGTAGTTGCATCCCCATTCTTTCTTGAAGACTCTTCCAGAAGTTTGACGTGAATTGCAGATCCCTATCCGACCTGATGATGATCTTTAATACACCATGTCTCGAGATAATTTCTTTGATATATAATTTGGATAAATTTGGTCCGGACTATACGATCTTGATCGGCAAAAAGTGGCCGACTTAAGTAAGATGATCTACAATCACCCATATGGCGTCGTGCCCTTTTTGCGTTGCTGGAAGTCTCACCACAAAATCCATCGTGATGTGCTCCCATTTCCACTTTGGAATCTCTAAAGGCTGTAGTAATCCACTCGGCCGTTGATGCTCTGCCTTGACTCTCTGACAAGTTAGACATCTGCTGACGCATTCTGCAACTTCTCTCTTCATGTTTGGCCACCCAAAGTGTTGATGCAAATCTTGATACATCTTTGCACTTCTTGGGTGTATCGAGTACCTCGTACTGTGCGCTTCTTGCAAAATCTCTTCTCTTAGTTCTAGTACTAACGGTACCCAAATTCGTCCTTCGAATCTCAGCAGTCCGGTGCCATCAATCTTGTATTTCAATTCATCACCTTCAGCTAGCCACTTCTTGATGCTGTCTCAATCTTTGTCCTTCTCTTGAGCCTCTTTAACCTTATCTAATAAAGTCGGGCTCGCTATCACTGTAAATAATTTCTCATTGGTCTCCATCGGATACTTAACCTCTAAGTCAAGTCGTTCGAAATCTTTCACCAATTCCTCTTGAATGGTCAACTTCAGTAACTTCTCTCTGCCTTTTCTGCTCAGGGCATCTACCACTACATTTGCTTTGCCTGGCTGGTACAAAATCTCACAATCATAATCCTTGATCAATTCTAGCCATCGGCGCTACCTCATATTTAGCTCTTTCTGCGTGAAGATATACTTCAGACTCTTATGATCCGTATATATCTCACACTTCTTGCCATACAAATAGTGCCTCCAAATCTTCAAGGCAAAAACTCTGCTTTGCTAACTCATGGTCAGAGTCGGATAACCCTTCTCATAGTCCTTGGTGGCGTGAAGCGTCTGTGATGACCTTGACATGTTGCATCGATTACCTGCATTAAGACCCTTGTGTGACGCATCACTATACACTACAAATCCTCCTCGTGTTTATGCGGTAAAGCCAACACGGTGTTAATGAGCCTCTTCTTTTTAATTCCATGAAACTCTCTTCACATTTCTCCGTCGAAATGAATTTCCACGCTTTTAGTAAGGTTGGTCAACGGTGATACTATCTTTGAAAAATCTTGGATGAATCTCCGATAGTATCCTGCTAATCCCAAGAAACTCCTAATTTTTGTCGGCGTCTTTGGCTGTTCCCAGTTGATAACCGCTTCTACCTTTGCTGGATCCACCGAAACACCATCCTTGTCGATAACGTGACCCAAAAATTGCACTCTCTGCAACCAAAACTCACACTTGGAGAACTTTGCATACAACTTCTCCCTTCTTAACGTCCCCAACACTATCCTTAGATGTTCAGCGTGCTCTTCCTCTGTCTCTGAATATACTAGAATGTCATCGATGAACACGACAACAAACTTATCCAAATACTGCTTAAACACTCTGTTCATTAAGTCCATGAATCTTTCTTTGGCGCGTTAAATCAACCTAAAAGACATTACCAAAACTCAAAGTGTCCATACAGGTTACGAATGCCGTCTTTGGAACATCCTCCCGCCTCACCTTGAGGTTGGTGATAACAGGTCCTCAAGTCGATTTTTGAAAAGTATTTTTCCCCCTTCAATTGATCAAACAAATCGTTGATCTGGGTAAATGGGTACTTGTTCTTAATGGTGACCTTGTTCAACTCCGTTAGTCGATACAAAGCCTTAATGACCCATCCTTCTTCTTTACAAATAAAATTGGTGTCCTCCCACGGTGATACACTTCGGTTGAATGTATCCCTTATCTAACAATTCTTGTAGTTGAACCATCGGTTCCTTCATTTCTCTAGGAGCCATACGATACGGCTCTTTGGATCTGGGTGATGTTCACGGTGCCAAATCGATAACAAACTCTATCTCTCTATCTGGTGGCAATCCCGAATTTCATCTGGGAAGGCGTCAACGAATTCCCTTACAATAGGTATCGACCCGTTCACCCTCGACTCTGCGGGTATCCACAACGTGAGCCAAATAACCTATACAACCCTTCTAAAGCAACTTCTTTGCTTGCATCATCGTCGAGACAACAAGATTATCTTGGCGATTCTTGCCATGAAATACCACCTTTGACTTATTGAGTCTTTAGGTGTATGCGCACTTTTCTTACGATCGATGGCCAGCTCAAGTGACTTGACAACCAATCCATCCCAGGATTACATCAAACTCTCCAAGATAAATCGGTATCAAATCCACATTGAGCTTAAACCCTCTTACATCACTGCTAGCAGTTCCTATGGATGTAGTCTACAGGGATAATTTCTTTGTTTGCTACTTCTACATTCATTGGGTGTTCTAATAGTTCACGAGGTAAACTTAATCTTTGAGCAAATTCATCAGATACGAAAGAACATGAAGCTCCCGAATCGAATAACACATAGGCATTTATATCGTTGATCGGAATTATACCTGACACCACCTCTCTGGATGCCACGGCATCTTGCACTGTCATATTGAATGTCCTCGTTGTTGGCTTATTTGGTTGGGCTGGTCCTCCACTGGTTGTCTTAGTGTTATTGCCCCTGTTGTCGTTTCCACCATCCGTGGTTTTCTTCTTCGGGCAATCCTTGATCCGATGTCCCACTTCACCACAGTTAAAACAACCTCCCTTCTTCACCTTAGGACAATTGGGTGAGGTATGCCCTTCTTGTCCACAGGTATAACATACCGATTTTTCCTTTCAAGCACTCCCCAGGTGACCCTTTCCATGATTCCCACACACAGACTTCTTTTTGTTGCACACTTCCTTGCTTGAATCTCCAAATTACTACCCCCCTTGCTCCATTTACGCTTCTTGTTGTTGCTACTATCCATTGCTAACATTACGATTCCCACTTCTTTTTTCTTGTTCTTCTTCCCGATTGTACTTTGAGTCTGCTTCGCTTCCACCTTCTGCTATGAGAGCTTTCTCCAACAGAGTTGAGAATGACGTGATTTGTAAAACCGCTACCTTACTGTAAATCTACGGCTTTAGTCCATTTTCGAACCTTCTTGTTTTCCTCACCTCCGTGTCCACTTGATGTGGAGTGAATCTGGCCAATTCATTGAACTTTGCAGCGTACTCTGACACTGACATATTCTCATATTTCAATTCCAAAAACTTAATCTCCATTCTCGCTTGTGTACTCTCAGGGAAGTAGTTCTCAAAGAACAACTTCTTGAACGCTTCCCAAGCCACGATCCCAGTCCCGACTTTGTTCTGGTTGGCCTCCCACCAATAGTTAGCCTCACCCTTCATTAAGTAGGTAGAAAAGATTGTCTTCTGCTCTTCTACTACTCTAGCAATAACGAAGGCCTTCTTAATCTCCTTTATCCATGTCTGGGCCTCTATCAGGTCTGCTGTTTCTCTAAACTCCGGTGTTCCTACTGCCTTGAAGTCCTTAAAGTTGACTAATTGGTTTCCCGCCTGATTTCCTGCAGGTTGAGCTTGATTCCTCATAGCTTCAGCCATCATGTTGATAAAGTCTTGCATTGGGTTCGGTTGAGCTCCCGCTGCATTATTAATTGACTCTTCGATCTCTTGGTTCCTTAGTACTCGTTTCGGCGGCATTATCTAGTGAAACAAAATTCTAACATGTTACTCGGGTTTTATTATCATATAAGTACATAGCATGTAACACGCTACTGTATTAAAACAATCATATGATCATTATGTGAGAGTTTTTAAGTTACCAAGATTTAGAAGTCTTTCTCCCTGATTAGTGGGTTAAGTTTATTTTTAAAAATTCCCAAATCAGTCTACTGGATTCACATAACATTAAATAGGCAATTTACTATTTAAATTTTCCAACACATATCATAATAATAATGCATTTATATTCATATACCAATCTTGATGTCTCACATGATTAATACGGTATATTTTTATAAATGCTACTATCCCATTTAAACACAAAAGATGGGATTCACTCAAAATGATACTTCCTACAAACACAAATAGGGATACTACCTAACTACCTACTACCTCACACTGCTTTGAGGTTTATATCATCATAAAACCCTATTACACAAAAAGGGTACTAATGCATCTATCTACAATTGGGTCATCACATAATCATCACTGGTGGCCCTGTTGGGTCACTGCGACAGCTCTTGGGAACAACCCCTCCATAACCTTCATGCCCGATGGATCGGCTCGACTCCCCTATCCCCTCGCGAGGCCTGACACTCACCCCCTTCTGGCTCTGAAAGGCTGCATCAAGCGCTAGCCCTAATGTCTCTATCCTGGTGTCTTTTGCCAGCAGTTCACCCTCCAACTGGTTGACCCTCGTAACTGCATTGTACCAAGCTTCATCCATCCTAGTCCTCTCCACCCTTTCCAGCTCAAGATCAGCAATCAAGGCCTGCAGTTGCACCCTCAGCATCCCAACTTGCAACTGGGACTCGTCCAACTTCCCTTTCTGCTCGACCACCTCCATCTGGGCTTGAAAAGCCGCATCCTTGTATTGACTTTCGGTGAATTGGAGGGTGTGGTTTTCAACCTCTAATTCACCCACTCTGTCTTCTAGTTGACTGATTCTCCTCAGCAAATCCTCTACCGGAGGACCATGAGGGATATCTCTGGTGACCTCATGCTCAATGGGCTCTGATCTCTTGAGTGGCCCTTACAGCATTCTTCGAGACATCCTACAAACACCATAAATAAAACCAACATCAGTACCACAATAAAATATATTCATTGATAAAATGAAATAATATTTTATTAAGTACAACACACAAACTCGATGAATTTCAACAATCCATCTCTAACATACTCTATAAGAGTTTTCTACTAAGGTTATAACCTAGGTTTACGCATTCCTAATGTTTATAACCTCTGACTTTGATACCAACTTTGTGGCGCCCCAAATCCAAGTTCTCTAACCTCGATTAGATTGCTCGTGATCTATCATCATCATAAGCATTCTATAACTATTACGAAATAATAAACATACATTATTCATTATAATAAAGTCTCATAACATGGTCCCAAGGTCTTCATAACCTTAACTTTAAACACACCATTCAATATACAAAAAGTTTACTTAAGAAATTCCATCAGATAATAATTAAATTAACATTCATTCTAAACTGCTCCTGGATCTTGCCCTTGCCCTTGTCCTTCGTGTTGGATCCTTCGGGCTTAACTAAAATAGATGTCATGATATAGCAAGGGTAAGCAACTAATTTGCTTTGCAAGTTTATATACAAGGGAGATATATCATGACTTAGAAAGAAATATTGCGTTCAATGTTCAACAATAGTATAAGATTGTGAAGGAACATGAATTAATAATCAACAATTGAATATTCGATAATTGAATAACATGAACTGAGTGGTTTTTGAAATAACCATGAACATTTGCCAAGGTGCTCAGTTATTTAAACTTGACCTCTTAATAAGTTTTGGTATTCAAGGGGATCAACCTTTCATACCTCGTGATTTATGCATAAACACTTAATAATCCGGCATTGATATCATGCCTTAATCAAATTCGTTCTTTTCTCAGTCAAGAGTTCTTATCATATCAATTTAATAAGAACAACTATTTAAAATACATTTAATTTAACAAATTTAGACATGCTTGAACTAGCTGATACAATTAGCATAGATCTATCTCATAAACAGTTCATGAATGAAAGAACTTTAATTTAATTCACGATTCAATAATAGTAGAATAGAATTCAATTGCACAAAGTCACAATTTCAATAATCAATATAGATATGAATAATCATCAATAATTATTCACTAACATGCTTTGAAAATAATAACTCGAGTTTGAGTTAGGAAACTTGTCTCGTTCGTAGATTACTGATTCTGTGATTAAATACTATCCACTATCTTGATTAAATTATCTTCCTTTGAGAGACCTATAGTTAATCTTTCAATTAGTCATAGTATAACATTAGATTATGTAATCACATAGATATTATACCTTACATTTAGTTCTTATAAACATTATCGTGCCTTGATAATGTTACAATTATTAATTAACAACTACCTTTAATTCACTTAATATTATTACTTTAATAATATCTTACTTATGCTTTAGTATCATTAATTATTTAATAATACTTTTAATCATTTACTACTATTTTATTCATTTACTAACATTATTAATCATTTAATAATATTTTATTCATTTACTAATATTATTAATCATTTAATAATATTTTATTCATTTACTAATATTATTAATTATTTATTAATGCTTAAATCAAATATTATTAATCATTTAATAATATTTTATAGAAATTTTAATCTTAATATTTGTATTTACTTAACAATATCATATTCTAATATTATTAATATCATAATAATATTTTAATAATTTAATGGATTAATAAACAATTTATTCTAATTGTTCACCCTTTATTAAACCCTTTTATTTAATATCCATAAAAGGTCATAAATGATATTCCTTATCATAAATTACCAAAATGCCCTAAGATAGTCATGATGTAACATATTATAAGTATTCAAGCATAAAAATCATATTTTTATTATTAAAGACATCATTTAGTTATTTATTTACTTTTATTCATAACTTAATCATTTTTTGGAAAAATAGCAAACCGACTCCAAAAATTCTCAACTTCTGGATTTTGATAGAATATGAACCAACAAGGATCCCCTAATTTTTCTGGAATTTTAGAAAATGATTTACTATTTTTAAAGTGCCCAAAACACTCGGATATTGCTCTGTTTTTCATAAATTGAATTTTGCTCAGAAAAATATGAAGTTTTTAGGGTATTCTCTCCTAATAAACATGAACCTACTGTAAAAATTTCGGAATTTTCCAGTGTATACACAGTGAGATATTCGAAGGTTAATATTTCGGAGTCCTTTACGGAAATAGTCATTACGCACAATCTATAACTCTAAACGTCTCCGTTCTTTTTCCTACATGTATATAACTTCTCAAGGTACCTCTGTGATTTTTCCCAAATTTTTAAAAGACTAGAAACTGACCGAAATAGCCTCAAGAAAAAATGGAACAGTAACTATTTTAGGGTTTTGAACCCTTAACATTCAAAGTGGACTGTTTTGGAGAAAACAGTCCCAAAGCTTTCAAAACTTGCTAGATTTGTGTTCTATCACTTGGGTTTACTAGGTAACTCATGTATCTAACACCCCCCTTTGACGGATCACAAATCTAAGTTGTAAAACTTGAGTTACACAAGATTTAGTGGAAGAAAAACAAGAGTTTTCACCCTTGGAGAACATATGCTCATTTTTTTTCTCTAAGCCTTTGATCTAACACTCAAGATACTTAGTTCCATACATGATGATATGTAGAACTAGGGTATCTTTAGTATTTGTACATAACCCCATCAAAACTCAAGCTAGTAAAATAAAGTAAAAGAAGAAGATGAAGGTAGGTTATACCTTGACTTAGTTGCTACCTTTCTTGATTTTCCAAAGTAGTTTCTAAACCTAGGATGCATGAACAACTAGCACTCCTATCTCTTTCTCTCTATAGCCGAAACCCTCTCTCTCTTTTCTCTCTTTTGAAGTTGGATAGCTTGGGAGCAAAAGATAGAAGAAGAAGATGAAGAGAAAATGAGATGTTGGAAGAATGAAATGTGTTTACAAAATGAAATGGGTAATTCACTAATAACCCCCATAATTTTATTGACCCATGGATAAAGGCTTTGCCTTATCCTTTCAATTAGCTTAAACTTGTATTTAAGAGTGCTTAATAGATTGCAACCAATGAGAGCTTGACACACATGTACTTGTGTGTAAGATTTACCAAATAAGGGACTTGATTAGCATAACCATCTTGCCATAAAAAGGCCTAAATGGTTGGTTCCTTTAGCCCCTTAATACTCCTCCATTTTGATTTTAGTTTATTGCACAAATTAGATTTATCAAAAGTCTAAAATACCCTTAATCAAGTGGGCTAAGTATTAGTTTGCATGTTATTTCATTTGGGCTCCCTCCTTAATTGTTTTGGGCTATGTAATAAACATAGTCTAGCAATTTTAATATATATTACCCAATTTGATTATTTAGGGTTTCCATTCCTAATCTTATGAAATTTAATTACCTATACATGTGACTTTAGCTCATAACCTAATTAGATTTACAAGAATTAGGTTTAAAATTAGTAGTCACTTGAAATAATAAGTTTACCCACTTAAGTTAGTATACACATTAAATACATACTAACATTTCCTTATTACCATAACCCTTAGGTTATTTAATTATCTCACCTAATGTATAATTAGGTTACGAAGCTTTCATTTTTAATGAAATCTATAAATGTATATATCCATAACTATAGCATATATGTTAATTGACCCATGCACCACTTCACTTATGTTGTCACATATTAAATCACTGTATAACACAAAGTTTTAAATATCAATAATGTACATACATATATAGTGACTTAAAATTCACGGTTATTACATTTACTTTCATTGCTCTCTTCAGGAATTGAGAACGTAGCAGGGACTAGTCGGGGAATGGAGTGACGGTCCAGATAATAGCATTAGTAGTCCTCACTATTCTGTTAAATAATGTGATAATAAATGTAATGAGGACTCAATTGAGTGTAGATATTGTCTAGATGACAATATTTGTATTAAAACTCACAGCGTATGTTTTATCGTATTTTACACGACTGTTGTATAATTAAGTTGTATTTGAATTTTGTACCATGTATTTGGCGACTCAAGATGGGTGATGTATACCTATTTTGCGGGCGTCACAATCAGGGGTCATTTAGGATTGGAAGCTATATTGATTGAGAAATGCGTGGGCCAAATCTTCTCAACCTTGAACTTTGGAGTTATCAATCCGGGTGTACCAAGTTCGGGCTTCACCGATGAGGCTTTTCTGGAATAGTTGCATTCTCAGGCTGTTATCCTTGACATATCACTACAAGAAATCACATATTTTATGACAAAATTTGTCACACACAATTTTGTCACAATTTGTTAATTAATAATTACGAAATTTATAATCGTCACTAAAACTTTTGCTTTTGTGACGCCTTTTACTTTTGTTACTATTAATCATTTATATCGTCACTAATTTACACATTTGATGACGATTAACAAAATTTCGTCACAAGTTATTTTGGAGGTAGAATTTTGTACCAAAATTTTGGAGGGAAACTTTTCAGTGACATTTTGTAATAATTGATGACAATATTTATTGTCACACAATATTTCTTTCGATGACAACATAATAATTTGTCATTAATTATTTATAAAATTTAGTGACAATGTGATATCGTTACTAATGTTCACATTTAGTGACGCCAAATATAAATTCATCACAATTTAATTTGGAGGCAAAATTTTTCTGAAAAAAATTGGAGGGAAATTTTTTAAAGACGAAAACATAATAATTTATGACAATTTGTATTGTCATAAATACCAATTTTATATGACGAGACAATAGTTCATCACTAATTAGGTGAGTGGATAAGTGACAAAAATGGTTTGTCATAAATTCTTATATTTAGTGACAAAGTACGTAATATCGTCACAAATATTTGGAGGCCAAAGAAAAATTTTGGAGGAAAATTTTTTAAAGACGGAAAAATAATAATTTATGACAATTTGTATTGTCATAAATATCAATTTTATATGACGAGATAATAGTTCGTCACTAATTAGATGAGTGGATAAGTGACAAAAATGGTTCGTTATAAATTCTTATATTTAGTGACAAAGTACATAATATCATGACAATTTTTTTTGGAGGCAAAAAAATTTAAGAAATTTTGGAGGCAAATTTTGTAAAGACAAAAAAATAATAAATTATGACAATTTTTATTGTCACAAATACCAATTTTACATGCCGAGATAATAGTGTGTCACTAATTAGATGAGTGGATAAGTGAGAACACTGATTCGTCATAAATTCTTATATTTAGTGACAAAGTATGCAATGACGTCATATTTTTATATGGTGGCAAAATTTTTCCCAAACAAACTTGTATCCAAGCGATGTCATAAATTATTTGACATTTTAGGTATGTTTTTAGATTTTGATTTGAATTGATTAGTAGTTGTTCTACACTACAATAAATTATGAATGTAGTAAAGGAAATCTTTTGAAGGAATTCATTCATTCACATGAGGAGTTTTCTAGCGAAGGAATTGTGAAGAAAAAAAAATGTAGTGACAATATAGTTATTATCGAAAAAAACATTCTTCACAATCTAAACTTTTTCTTTCGCAAAATTGAGGTGGTAGAAGTATATTTAGCGCCAATTTATGATGAAAATTTGTGAGGAAAAAAACTATTAATGAAGAAATTATTACTCATTATATATTATTGTTCAGACATTTTTTGCGAGAGATAAAATTGGTCACTCTTTTGTTCTAAATAACTTCTTTAAATTTAAATTTAGCGAAAGAAACATCCTTCACAATTAAAAATTTTCCTTTCGCAAAATTGAGGTGGAATAAATTCCTTCATTACATGAGGAGTTTTCTAGCGAGGGAACAATGAAGGAAAAAAAATTAGTGACAATATAGTTATTCTGAAGGAAACATCCTTCACAATTTAGATTTTTTCTTTCGCAAAATTGAGATGATAGAAGGATGTTTAGCGCCAATTTTTGATGAAAATTTGCGAAGAAAAATATTATTACTACAGAAATTATTACTCGCTATATATTATTGGTGAGAGATTTTTTGTGAGAGATAAAATTAGTCACTATTTTATTAAAATAAATTTTTTATAATTAATTATAGTGAATATAAATTGTATTATATATAAATAGATTAATTTTTTTATACTAATAAATTTACTTTTAATAACACTTTTTAAATAATTTACAATATCAATTATTATTTTTAATAAACTATAAAATAAATAATTTTATATTACATTAAACTTTAAAATTTCATACATTGGCCGTGAATAAAAAATGGCCCTCTTTTGTTCAATAGAGTACACATGCCAAACAAATATTCATATCAACCCTTCAATTCTTCAATCCTTATAAAGACACGACCAACATGACGTCAGCCAATCACTACAAGAAAAATGCGATACGGCGAATTTTTACATCCCGTTGGTATAGATAAGGCGGCAAATTGAGGAAGTGTGGCGTCACTTAAAAAAATGTAAGGCGATGATAGTACCGTCGTTATAGGGTCTGAAAAGAAAAAAAATATATATAGAAGAATTAAACTTACAAACAATTAAATATAATAATAATAATTTCCTAAAAAAGAAAAATAAAAACTAAAATAATACCTAATCCCCTAATTCTCTAATCCCTGTATTCTTCTTCTTCTTTCACACTCGGTATTCTTCTTTCTTTCTTTTTTCCCACTCCCGCCCGAAGCTCTCTAGTATGTTTCTTCGATCTTTCATTCTCTCTAATCTGCAACATATCAATCTATTCTAAAATCAATCGATTCTCAGGTATTACATGTAACCCAGATATAGAACAATCGATTGTCACGTATTCTATAAATCAATCGATTCTCAGGTATTCTGTAAATCAATCGATTCTCTATAAACTTTGTGTGTGTTTATTGTTGAATCTATTCTCAAACCAATGATTTTCAAGTATTGCATGTAACCCGGATTTAGAACAATCGATTCTCAGGTATTCTGTAAATCAATCGATTCTCTCTAAACTTTGGGTGTGTTTATTGTTGAATTGTGGTTTGTGCTGATTTACCTCTTCTCTTAATTCTCAGGTTCTCAGATGACGACACTTGCAAAGGTCCATAGAACAATATGGTTTTTATGAACTATTTGTGGTTTTATTTGTTGTCGTGTTCTTGAGCTATTTTGGGCTTATCCAAATTTACAGGCTTACTTGTTTAATTTCTCTGTAAATTGTTTTTGGTACCATAAAGGTTTATTGCTAATTTAGTGCAATTTTGTCTTAATTACTTCTGATCTAGGGTTATTCTCTGATTTAATTGATACTAGAGTAATACTAAGTAGTTGAGCCTAGACATGTTAAGCCTTACACAAACCGTAGTATATTTATAGTACTGCTTGTAGTTACCGTCAAGTGGCTTTGTTTCTTAAAGCTTGGATATATATTACTGTTTGATTGAAAGTGTGTTTTAATAATTTATTTTTGTTAATCACTGAGAAACCAGATGTGTAAGACAGAATATTCAGAGCTTTACAACACCCTTTATGGTGCTGGTCCTGCTGGATGTGTAGGACTTTTGGTTTGTTAAAAAATGAGCATGGCTATTCTATGCATTATTATAATAAGTTGTAACATTTTGTTTGCTATGTAACTTTAAAAATTGCTTCAGTCTTTAAGAACTTCTTTTTCCTTTTCTTGTCCAGAATGTGACATACGCTCATGCTTGAACACTCTTCAGTTCCTTAACATGAAGAATGAAACTCTCAATGTGGTATGCTATAGACATAATCCTATTCTTTAATATTTTTTGTTACCAAAATAAATTCCTTTAGATGAAAGAAGAGGTTAGGCAGGTCTCCACAGTCTGGTAGCTTATATTGTTTGTGTCATCATAGGAACAAATACATGCTAATGAGAATGGAAATTAGTTTTCCAGGATTGCCTTATCTGAAGTGTAAAGAAAATAAGTTATCCTTGTGCTACAACACTGTTGCTTACTATGTTTCTATCAAGATTAACCTCCTATGCAGAGTGATATACTGGTGGCTTTAGATGTTCTTGAGAAAACTCACTGGGACATTCTGACTGGAAACAATTTATACTTAAGAAAAATTCTTAGTTAAAATGTGTGGTGAGAACTGATTAGAAAGTGTTTGGATGAATGTGATATTGTAACAGGAAAAGAAAAAAAAACTGGATTGTATTTTGTCAGTTGTCACTCTTAAGGACTTTGAGCATATTAGGAAAAGGAAGCTGCTCCACTTATATGTGTTAAGCTAAACTTGGTGATGGGTCATGAATGTTTTTTCTAGTAGATCAATAGTCACATTTGAACTGATATTTGAGGCATATGGAGATGGCTATTTGAAAAAATACTTTTTGAGGAATTAATTTCAGCAACCTATGATTATTCGGGTACAAATACACATGCCCAACCTATGATTTTCCATGTGGCCCGCAACGGATTTCTTGACAGAGATGGGTGTGTTTCAGATATGAGATCTTTTCTCTTGATTACCTTTTTATGTTCATATATATGTTTGAGTATTTTAAAGAGTTCATTACAGAAACAGTATGCCTATATGCACAATGTCAAGCAGCTCTGGTGTTGCTTTTGTTCTATAATATAACACAATATATTCTATATGCTTTTTTTTCTAGTATTGCAATATAAGATGCGTAAGGTGTTAACATAGAACAGTTTCTCTTATCATCCACTATTTTGAGTTGTTTTTTAACTATAGTTTTGCATTCAGGTACCAAATGAATGGACTAAGGTGATTGGTTTCACTATATAATAATCATTGGAATGGAATTCTTGCTGATGAAATGAGGCTGGGTAAAACTGTCCAGGTATGACAAGTGTAGAATCTGATTTTACCCGAGTGTTATTTTTTTCTTCGTTTTTTCCCTCTATTTTCTCTGGTTCCACCATCTGTAATTGAAGCATATCCAAAAAATATAAAATAACTTGAACCTTCTTTTTTGGTACTTAATCATCTTTAAGCTTTAGTGACTCATTTTAAATCCTATTATACTTTCATCTAATCGATTAACCGACTGACGTGGGGATTTTTAATGTCCAGGAGTTGTAAAATTAAGTAGTAGACACTCTCTCAAATCTCAATGTTTGGTGAAGTGCTTCTTTAATTGTGTCTTTGTTTACAAGTATCTGACCTTTTCATAAATCATCTCAATGTGGATACTTATATGGAAAGAGTTATCGATATTTCAACACGTAGGATCCAGATGTTAGATGTTGTGTCAAATTTTTATTGGCTAATATGTGGGTCATACGTGTGGAAACTATCAAAAAGTGATGTGGAAATATCAGTTTTTTACGTATAACGTCGGTGTTGAGTGTGGATATAGAAATTGGGTTGATAGAAGTTGTAACAATCAACAAATAAAGCAGCTCTTTATGTGATGAGAAACTACTAATTCTAGGCACCTAAAAAGACTTGTTATGGAGATTTCTCCTTGCTTCTTTTTGAAGTTTGGGTATTGTTTGATCAAAGTTCCTATTAAACCATTGATCGCCAAGTCCAAGATTATGTCAGGTTCTCATTCTACTTGTTTATCACCCCCAAAACCCTCCTCCATAGATAAGCAGTTCGTTCCTGGGACAGGTAAGACTCTTTTAGCAAATGCTATAGCGGGCGAAGCTGAAGTGCCCTTTATAAGTTGTTCTGCAAGTGAGTTTGTAGAACTGTACGTTGGCATGGGAGCTTCCCGTGTTCGAGATCTCTTTGTCCGGAAAAAGAAAGAGGCTCCATCAATTATATTTATTGACGAGGTTAGAATTCTCTCTTACTCCTACACAAACATATCACATATGTACATATTTCTTCCTTTGGTGGTTTTCAAGAAAGAGTCGGGCTAAATATACATATACGGCCCGGATCTTAAGCTCGTCCCTTATCTAGCTCACCTTGCTCACTCCCCTTTAGCGACAGACCGGGCGACAATTCGGTTCGTCGCTATATGTAGAACCGTCACTATATTTTGTTAAAAACTAAGACGACGGTTCTACATATAGCGACAGACCGAATCGTCGTCCTGTCCGTTGCTAAAGAGGAGTGAACAAGGTGAGCTAGATAAGGGATGAACTTAAGATCCGGACCGTATACATATATATATATATATATTATATATATATGTATATATAGCTTGACTCTCTCTATGAATCATCTGTTTTATACACAAATATAAATCATTAGAAGCAAACTGACATTTTTATGTTTCATCATTTTTTGAAATTTGTTAACAACAGAGGATGCCTATGTGGTGGAGATGGTATTACTGGGCATGTCCAGTTTCATGGACCCTGTATGGATTGCTTGCTTCTCAGTTTGGAGACGTAAATGACGTGCTCGATGATACAAATGTTAGCATCGAGGAATTCTTGAAATATTACTTTGGCTTCCATCACATGAAAATAGTTCATACACATGGATGGTGGTCATTGGCTCATTACTTTGCACTTGATTGTGAAAATAGTTCATGAACATGTTCATGTATTTGAGTATTAATTAATTGCATTCTTCTGTTGGTAAGGTTGAGTTTGTTGCTCAGTTCTGCTAGTGTTGTTGTAATAACACGATGATTTTATTTAAAGGGTTGGAATTTTTTGGTCATTATCTTGGAGTAATCTTTTTTCTTATTTCTAGATCTATAATTTTATATTTAGTTTTTTATTTAGTCACAATAAATAATTTTGTCACTATTAATAACTCTTTCTGTGACGAGATGTATCGTCACCATAAGTATTCAATTAGTGACATTGAAAAATGTGTCTCAAAAAGTAACTCTTTGGTTACAAATTATTTTGTAATATTATTTAAAATATAAAATGATAACGATATAATTGCCATGTTAAATATATTATTAGGTGATGAATTGTTTTGTCGTCATTTATCTTCTTATTTTTGGTGACGATAAACACAATAACATGACGAAAAAATAATCATAAATATAACAATATTGTTGTGAGACCCCAAATTTTATGAATAAAAATTTAAATTTTTCGAAATATTTTTTTGAATATTATGGTGTGGATTTGATATAATGTTATAGTTGTGGGTAAAATTTATAAATTTTGCAAAGTATACAAGTTGTTATAAAATATTCGTTTGGTCAGAAAATATTCTTTTTGTCGAGAATATTCGTACGACGGCACAATCATTGGTGAACCTACAACGGAAGCATTGTCGTAGTAAGAAAAACGACAGAATTATCATTTTATAAAAAACTAACGGAAGTAAGTGTTACCGTTAAACCGCTGAACTACTCTCTTAGTAAAAAATACGATAATATCGTGTTGGTTGCATAGTAGCACACCAGTATTGGTTATTGATGCTTACGTGAGAAGTCACTCAATTATACTCAATTATTACTACAAGAATTGTTACATCATATCTCTCATATTATTGATTCGATTATTGTCACAAAGATCATCTTCATAATATGATGTATTATTAAATCAATAATTGAGACGACAAAGTTATTCATATTATTAAATTGCAATATTTACAATGTCTAAAGTTCGCATCGAGGAGAGGTTTGGTCATCTAATTGCGGCATGATAGGGAGAAATCCTTATTGAAAGCCCTCTTTCCCAGGAACGACACGGTTTGTTAAATATTGTGAGTTATAATATTAATGATGAATAAGTTCGTGTTGATTAAAGATGAATTTGATAGATCTATTGTGTTGGGATTATTCGTGTTAGTGGAATTCGACATCTATTCCGATGATAATTGATGTCTGGGGTTATATTGATAAATCGGGTAAGTAATCGGATAAATGAGTATTTAATTGCTACTAATTCACATGCTTATATAACTATTTGTTCACATGTATGTACTATTGAATCACATTCTTATACTATTAGGGGAGTTGGTGCAAGATTGATAATACTTGCATGACTAAGTTAAAGATGGAGGTATAGATGGAGGTACTATACCGTAATTCGTATTTTCACATGATTATAACTATTGATTCACATTATTTACTATTAGGGGAGGTGGTGCAAGTTTGATAATACTTGCAGGACTAAATTAAAAATGAAGAAAAAGAGGAAGGTATTATAATGTAATTTTTCGAGCCCCAAAACGTACAATTATCGAAACTATATTTTTTTATAAATAGAAGCTCATTCTTCCTTCATTTCTCACCAATTCACTAAAGCTTTAGAGCCATTATTATAGAGAAAAATTATAGAGAGAAAAGAGAGAAGTTTCCTACCTCACTATTCCAAAGATCCATCTTCTTTTGAGGTAAGGGTATTATTTCTTTTCGTATTCATGAAGAGAGCTATTTTATTCCATTTCTTATTATTCTATTGGAATAACTCCGCCTATGCTGGCGCCACATACATGGTGAAATTCTTTTGTTATTCCATTCTTTATTATTCTCATTGGAATATCCTCGCTTTGCATATTACGCTCTCAACCGGTTTTCATTAATTATTATTCATTGGAATAACTCGTCTGCAAGCGGTTATCGCATGCATGGTGATTTCATTTGTTATTCCATTCTTTATTATTCATTGGAATATCACGCTTGGTGCGTACATTACCGACCGGTTCCATTATTTATTATTCTCGTTGAATAACTCGTCTCATGGCCTATCGCATGCATATGGTGATTTCATTGTTATTCCATTCTTTATTATTCGTTTAGAATATCCAGCCGGTTGCGTATTACATTACCGACCGGTTCCATAATTTATTATTCTCATTGGAATAACTTTGTCATGTGGATTACCACATGCATGGTGAATGATCCTTCAGATTCATTCCTTATTAAATTGTGAAAATGATCTCGCTTTACGTGGATTACCGTATGCCAAGTTTAAAATCCATTTGCAGCTTCGTAATTTTTGGACATTCAAAAATTCGGAAAAATTTGGGAGGATATTATGATAAGTTTTCTAATATCTCCAAGTGGAATCACCGAAAGAGAGTTGTAGATTTTTGTATGGACTATTTTAACAAAGCATGAAAAAGTAAAAAAGAGAAAAAGCTCGCCCACAATTTTGTAAGGGTTGTTTCGCCACTTAATTTGTGAGAAAAATTACGCCTTTTGGGACATGAAAATATATGGTATAAAGTACCTCCTGTCCAAAAATGAGCTCATTCCGACTTAAAATGAGCAAGTTATGACTATTTCAATATTTATGTTTTTCTGACAAAAAATGCTATAACCGGAGTTCTATAACTTCGATGACCATGAAATTTAAACTAGAAGCTCACGTTAACATGTGTAAGATCCTGCCAAGATTTAAGAATTTCTGAAGTTAAACTTGAGGTAGCTAATTTCTTAAGGAATTAATTAGAAATTGATTTTTGAAAAATACTTAAGGGAGTTGAAAAATTATAAAAAAATACTTGTTGTGTATGAAATATATGTATATATGTTTGGACAAAGGATAGAAAAATAATAAGTTGATTTGGTAATTTTTCATGAAAATGGTTTAGTTACAAACATATGAGTTAAATATGTTATGTGAAGTTGAAGAATTGGTAAATAGAATTTTAGGGCTTGAAAATCCTATATAAGGTATATGCAAATTTTTGATGAGTGATTTGATCATTGGTGATGAAATCTTATGAGTATGACATTTTTTAATGATTAAATGCATTATTTGGTAAAGTGTAAATAATTAAATTAAATTGTTTATAAGTTTAAGAAATGATTAAAATATTGTTATAATATTAACAATATTAGATTATGAGTTATTTAAGTGATGGATAATATTTGGATAAATTTAAAGTCTTTAATATTTATCCTTGTTTTCGTTTGAATAATACTTATATTATTGTCATCATCCTCATGCTTATATTGTGATGAAAGTCATCTTTGGCTTACGTGCAGAGATGGACTTGGTATGATTATGACCGAGAGATTATTCTAAGATAATCATGACCATAATGTAACGAATGATGTGGTAAAAGTCTTCATTGGCACTGTAGTTCATTGGTGGGCGGTTGTTGGTATGATTATGACGAGGATTATTCTTGTATAATCATGACCATTGATGATTACATGAATATTCTTGGCCGTGGTGCGGGGATGACGTGGTTTATTTATTAAGTTTGAGTCTCAAAGTGATAAAGTTGATGAAAATCTTTTAAATCATAGAAGATAGTAGATTTTATGCTCTACTTGACTCTTTTTAATGGATTAAATGATTCACATGCGCAGGTTGTTGATCTAAAACTTGTTGTCTATTATATTCATGGGTTGTTATATTTGTTGAAGGCTAAAGATAATTTATTCTACATTATCATAGTCATAATATTTCTTACTGGGCTAGTTGAGCTCACCCTTTTCTTTCACTGTTCTCTTCAGGAAATGAGAATATAGCTGGGACTAGTCGGGGAACAGAGTGATGGTCCGAGATGGTGACTTTAGTAGTGCTCACTATTTTTATAAAATAGTGTGATAATAATTATAATGAGGACTCCATTGAGTGTGGATATTGTCTAGAAGACAATATTCATTTTAAAACTCTCAGCTATATTTTGTCGTATATATTACACAACAGTTGTATAATTAAGTTTGTATTTGATTTATGTACCATGTATTTGGCGACACAAGATGGGTGGTGTATACCTGTTTTGGGGGCATCACAACTGTCGTCATTAAAATTAGATGATTTAAATAGAGCAACATATCTTCGTCACTAAAACAATATCATTTAATGACGAAAAATTATTTTTGTCATTTAATGTACCAAGTTTTGATGACGAAACATAATATAGAGTGACAAAAGTTTCATTCAAATAGTGACGCTATTAACGTCACTAAAAGTATTTAATTATAGTGACAATGATGTAGATCGTCACCATAAGTTAAAACATTTAGTGACGACATCAAATATTGTCAAATATACCTAATACCACGCTCATACGGTGACGGTCTCTGTGACGATTAACAATCGTCACCAAATGTTTTAGTGACGAAAAATGAATTTTATGTGACAAATTTTAGCGTCATTTTTTGTGTGATTTCTTGTAGTGTATGATCCAAGTTCACCTATGTAGACTTTCAAATGGGCGTAGGGATCGCCCAATCCATTGTACTTCTCGAATTCCGAGACTTAAAATTTATCTGGGTACCTTGCCTTTGGAAAAATACATAGATCTAAATAATTCACACTCCTGTGGGATCTTGTCCCCTTAATGGATCGAATATCATCCTCCATCTGTCTCACCTTCTTCTTGATATCTCCAATTTTCTTATCTTCTCGTAGGTCTATTACTTCCCTAGTCGGAGTCTTATCGAGAAATTCATGGGTTAATCCGACAATGAGTGGTGAAACAGGGGTGGATATCTGGGTATCACTGTCTTTTTTCGGTATTTTCATATCTTCTTGCACAGAGGGTTCAGTCTGAGTTTTCAGTTTGGGATCCAGAGTAACTCTACACTATTCTCTTAACAGGATAGTCATATCAGCAATCTACTTCTTAAACTCCTCAAACTCTTCTCAGGATACGGGAATAGGTTCTGATGAACTGCCTTCTGCCATTTTGGTTGGAGGTGAACGTGCCTTTTTCGCTCAAAATCGAGTTCTAGGACCAATCTGCACAAAACCAGTATCTAGTTTAGTTTAGATATTGGCAGAGGATATGGATGCACGATATGCTATGCATTAGTTTAGGGTTTTTTTTAATCTTTTCCTGCAAAATAAGGGGTTAGTTGCCTTGATAACATGATAAGAAGGATATACAAATGACAGTTTAAGATGGATGACATTTATATATTCAGGAACTTAACAGGGCATAAAGAGACATCCTATGCAATTGGTTTATCAGAGGCCGACCTATCTTAGGTTACTCTCACGGGCTTTTTGAAATTGGTTCCCAGATCTTCGTAATTTACTTGATGAAAACATCCATTTTTCAATTGGAGTGCATCTGAGTGGTGCCTTTCCTGAGCCTCTCTAGGAAACATCCATAGGAGTCCATTAATAAACAACCGACGGGATTGCCTCCTAACGGAGGGACCACACAACATACATTCATGTCCTTACCGCATTCAATATGATGACATTGTGCGAGGCACTAATATAAATCACTTAAAGATTTGAGACATTTATCACACACATAAGTCATTCACACCATATGCACATGCAGAATGAAAATCAAAAAGATTGAACGCGGCTTAAGCCCTCTACATTCCCTAGCGAAAGTCGCCACCTGTCAATGCCGAGAAAAATAAATAAAAATGATGTCGCGAAATTTAATGTTTATTTATTTCTTTGTTTTCCTTCTTTCTTACCCTTTTCCTTTTTTATGTTAATTAGTTCATCTGAAGGGTGAGTTTTGGGAAAATAACGACATTAGTCGACTTATTTTACAAAGTTTTATTTTATTGATTAATTTTGATGATTGGACCGAATGAGATAGAGCCGCTAGTTGGTATGATTTAAATAGATGTACCAACTCATCCGAGTTTTGAAGGTTTTCGCAATATGGTCCAAATGTGACTTCGTAAGATTGGTCTAGAAAACCGAGATTCCTAGAGTTCAGGGGCTTGGTTAAGTGGGGAAAATGTTGGTCACCCCGACCTCCGTGAAAACACGGTTACTGCTTTTTATTTATTTCCTATGCATAAAGTGTGCGTGTTTTATTTATTGGTTTACTCTAAGTTTTATTTCTATGTTTATTTGAAAGTAGTGTTGTACCTCTTTTACGCCTAGGTATGAAGGATTTGATATAACAAAAATTTCGTTTTAAACAAGACATGGAAATTAAAATGATGTTTTGAAAAAGAGTTTTCAAATCTTTTGCCCGACTAGGAATTGAGGACTTCGATACTTCCTTTTATTATCTTTATGTTCATAAAGTGATCTACCCAAAGCGATTTATTCTTCATGAAAGCTCTTTGTGATTTTATTGAAAAATCATTTTTGTGTGATAATGCATGCAATAAAGCGCCAAAAAGGGTCGGATCATCATCGGGCATGAAAGCCATCTCGATAGATCCGAACACCCATAATCATGATTTTCACTATCACGAGATCTTGAAATCAACTTCTCAGGACTAACCCCTAAAATTTGTTTTCAAGATCCAACAATTACATGTACAAGGATTTCACATTATTTAAAACAATACATCACAAAGGAAAACTCCATCGTGGGAATCAAGTCAAGATCTGATCATTAGATCTCGACACCAAGATTTCTAGGCTCACATTATTATGCTTAAATATGTGTGTACAACATATCCTAGACTCAATAATGGATGATTTCATCGATTGAAATCTCCATCACGAGCTACTAGGACCCCCTCACCTCTAGATAAAGATTTACGGTTCTACGCAGTGATCGAGACTGACCAAAAGCAGTAAGCATCTAAATCAGTAAACATCTAAATCTACCATGTATCTAAATCGATCTAGCATATAGGTTAGAGCTTCATGCTCAATAATAATCAAAAGGGCTAGATTCGGCTTAAATCTAAGTAGATCTAGTCTCTGGACTTGATTTACAACTATATATGCACAATATAACCAGTAGAAATTCTAAATCTACCAACTAGTACACAATATATGTATAAAACAACAATTTTAACTAGATTCAAGCAACATATAACATAAATCTAGTATATTTAACAATATTTACAAAGAAAGTGGCTAAAAATAAGCGATTTTCACCTTGGGGACGCGTGAACAAGCTTTTTATGGCTTGGGTCACTCTATATCACTCAAGACACTCCAAGTATACAAGATATGAGATTAAAAAACTCAAATGTGATGAAATAGCTCAAGATCTAAGCCTTTAATTTCTCTCTCTAGAACTAATTTCTCTCTCCAACTTCTTCCTCTTTTTTTTTTAAATGAGCTGCTGCTGATTTAAGGATCCCGGGGCAGCCGCAGGTACACCTTCGACTAGGCCCTGTGGGTCTTGTCATCTCGATGTTTGTGCCTCCGGTCTCGGTCCGGTGAAAGTTGAGCTCTGTACCAAAAAATTCTTGAAAGTTTTTGCAGAAGGCTGTGAAAGGAGGTTGAGTCTGATGGAATCGGAGTCCGGGAAAATGATGCAATAAGCTGAGGGGTATCTTCTAGATCCCGAGGGTCATCAATCGGCTCGTCTTCAATAGCTGCTAGTTTAATGGTTGCTGCAGTGACGTTTTATGGCCACATCTTTAGCTTTGCTACCCTCGTTCGGTTCGCGTCATGTTTGGGCATCGTTGCACCTTGATCTCTCCTCAGGGTTAACGCCGGGGTGAAATGATGCTTTTTCCCTACCTCGGGGTTGTCTTCGAAGTGAAATTATGCTTCTATCCTCCTGAAAGTTTAGTCCAAGGAAAACGAAATTTTGAGTGTCTACATATGTATTAAGTATAAATGTTGTTTGTTGAAAATTTCTATTCATATGGAAGCTGATGCCTAAAAATTATGGATTGCCTCATCACCTTAATTGTTCATGTACCTCTAAAGTTGTCTTCAATAAGTAATTTTTGGCGTGGCTCATTTATTGCTACCCACAAGTCCAAATGCGGCTAGAGGATAGCGGTGTATTTTCAGACCTGTATGTAGTAAAAAGAAACTAAATTGGCTGCGAGCATGTTTCTGTTCATTTGCTTGAGCCGCTACATGATCACATGGCATATAAAATTGTTTTAACTGTCGTAGAATTTATGTCTATTGATCCGCCCTATCCAGTTTTTGTCCTGATTGGTGCAATATAATGTTAATATTATACATGAGAGTTTTCCTCAGGCGGTTTCTTTTCTTCTCATACGTGGTCTAGTTTAAACTCTTTAGTTTCTCGGGTGAACACATTTCCCCTGCCCCTGCTGTCTACCAGGAGATGGAGCTAAAGGAAGTTGGAGGTAGGTTGTGCTACAACTAGCATCTTTGAATTAACTACAAATGGTTCTCTTTAAACATGGCTATTGCGTCTGTATCTGCTTATGGGATTGTCCAGGCAGGTGATGAAAACCAGTTTGGTGGTTACTGCATCAATTTGTCATATGCTGAAGCTTATAATTAATCTGTTGAAAAATTTTAAAGTTGTAAATCTTATCCCTGGCACAAGTATGGATGTCTTTCTTTCTGGAGGACCAGAACAGTGGAACCAAGGTGTTGAATAAAGCCAAATTATTACTTAAATGTAGCTTGCCTTGCCTTGCCTTCATCAATCTCACTACTAGTCGATGAAGCTATTAATGCACATGATGTAATACAGACTACTGCAACTCAAGCTGACCTCATTTCATGGCGAATTCATGTTCTTCCAACCGCTATGGTAAATGGGGCGCATTATTCGAGTATCTGCATTTGACATAAGTGGTTCTGAAAAAGCTTTTGGAAACTCGTCTTCTCTTAGATTAAGACGAGAGCTAGCTGAGAAACTCATGTGCATGTGTTAGCTTTCTGGGATAGTGTTGACAGTCACCATCTTTCGCCTAAAGCCTCTAAAAGTCCAAAAACTGTTCTAACAGTTGCTCTACTCTTACAACTTATACCTACCTACTTTAAGAATCAGTCCGGAGTCGAGCTTCTTATTTTTCAGTCCCATTGTTAAATTAAAACTCTCAATTAGTGGAAGGGAGTTGCCCTCTGGATGCTGTGGTGAATGACTTGTACTAAAATTGTACCAAGTTTTTGAAGGTTCACCACACTTACAGTGCTTTGTACTAAAATTTAAGCCCGTATTAAGGATCATTTTATTGATGTTATAGTCGGTTATCGCCAATGATCGATCGATATGTGAGTGCTCCAAATTTCACTATCCAAGCTAGAAATGTTGGAGTTACAACTCTGTACCTCAGTGCTAGACAGCAATATGGACTGAGTCAACCTATATATTAAGATAGAAGTCTGTAGCAGGTGTGGTATACACATGGTTCCGGTTACCGAAGTTAACTTTATAGTAAGTTGGTCATGTGACCAATACAGTGTTGACACACAAAGAAAGATCACCTCCCACCTGCGTGTCGACATTTTATTGATTAATTTATTAAAATTAACTTCATGCTAATCACTCCCGACATACATATATCCTAGTGCTACTGCAAGTCTTATCTCCACCACATTAATCTAATATATTTTGGGAATGGGGGGTGTAGTTTCAGATGGAAAAAAAGAAGAAGAAGAATTTGATGGAGACGCATTCTTCATTTATTTTTTGTTACTTCTTGAATTTTTGATTGTTGAAGCAGCTAGGGCTGTTTCTGCTAGAACTAATAAATTAGATTCAACTCCACCTATGTAGTCTATAGTGTATTAACCATGCTATGTAAATTCAGCCTTTAGTTTTAGTGATGTTATTTGCATTGTTCTTTGGGCTAGGAATGGAGAACTACATTAACACGCACACCACACACGGATCCGGATCCTCTCAATTTCAATTTGAAATGGAGAGTTTTTATTTAAAGGTTCAGATTTAAAATTATTAAATCTAAGGTCTAGAAGTTGTCACCTCATTTAAAACTCACTAACCTAACTCTAGTCACTTCATTTAAAAGTCATTAACCTAACTCTAGCCATTAATTTAATATAACACTAATTTAATAACAAAAATAATAAAATACCCACTGTAGTTAGCACGTTTTACTGATTACACCATTGAATTTTTAATTTTTCAAATTACCCTACTAAACTAATTATTATTTTGAAATTGGGTCATTCCGTTAATAAAATAAACGGACGTTAATTTTTTATTGACAAAACTAATAAATTATCCACTGTAGTTGACACATTTTACTGATTACACCAATGAACTTTTAATTTTTCAAATTACCCCGTTAAACTAATTATATTTTAAAATTTGGTTATTCTGTTAAAAAATTAAGCAGGCATTAATTTTTTTATCTATGTGGCTTTGAAAAAGAAATTCAAAAATAAAAAAATATTACGTATGTGGCAAAAAAATAATAAAAAAACTTGAAAGTGAAAGCAAAAAAATCAAAATATTTTGGGTACTCTAATCTTAGATGTTTTTCAATAGAAAAAACATCCTCCCGAATGAAAAGCAATGCATCAGCAGTAGAAATGAAAACACGATAATTGGCAACAACAACAGCATTTTGCATCTGCCTCTTAATTATCTCTGCATCCATCCGTAAAAACTCAGGCTCCTATCTAATCATAAATATAATCCCAACAAAATAATTTAACCAAATATTACTATCACGTGTGTGTATATATATATATAGAGAGAGAGAGATTGGGGAAGGAATGGACCTTGTAGAGGCGATCAAAAGTGAATGAGAGGAGTTCGGAGACATAAGGCTGCTGATAGTCGGAGGTGAGATAGAGGAAACTTAATGCAACACCATTTACTTCACCTGTTGTTGTTTTTGGGGATTAAGACTCTATTATTATATGTAATGCTAAACTTTAAAGGTCAATTCAATGTTTTGGGTATTCAGATTTAGGAATTTTCATAAATTTTAGAGAAAGAAAATACGCAGATCTATTTGATATGGAAGAAGGGGGAGATGAGAGGAAGGAAGAGAGAGAATAAATCAAATTTATTTATTTTCTTTTTTCTTTTTTCTTTCAGATCCACGTAGGATAAAAACTGAAACGATTTAACACTTGTGAGGCAGAGATAACAGAATGACCCAATTTCAAAATATTAATTAGTTTAATGGAGTAATTTGAAAAATTAAAAGTTTAATGGTATAATCAGTAAAACGTGCCAACTACAGTAGGTAATCCATTAGTTTTGTCAAAAAAAAATTAATGTATGTTTATTTTTTTTAACGGAATGAACTCATTTCAAAATAATAATTAGTTTAGTGGGGTAATTTGAAAAATTAAAAGTTTAATGGTGTAATCAGTAAAACGTGTCAACTACAATGGGTATTTCATTAGTTTTGCCATTTAATTTGAAATACCTTCTCTCTTAACACATAACTAGCCCATAACCCCCATAGACAGTTCTTGACACACTTTGCTTATATTCTTGTTTTCTCATTTTAAGAATAATATATTCCCTTTCCATGACTAAGTTCATAATTCATTATAGCTTCCCTACTGTAGACACTCAAAATTTTGCATTCCTATTACTAACTTTACAGGAGGGAAGAATCCAGTCCATGAGATAATGTGAGATCCCAAATTTTATGAAATAAAAGTATTCAATTTTCTTATAATTATTCTATTTAGTAAATGGTTAAATTGATAAAAGGTTAAAGTTAAGGGTGATATGTGAAAATTTTTCAAAGTAAGCAAGTTGTCATAAAATAATCGGTGATAAAAGTATAGTAATACGCGTGGTTGCATAGTAGCACACGGTATTGTACAGTATCTTTGATTATTGATGCTTACGTGAGAAGTCACTCAGTTATACTCAATTATTGCTACAGTAATTGCTGCATCATATCTCTCATATTATTGATTCAATTGTTGTCACAGTATCATCTACATAATATGTTATAGTATTAAATCAATAATTGAGACAACAAAGTTATTCATATTATTATTTACAATATTGACAATGTCTAGAAGTTCTGTCAAGGAGAGGTTAGATAATCTAATTGCGCGCCAATAAGGAGAAATCCTTATTGGAAAGCCGGCTCTTTCCTGGGAACGACCTAGTTGTTAAATATTGTGAGTTATAATATTAATGATGAATAAGTTCATGTTGATTAAAGATGAAATTGATAGTTCTATTGTGTTGGGATTATTGGTGTTAGTGAAAATTTACATTTATTTCGATGATAATTGATGTCTGGAAGTTATATTGACCAATCGGGTAAGTAATCGAATAAATGAGCAATTAATTGCTATTAATTCACATTCTTATAACTATTTGTTCACATGTGTATACTATTGATTCACATTCTTGTACTATTAGGGGAGGTGGTGCAAGATTGATAATACTTGCATGACTAAGTTAAAAATAGAGGTATAGATGGAGGTACTATACTGTAATTCGTATTTTCACATGTCTAGAACTATTGATTCACATGATTTACTATTGATTCACATGATTTACTATTAGGGGAGATGGTGCAAGTTTGATAATACTTGTAGGACTAAATTAAAAATGAAGAAAAAGAGGGAGGTATTATACTGTAATATTTTGAGCCCCAAAATGTGCAATTATTGAAACTATATTTTCCTATAAATAGAAGCTCATTCTTTCTTCATTTCTCACCAATTTACTAAGTCTCACAAGAGTAATTATTATAGAGAGAAATTATAGAGAGAAAGAAGAAGAGAAGTCTGCTACCTCACTATTCTAGTATCCAGTTTCTTCTAATGTAAGGGGTATTATTCCTTCGTATTCATGAAGAGAGTTATTATCTTTCAATACTCGTAAGGGTTGTTATTCCATTCTTTATTATTATGTTAGAATAATCTGTCTATGTGAAGTACCGCATACATGGTGAAATTCTTCTGTTATTCCATTCTTTATTATTACATTGGAATAACTCATCTGCAATGCGATCTATCGCATGCCTGTTGAATTCTGTTGTTATTCTATTCTTTATTATTATGTTGGAATATCCTGTCTGTGCAGATTACGCATGACCTGGTTCCATTCTTTATTATTCTATTGGAATATCTTGTCTGTGCGGATTACGGATGACCTGGTTCCATTCTTTATTATTACATTTGAATAACTTGTCTCATGCGGGTCTATCGCATGCTCGATGAATTCTTTTGTTATTCCATTCTTTATTATTTTGTTGGAATAACTTTTGTCTATGTGGATTATCACGATGCATGGTGAATGATCCTTCGTATTCATTCTTTATTAAATTGTGGAAATGATGCATATACATGGATTACTGCATGGCGGTGAAAATCCATTTGCGCTTTCAGATATTCTATTATACTGTATGAGATATCATTTCTTTTGTACTGGCCGTCATGGAATATCATTTTCTTTGGTATTTTTTTTACGAGTTACTATTCACGGGTTACTATTCACCCGATTACTATTCACTAGTATTATTCACTCGGGTATTCAGGGCACTTTTTGTGTCAGAGTACTATTCACGAGTTACTATTCACCCAATTACTATTCACTATAGTATCATTCACTCGGGTATTTGGGACACTTTTTGTGTCGGGGTACTATTTACGGGGTATTATTCCCGAAGTACTATTCACGGGGTACTATTCACCCGAAAAATATATTTCTTTTCTGTCCAAATTATTTTTGGTACATGAATATTATTCTTGAATTTTACTCCACAAAGCAGTATCATGTTGACAAATTGGATATTTTTAAACTCTGGACAAATTTAAAGTCTTTAATATTTATCCTTGATTTCGTTTGATTAATGCTTATATCATTGTCATCATCCTCATGCTTATATTGTGATGAAAGTCATCTTTGGCTTACGTGCATAGATGGACTGTTGATTATTGGTTTTATAGTTGTATATCTTTGGATTACGTGCAAAGATGGACGGTTGATTATTGGTTTTATAGTTGTATATCTTTGGCTTACGTGCAAAGATGGATAGGTGTATGACATGATCATGATAATAACGAATATCCTTGGCCCGTAGTGCATGGATAATTTGATGATGTGATTGACAGGATCATGACCATTAGTTAACAGTTGAATATCTTTGGCTGTAGTGCACTGACAGACAATTGATTGGTATGATCATGACCATTAGTTTTATAGTTGAATATCTTTGGCCCGTAGTGCAAAGGTAGACAATTGATTGGTATGATCATTGTTATTACATTTGAATATCTTTAGCCTTTGGGGTAATGATATTGAATAAACGTTCTATTAAGCCTTTGTGGCAAAAAGAAACTGTTGATTTACATGATTATAAATATGAATTGTGGATTTAACTATAATCTTTGGTGGTTTAGGTGAAGACAGGTGATGATAGTTCTTTTTGTCTTGGGTATAACAAAGAACTGTTGTTGAGTATTACATGAATGAAATATTAATGATGGACTTTTAATCTAGAGGAGATAGTAGACATTATGTTCTACTTGACTCTTCTAATGGATTGCTTATTCCGCTGCAATTAAACTTGATGTTTATTGTATTCTATCAGTTTAACAATGTTGAAGGCTAAGGATAATTTATTCTGCATTATCTTAGTCATAATATTTCTTACTAGGCTAGTTGAGCTCACCCTTTTCTTTGACCGTTCTCTTCAGGAAATGAGAATATAGCTGGGACGAGTCGGAGAATGGAGTGATGGTCCGAGATAAGTGGCTTTAGTAGTCCTCACTATTTTTATAACATAGTGTGATAATAATTATAATGAGGACTCCATTGAGTGTGGATATTGTCTAGAAGGTAATATTCTTATTAAAACTCTCAGCTATGTTTTGTCGTATTTTGCACGACAGTTGCATTAATTAAGTTGTAGTTGATTTATGTAGTGTGATATCTGGCAACTCAAGATGGGTGATGTATACCTATTTTGGGGGCATCACAGTTGGTATCAAAGCTTAGGGATATGATCCCTGGCTGAGATGTGAGACTAGAACTAGGAGGGGAGAGACGAGTAATTCCTTTACTAGTATAAACTATCTAATGTATTTGTTATTTAATTGGTCGGTCGGAATATAGGGATAATATGTGGCATATCAATTAACCTTTCTTTTAAAGCTGTATTCTAGAATGATATCTAAAATACAGGAGATGAGCAATGGAAAAATCATGATACAAAGGAAAGAACCAGGAAGGTACAATCTGAAAAGAAAGCAAGGTATTCTCATCTCTTCGAATTACCAGGTACGTAAATTTCGAGGGCAAAATTTCATAAAGAGGGGAGATTGTGAGATCCCAAATTTTATGAAATGAAAGTATTCAATTTTCTTATAATTATTCTATTTAGTAAATGGTTAAATTGATAAAAGGTTAAAGTTAAGGGTGATATGTGAAAATATTTCAAAGTAAGCAAGTTATCATAAAATAATCGGTGATAAAAGTATAGTAATACGCGTGGTTGCATAGTAGCACACGGTATTGTACAATATCTTTGATTATTGATGCTTACGTGAGAAGTCACTCAGTTATACTCAATTATTGCTACAGTAATTGCTACATCATATCTCTCATATTATTGATTCAATTGTTGTCACAATATCATCTGCATAATATGTTATAGTATTAAATCAATAATTGAGACGACAAAGTTATTCATATTATTATTTACAATATTGCAATGTCTAGAAGTTCTGTCAATGAGAGGTTAGATAATCTAATTGCGCGCCAATAGGGAGAAATCCTTATTGGAAAGCCCTCTCTTTCCTGGGAACGACCTGGTTGTTAAATATTGTGAGTTATAATATTAATGTTGAATAAGTTCGTGTTGATTAAAGATGAAATTGATAGTTCCATTGTGTTGGGATTATTGGTGTTAGTGAAAATTTATATTTATTTCGATGATAATTGATGTCTGGAAGTTATATTGACCATTCGGTTAATTAATCGGATAAATGAGCAATTAATTGCTATTAATTCACATGCTTATAACTATTTGTTTACATGTGTGTACTATTAATTCACATTCTTGTACTATTAGGGGAGGTGGTGCAAGATTGATAATACCTGCATGACTAAGTTAAAAATGGAGGTATAAATGGAGGTACTATACTGTAATTCATATTTTCACATGTCTAGAACTATTGATTCACATGATTTGCTATTAGGGGAGATGGTGCAAGTTTGATAATAGTTGCAGGACTAAATTAAAAATGAAGAAAAAGAGGGAAGTATTATACTATAATATTTCGAGCCCCAAAATGTGCAATTATTGAAACTATATTTTCCTATAAATAGAAGCTTATTCTTCCTTCATTTCTCACCAATTCACTAAGTCTCACAAGAGCAATTATTATAGAGAGAAATTATAGAGAGAAAGAAGAAGAGAAGTCTGCTACCACTATTCTAGTATTCAGTTTCTTCTAAGGTAAGGGGTATTATTCCTTCGTATTCATGAAGAAAGTTATTTTCTTTCAATACTCGTAAGGGTTGTTATTCTATTCTTTATTATTATGTTGGAATAACTTTGTCTATCAAGTACCGCATACATGGTGAAATTCTTCATTATTCCATTCTTTATTATTACATTGGAATAACTCATCATGCAATGTCTTATCACATGCACGTGAATTTTGTTGTTATTCCATTCTTTATTATTACATTGGAATATCACATGCGTGGGGATTACGCATGACCGGTGTTCCATTTTTTATTATTTTGTTGGAATAACTTTCTGTATGCGATCTATCGCATGCCCGTGAATTCTTTTGTTATTTCATTCTTTATTATTACATTGGAATAACTTTGTCTATGTGGATTACCCCATGCATGGTGAATGATCCTTCGTATTTATTCTTTATTAAATTGTGGAAATGATGCATCTCGTGGATTACTGCATGGCGGTGAAAATCCATTTGCGAGTTTAAGTATATTCTATTATACTCATATGAGATATCATTTCTTTTGTACTCGCCATGGAATATCATTTTCTTTGGTATTTTTTTTATGCGTTACTATTCACGGGTTACTATTCACCCGGTTACTATTCACTCTAGTATTATTCACTCGGGTATTCGGGGCACTTTTTGTGCCAGAGTACTATTCACGAGTTACTATTCACCCGATTACTATTCACTCTAGTATCATTCACTCATGTATTCTAGACACTTTTTTCGTGTCGGGGTACTATTCACGGGGTACTATTCCCGAAGTACAATTCACTGGGTACTATTCACCCGAAAAATATATTTCTTTTCTGTCCAAATTATTTTTGGTACATGAATATTATTCTTGGATTTTACTCCACAAAGCAGTATCATGTTGACAATTTGGATATTTTTAAACTCTGGATAAATTTAAAGTCTTTAATATTTATCCTTGATTTCGTTTGATTAATGCTTATATCATTGTCATCATCCTCATGCTTATATTGTGATGAAAGTCATCTTTGGCTTACGTGCATAGATGGACTATTGATTATTGGTTTTACAGTTGTATATCTTTGGCTTACGTGCAAAGAATGATTGTTGATTATTGGTTTTATAGTTGTATATTTATGGCTTACGTGCAAAGATGGATAGGTGTATGACATGATCATAACCATTGGTGATAATAACGAATATCCTTGGCCCGTAGTGCATGGATAATTCGATGATGTGATTGGCAGGATCATGAACATTAGTTAATAGTTGAATGTCTTTTGCCGTAGTGCACTGACAGACAATTGATTGGTATGATTATGACCATTAGTTTTATAGTTGAATATCTTTGGCCCGTAGTGCAAAGGTAGACAATTGATTGGTATGATCATTGTTATTATGTTTGAATATCTTTAGCCTTTGGGTAAAGGATATTGAGTAAACGTTCTATTAAGCCTTTGTGACAAGAAGAAACTGTTGATTTACATGATTATAAATATGAATTGTGGATTTAACTATAATCTTTGGTGGTTTAGGTGAAGACAGGTGATGATAGTTCTTTTTGTCTTGGGTATAACAAAGAACTGTTGTTGAGTATTACAGGAATGAAATATTAACCATGGACTTTTAATCTAGAGAGATAGTAGACATTATGTTCTACTTGACTCTTCTAATGGATTAACTTATTCATTGTCATTTGATTAAACTTGATGTTTATTGTATTCTATCGGTTTAACATCTTGTTGAAGGCTAAGGATAATTTATTTTGCATTATCTTAGTCATAATATTTCTTACTGGGCTAGTTGAGCTCACCCTTTTCTTTGACTGTTCTCTTCAGGAAATGAGAATATAGCTGGGACGAGTCGGGGAATGGAGTGATGGTCCGAGATAAGTGGCTTTAGTAGTCCTCACTATTTTTATAAAATAGTGTGATAATAATTGTAATGAGGACTCCATTGAGTGTGAATATTGTCTAGAAGGCAATATTCTTATTAAAACTCTCAGCTATGTTTTGTCGTATTTTGCACGACAATTGCATTAATTAAGTTGTAGTTAATTTATGTAGTGTGATATCTGGTGACTCAAGATGGGTGATGTATAACTATTTTGGGGGCGTCACAAATAACCCTGGGAGTCACATCAGTTTCAACCCCGAAGATAACTCCGGGAGATACAGTTTCTGTAACGCCCCCAAAATAGGTATACATCACCCATTCTGAGTCGCCAAATACATGGTACAGAATTCAAATACAAACTTAATGATACAACTGTCGTGTAAAATACGACAACACATAGGTGAGAGTTTTAACACGAATATTATCTTCTAGACAATATCCAAACTCAAATGGAGTCCTCATTACAATTATTTTCACACTATTTTATAGAATAGTGAGGACTACTACTGCCACTAACTCGGACCATCACTCCGTTCCCCGACTAGTCCCGACTACGTTCTCATTTCCTGAAGAGAATAATGAAAGCAAAGGGTGAGCTCAATTAGCCAAGTAAGAAATATTATTACTAAGATAATGTAGAATAAATTATCGTTAGCCTTTAATAGTGTTAAACTGATAAAATATAATAAACATCAAGTTTAACTACAGCGGAACAAGCAATCCATTAGAAGAGTCAAGTAGAGCATGAAATCTACTATCTTCTATGATATAAAAAGTTTATCATCAATTTTATCACCGAGACTCAGCTCAATAAATATTCCACATCACTGAATTATCCATGCACTACGGGCCAAGGATATTCATTAGTATTACTATAAGACCCCAACTTTTATGAATAAAGATGAATTTTTCTATAATTATCATTTTTGAATATTATGGAATGAATTTGATATAATATTATAGTTGTGGGTAATAGTTATAAATTTTGCAAAGTACATGAAGTTGTTATATAATATTCGATTGGTGGGGAATATTCGTTTTAACAGGAATATTCGTGCGGCAAGATAATCATTAGTGGACCCCTATTAACGGAATTATTGTCGGATTGAGAAAACGACAAAAATATTTTATAAAAATAACGGCGAAAGTTTTATCGTTAATCTGCTTAAACACCCTTATTGTTAAAAAATACGAGGAATACTGCGTGGTTGCATAAGAGTAGCACTCGGTATTGATTATTGATGCTTACGTGAGAAGTCACTCGGTTTTGTTCAATTATTGCTTGATGAATTGTTGCATAGTATCTCACGTTAATTGATTCAATTATTGTCGATATTTTATATATTATAATTGAGACGACGAAGTTATTAATATTATTATTTGCAATATTAAGATGTCTAGAAGTTACGCGAGGAGAGGTTTGGTCACCTAATTGCGCGCTGCTAATAGGGAGAAATCCTTATTGAAAGCCCCTCTTTCACGGAACGACACAGTCGATTAATAGTGTGAATTATAATAATGATGATGAAGTTTTGTTTTATTAGTATTATTAATGTAATAAAAGCGAGAAAAGCTTTTTATAAAAAGTAATACTTATATAAAGTTATTCGTTTTATTAGACTATAAATAGAATATATTATATTTTATTATGCATAGTGTTTGTATAGTTACTGCGCATAGTGTTTTGCATAGTAAAATCTTTTTATATAAAATAGAATAATTTTATAAAGTTATTAGTTTTATTAGATTATAAATAGAATATATTATATTTTATTTAAAAGATTTTATTTTATTAAAATATTTTATAGTAAACCAATCTGATAGTCTGCTTTAAAAGTAAATCAATCTGGACTACATTCAGAATTAGTTACTATTCAGTCCATTCTCCTATAAATAGAAGCTCATTCCTTCATTATTTCTTACGAATTCTTTGAAACTCTAGAGAGAAAACTATAGAGAGAAAGAAGAAAAGTATTCTCGCTACTTCACTACTCCTATATCCAGGTTGTTCTAAGGTAAGGGTATTATTTCTTTCGTATTCATGAAGAGAACTTACATTATTCCATTTTTTTTATTACATTGGAATAACTTTTATACACAGTCCTACCCTATACTTGGTGAAATTCTTACATTATTCCATTCTTTATCATTATGTTGGAATAACTTTGCCTATCTGATCACCGTATATATGTGAAATTCTTCTATTATTCCATTTTTATTATTACATTGGAACATCCTGTGCATGCGTTTAGGCATGACTGGTTCCATTATTTATTATTCTGTTGGAACATCCGTTGGTGCGTAAATTTCCCCGACACAGGGTTCTATTATTTATTATTACATTGAATATATCACATGCGTGCGTTCGCATGACTTGGCTCAGTTATTTATTATTACATTGGAATAACTTTTCTGCATGCGATCTATTGCTTGCACGGTGATTTCTTTTGTTATTTCATTCTTTATTATACTCAGTTGGTTAAAGTTTTGACTTCTATACTCCATGAAATTAGTGGAATATCCTTGATATTTTCCCTTCATCTAGTATCTTTTCATGGAAATATTCTTCTGAGCATTCTTGAATTTTACTCTACAAAGAAGTATCGTGTTGACAATTTGGACGTTATTAGTTCCTGGATAAATTAATTCTTGAACTTGTTTTATTGAATTCTTATATCATTGTCATCATCCTCATGTTTATATTATGTTGAAAGTCATCTGTGGCCGATGGTGCATAGATGGACTTGGTATGATTATGACCGAGGATTAATCGGTATAATCATGGCCGTAAATGTTACAAATGATGTGGTAAAAGTCCTCATTGGCCCGTAGTGCATTGATGGACAGTTGTTGGCATGATCATGACCATTGATGAATACACGAATATCCTTGGCTGTAGTGCATGGATAATTTGTGGTTGTGATACTAATGAATATCCTTGGCCGAAGTGCAGGGATGATGTGAATTATTTATTAAGCTGAGTCCTAGCGATAAAAGTGATGAAAAACCTTTTAAATCATAAAAGATAGTAGATTTTATTCTCTACTTGACTCTTTTAATGGATTGCTTGTTCCGCTGCAGTTAAATTTGATGTTTGTTATATTGTATCAGTTTAATACTGTTGAAGGCTAACGATAATTTATTTTATATTATCTTAGTCATAATATTTCTTACTGGGCTAATTGAGCTCACCCTTTTACTTTCATTGTTCTCTTCAGGAAATGAGAACGTAACATGGACTAGTCGGGGAACGGAGTGACGGTTCAGATAATAGCTTTAGTAGTCCTCACTATTCTGTTAAATAGTGTGATAATAAATGTAATGAGGACTTAATTGAGTGTGGATATTGTCTAGATGACTATATTTGTATTAAAACTCACAACATATGTTTTGTCGTATTTTACACGACTGTTGTATAATTAAGTTGTACTTGAATTTTGTACCATATATTTGGCTACTCAAGATGGGTGATGTATACCTATTTTGGGGGCGTCAAAGTTGGTATCAAAGCTTAGAGATATGATCCCTGGCTGAGATGTGAGACAAGAACTAGGAGGGGAGAGACGAGGAATTCTTTCGCTAGTATGACCTACCTAAGTTTATTTGATATTTAATTGGTCGGTCAGAGTATAGGGATAATATGTGATATATTAATTAACCCTTGTTTTGTGGTAGTATTTGAAAATGACATCCGAGAATGTTGAGAACATCAATGGAGCACGAGAGACCGCTGAGTCTCTGCAGATCAATAATCGTGATAATGTGCATCAAGAAGGCGACAATCCTCGTGCAAAACAACAACACCGACGGATGATGAACGATGGAATGTTCGGAGGCTTTATGCAATTCATGCAACATCGTGCAAGAGCGGTTCTGTACAAAATGCGGTGGGAAACACCGGCAACTCTTGGGCCACCGCTTAGCGCTTTAAGGAACCCCAGGACCACGAGTTTTTGGAGAGCCAAAACCACTTAAAGCGTAGACGTGGATAAAGCGGATCTGCAAGATATTTGATATCTTGGGATGCTCCAGGAGCAAAAGGTTCCCTTTGCCACCTTCATGTTGCGTGCGGTGGCGGACATTGGTGGGAATCTGTAAAGCGTACTCAACCTACCGCAGATGAAGATGACTTGGGAGAAGTTCCAAGAATTGTTCAATGACAAGTACTTTCCCGAAAGTATTCGTCACATGAAAGAGGTAGAGTTCATCAAGCTGGAGCAAAATAACATGACCGTGTCGTAGTACGAAGCCAAATTTGTCGAGTTGTCCCGGTTTGCGTCCCATTTGGTTGATAATGAGGAGAGAATGACGCGAAGGTTTCTAAGAGGTTTGAAACCTGAGATACGTCAATATCTTATCTCTCATAAACTGTGTTTGTATTTAGATGTTGTTAATAGGGCTCAGTTATTGGAGCGCGATAATGAGTCAACCCAACCAAAAGAGAGCAAATGAAAAATGATAATACAAGTGATAGCAGTCATTGAAGCGGTGACAATAAGCGTGGAGGGAATCAACATGCCAAAAATGGTAACCACTTCGGTGGTAATCATGGCCAAAATAATAAGAATGGACATTTATCGCGCGGGCGCGCGACTTGCAGAAAATCGCGTTTTTTGCTCCAGGGTCTCGCGCGCCCGAGCGGTCCATTTTCTGCTGCAATGTCCTCTAGTAAAATTGCCATAACCTTTGATCTGGGAAGATTTACGGGGCCTGCTACCTATCAAATTGAAGATATTGACGAGATCTACAACTTTCATTCTTTGAGGATTGAGAAATTCTGGACGAATCAAGGCTGAAATTGGGCTGGAAGGGGCTGCTATGAAAATGGCTAACCAAAAATGAAGTTTTGACGTCTGATTGGTACAAAGATCATAACTCTTGCATCCGAACTCCGATTAGAACGATTCAAGATGTTCCGAAAAGCTACGAAGGTGCTCTACAATGTAAGCTAAGTTTCAAACCAAGAACATGAAGTAAACATGAAAGCCCAAATGATGTTCGGATTAATTTTCTTTGCATTTTCCTTGCTTTTCCTTGCGTTTTCATACCAATAATCGCTCACATCGTTCCCAAGCATAAGATCTACAAAATAAACACAAAATGCATGAAAAGTAACTAAGACACATGAATATAAGCAACTAATTCAGGTAAAAGATACCGAATAAGTGGACATAAAATCCACTTATCAAATACCCCCAAACTTAAACTGTTGCTTGTCCTCAAGTAACACAACATAATGCAGTCTACATGCTATGCAAGCTACGCTAGTATGACAATGAATCCCAAGATTTCCAGCCATGTTAAAAATTCCAATAAGATATGCCTCATAGAAATATCAAGATCCAAAAACAAAGCATCAAACTAAGCTAAAGGCATAATGACATACAATCAGATAATCCTAACTTTCTTTATAAAGATCTTTGTGTGTGTGATGTGTTCACAGATAAGCTTGACAAAGGTGAAGATACCACATGCTTTATTGCTTAAGACAGAAAATTGAAGTTTAAATCAAGAACTGCATATACTAATGAGACATCAACTACTCCAACACATCAATACAAATTAAGGTTCAACAATGAGTTTATTCTGCTTTGTTTTTACTCACGAGGGCGATTTTCGCACTTTTCCGTGGTGTTTATTGAATTTTTTTTTTTTTTTTAATATATTTCCCATGACTATGAAATGTCTCATTCTATTAGGCTAACAATTACTACCCCTTAGCGAGCTTTCAACCAACGACTCCCGACCATTAAGACCTTAGGTATGCTGGTGTAGAGACAATCCCCTGCACGTGCTTTACTCAAGTAACAAAGGCCCCGAAACAAGACTAATACTGTGTTTATTCAATTTTTTTATCTTTTTTTCTTTTCTTTTTTTATATATAGCAAGCATACCCATGCGTTCCCAAAACTTGAGTTTCAGTGTCTTCATAGTCATTACTCACTTCCTACACAATTCTATCATTAAAAACAACATTTTCCTCTCAGGAGACAAGCATGCTAATCTTAACCAACAAGCAAATAGGAACATTGTCATGCTACCCGGTAACATCTAAACAACAGACATGAATTATATCATGTATAAAATTATAACTAAGCTCAAGATATCAACCAAGTTCAAAAATCTATCAAATTTGTATGTCATCATTGGCCAAATTAGAATTCAACTAACTAAAAACCTGGGATTATGTAATGTTATGCAACTAAACACATACTAAGTAAACAAGACAAAAGAAAACTAAAATAAATAAATAAATAAATAAATAAAATAAAAAAATAAAAAAAATTTATACTAAAATACCCCTACTATGCAACTTAAACATGCAATCAAACTATATGCAACTAACTATATGCAACAACTACTCACTAAAACCCAATACCCCCAAACTTAAAATAAACAATGCCCTCATTGTAATTAAAAATGAAAGAATACTCCCCTAAGTGGCAATGTCATCTCCATTCGCCTCTTCATGATCCGATGGTATATTAGGCGATGGCTAAGTTTGAGATATTCTATAGTTGGAGACTGAGTGTGGGCTTCTAACTGTCCGAATGCTTGAGTCAGAAATTCTAAAAATTTAGCAATTTTTTTTTACGTGGTCGAGCTATATGGCGTGGCCATGTGGTGTTTGACTTAGAAGTTAGAGTTGGCAGTACATGACCACATACTCTGGCAAACTTCAAATTTATAACTTCTGTTTGATCTTGAATGCTTATAGAAATTGGACTGAACCTGAGAGGAGAAACAATAAAACTATTATTAAGACTTACCACTATCTAACATCTACTAAATATGGAAATGTAAATAAGAATTAAACAAGGAGGGAGAAAGATTGGATGGGGTGCCTCCCATCGAGCGCTCGGTTTATAGTCCGTTAGCTGGACTCTTTTCTTGACACCGCTATCCAATTCCTCTACGATAAGCTAGGAACCCTCTATCCATTAGAACTGCAATATGTGTCTCAGAGGTTCCCCATCAAGAGAGTCTGTGAATTGAAGCCACCTAGCATATTTCACATATATGATGTCCCTAGTTCCATTGCAATGCCGTGTGCTCCTCCGTTGTATCTCATGAATAGATTTTTGCATTGAGGCATGAAAGATACAACATGCTTTTCTTCTTCTATTATCTTTTCCTCAAACCCACCATGGTTTGTAAGAGGCCTCATAATCGCAGAAATTCTTGCTTTGGATGTGACTACCAAGGGGACATGGGTGTGCAAAATTCACTGGATTTTTCAACTCTAACTGAGAAGGCACTTGGGGTATTATACAATTCAGCTCATGTTCTTCATTTTCCATGCCCCCAGTTGTCTCCTCAATATCCACTCCTTTCAGTTCATTCAGTGGCATGTACACTTCTAGCTCTCCATCAGTTTCATCGTCCATGTCATAGCACCAATCCAGCTGATTCTGAAGATTTTGAATTGACCTCTCTTGCTCAATCATCTTCTTCTCAGTTGATGCTACAAATTTGAACCACAAATCCTCCAATCTTGAATTATCTTTCTCAGTTTTGAAATCCATGTATTGAGGACCATTCATTGAGGAGTTAATGATTTGTTCCATCTGTCTATTAAGATTTTGGCTTGATAACTCCTGAGTCATCATCATCTCTTCATGGTCTGCTATGCTTTTTGACATGAATTCCTTCAACTCTTAAATTTTCTTCATGTTGCACTGGAGGTGGATATGAGAATTTGATGGATATGTTGGACTTTTGATGCAGTATTGATCTTGATAGTTATAACCCCATTCATAATCTGGGAGATACCCCCAACCATCGTTGTTGAAGAAATCACTCCCAAATTGTACTTGTCCAACCTTGATGTTGCACTGATAACTCGGATGCTTGCCAGCACAGTACTCACATATAACTATTATCTCTCGAGTGCGTTGGGCTGCAAGAATATCCAACCTCTCCGAAAGTGTTGCAATTTGTGCTGACAATGTAGAGAATACATTGAGTCCTTCAGTGCTTATGTCCCATGGTTGAGTCCTATTTGCATAAGGTCGTTGATAAGAAAAGTCACCCATGGTACCTGAAAAGAGAGAAATATAGGAAGAGAATTAAAATAAAATAAAATAAAATAAAATGTTTAAATTCAGACAAATTTGATTGAAATTAATGTTGGCAAAAATTATTAAAATAATTCCCCGGCAACGACGCCAAAAACTTGTTGCCTCTTTTTTAGTTTTGACAAAAGAGCTCTAACTCATGCAAGTATACATGCGTCAACAAGTAATACAGAGTAAATCGAGTATCGATCCACAGGGAATTAACTAATAAAGTTTACAAAGCATTAACCCATAACCATTTCAGTCTTATTTAAACGAATGATAGTAGATTTTATATTTAAACTATGAAATAAAATAAACCTAACTATTCCTAGAGTGAGACTAGATAATGAAGACCTGAGATTACAATTTCATCTATTGACTCATTCAAATCCATACACTTCATGTTAAGCCAAACTAATTGTACTGGTTTGTTAGTCGAGAACACTAAAGTAAAGTATAGCCATCTTTCAATGTACCATACCTATATCACATATAATCCACAATAGATAGAATACACATGAACACCCACATTACCTAAACCACTATATGTCTATGTGATTTACAAATAATTAGGGTTTAAGCCCAAGTTCTCAATTGACTACGAATGACACTTCGGTATATGTCTATCCTAAGCACAAATCATACATCCCAACACAATGTAGAATATACAATCATAAGCTATTAAGATCAGATCTAAACCCATACTTCGTTTCTCAAGTCCATATGGATTATCACAGTAATTGATGGCCAATCAACTAAGAAATTAAGCATGAATCTTAATAGACAAACCTATAGAAATCAATAAGACTAACAATGAAATATATCAGATTAAACTAATCCATAGAATCCATTACAATCTCAGAATAGAATTTGAATCATAATTTAATTAATGCTATTATCCACATATTGAAGACGCATCATGAGATACAATAAGCAATCAAAGAGAGAATAAGGGTAGAGAATTATAGTGCAAATCTGTTCTCTTGAGCCAAGGTTGAATCTCTAATGATTTCCAATTGCTTCAAGTCTCCAATCCAATCAACTCTAGAAAATACCTACACTAATCTACTCTATTCTATTATTGAAATTAAAGAGAGAAGATGACAATAGCTATCTCTTCCCCCAAAGGGTGGAATATATCTTACATAATGAAAATACGTCTAATATATAAGCCCTAATTGAATCCCCCACTCAATTACGCTTCAATTGCACTGTTTAATGAAAAGTCAGCTTTGGTCATCGTCAAGTCGCGCCGTGGCAGAATTGGTTGAAGGATCGCATGGGCGCGCGCGACTTCAAGAAAATCGCGTTTTTGCTCCAGGTCGCCCGCATGTCACAAGACAAATTCATATACCATGCGGTCCATTTTCATCGTAGTGTCCTCTTGTAAAATGGCCATAACTTTTGATCCGGAAAGAGTTACGGGGACTGCTACCTATCAAATCGAAGATATCGACGAGATCTATAACTTTCATTGTTTAAGGATTGAGAAATTCTGGGCGAATCAAGGCTGAAATTGGGCTGTAAGGGACTACTATGAAAATGGCTAACCAAAACACCGAAGTTTGACGTCCGTTGGTACAAAGATCATAACTCTTGCATCCGAACTCCGATTAGAACGATTCAAGATGTTTCGAAAAGCTACGAAGACGCTCTAAAATATAAGCTATGTTCCAAACCAAGAACATGAAGTAAACATGAAAGCCCAAATGATGTCCGGATTGCTTTTCTTTGCATTTTCCTTGCTTTTCCTTGCGTTTTCATACCAATAATCGCTCACATCGTTCCCAAGCATAAGATCTACAAAATAAATACAAAATGCATGAAAAGTAACTAAGACACACGAATATAAGCAACTAATTCAAGTAAAAGATACCGAATAAGTGGACATAAAATCCACTTATCAGATATTCAACAATGATGGAAAGACGTCAGCACCAGCACCCGTTGTTAAGGAAGGAGAACGACCACCTATCATATGCTTCAAATGCGGAGGGGATGGACACATCAGTCCAAACTGTATGATGTCATCCAAAGCATGTTATAATTATGGAAGAGAAGGTCACCTAGCCCGATTTTGTCGTTCACCAAAGACAAGTTCAGCTAGGATGGAGGCACCAAAGGACGTCCCAGAAAAGTCAAAGCCAGTAGTACAAGGGAGAGCGTTTATCGTGACCTCTCAGAAAGCAAGGAACCCGAATGAGGTCATCACGGGTAAGCTTATCATAAACTCTAGCGAAGTATATACCTTATTTGATACCGGTTCTATCCATTCTTTTATTTCTCCTACTTGCACTCAACGTTTAAATTTGACTCCGGAGAAATTGGACTTTGACTTATCTTTTGAAACTCCGTTGGGAGAAACCTTCATTACATCCATTGTTTATAAGTCTTGTTTGGTTCAAATCGGTACCCTCACATTACCTGTCGATCTTATTTCATTAAAAATACTTGTATTTGACGTAATTCTAGGGATTGATTGCTTAACTACTCATCATTCAAAAATTGATTGTTTTCATAAGGTTGTAAGCTTTCATATTCCTAACCAACCTATTATGCGAATTCAAGCAACCAAACCATTAAAATCAATCATTGTCATCTCAAGCCATAAAGCTATTCGTTTATTGAAAAATGGATGTCAATCTTTCTTAGCTCACGTCATGGATCTAAACAAAAATACGTCAATTTTGAATGATATTTCTATTGTTAATGAATTTCTGACGTAATCTCAAGAACTTCTGGCCTACCCCGTAGCGTGAAATTGAATTTTGTATCGACCTTGAACTCGGTACAAAACCTATTTCCAAAGCCCCATATCGAATGGCTCTATTGAACTTCGGAGTTAAGGACCCAACTGCGAGGAATTGTTAGACATCGGTTTCATTAAATCCTAGACGCGTCTCCTTGGGGTGTTCTGTTTCATTCTCGAAGAAGAAAAAGACGGGGAGTATGCGACTTTGTATTGATTATCGGGAGTTAAATCATGTCACCATCAAAAATAGGTACCCATTGCCACGTATTGATGACCTGTTTGACCAGTTGCATGGTGCCAAATTCTTTTCAAAGATTGATCTTCATTCTGGATATCACCAATTGAAGATTAGAACAAATGACATTCCAAAGACGACTTTCAGAACTCGATACGGGCATTATGAATTCCTAGTCATGTCTTTTGGATTGACTAATGCTCTTGCTGCCTTCATGGATATGATGAACTGAGTATTCAAGGAATATTTGGATCACTTTGTGGTCGTCTTTATTGATGACATCCTTATTTATTCCAAAAGCCGTGAAGATCATGAGCAACACTTGAGGCTGATACTTCAAAAGCTTTGTGAATATAAGCTTTATGCCAAGTTGAAGAAATGTGAGTTCTGGCTTGAGGAAGTAGCATTCCTTGGGCACGTGGTATCAAGTCATGGAATATCTGTTGACCCAGCAAAGATTGAAGCAATTCAAAGCTAGGAACAACCTAAATTAGTGACCGAAGTACGTAGCTTTCTCGGTTTAACTGGTTATTATCGGAGATTCGTGGAAGGATTTTCTCGAATCGCTACGCCATTAACTCAGCTGACTCGGAAAGATATAAAATTCGGTTGGAACGAGGAATGTGAAAAGAGTTTTCAAGAACTCAAGAGGAGACTCATTTCAGCATCTGTTCTGACAATACCATTTGGCTCGGAGGGATTTTTCATCTACAGTGATGCTTCAGGCAAAGGGTTAGGATGTGTTCTCATGCAACATGGGAAAGTCATAGCCTATGCCTCTCGACAACTCAAAGAATATGAGAGGAATTATCCTACTCATGATCTAGAGTTGGCAGCTGTTATTTTTGCACTAAAGATTTGGAGGCATTACTTGTATGGGGAGAAAGTGGAGATCTTTACGGATCATAAAATCCTCAAATATTTCTTCACTCAAAAGGAACTCAACTTGCGACATCGACATTGGCTTAAACTGTTGAAAGATTATGATCATACCATCCAATACCATCCTGGAAAAGCAAACGTGGTAGCTGACGCATTGAGTAGAATATCATATGCGGGTACGAGTGCGATATTGTCAACGCAGAGGCCCATTTTGTATGACTTGCAAAGGATGGAGATAGAGATAAAGACTCCAAGGACCCACGTGATGATGGCAAATATATGAGTAGAACCGACTTTAATCAATAAAGTTAAAGCTGCTCAAGCTACAGACCTAGAGCTGATGCATATGAGGAAGAAAGTACAGGAAGGTGCTATACCAGAAGCAAGAATCGATGAAGAAGGAATACTTCGAGTCAACTCCAGACTTTGTGTTCCTAACGATCCTGAGTTAAAGTATAAAATTATGATGGAGGCGCACAACACACCGTTTGCAATCCATCCTGGGAGTACCAAAATGTATCATGATCTTTGACATACATTTTGGTGGGGCAATATGAAGAGAGAGATAGAGCTGTTTATCTCAAGGTGTTTTTAACTTGGCAGCGAGTCAAGGCAGAGCATCAAGTACCAAAAGGTCCATTGCAACCACTTGAAATTCCAGAATGGAAGTGGGAGCACATTACCATGAATTTCGTTACTGGTCTTCGCAAGGTCTCTCAAGGCATAGATGCAATTTGAGTCATTGTTGATAGATTGACCAAGTCTGCTCATTTCTTACCAATACGAGAAACTTATACACTTGAACGTCTTACTCATATGTACATAAACGAGATTGTAAGACTGCATGGTATGCCAGTATCCATAGTTTCTGATCGAGACCCAAGATTCACTTCACGATTTTGGGTTAGTTTACAAAAAGCTATGGGCACGGATTTGCGATTTAGTTCTGCATATCATCCTTTGACAGACGGACAATCAGAGATGACTATTCAAACTCTTGAAGATTTATTAAGACTCTGTGTCCTTGACTTCAAGGGAAGTTGGGACAAGTTCTTACCGTTGGTGGAGTTTTCTTACAACAACAGTTATCAAACAAGTATTGGCATGGCTCCATTCGAGGCGTTGTATGGAAGAAAGTGTTGTTTTTCCAGTATGCTAGGATGAGGTGGGTGAAGCAACGTTGTTGGGACCGGAGTTGGTACGTATGACTATAGAAAAGATTCAAATGATCCGACAACGTATAAAAACCTCACAAGACCGACAAAAGAGTTATGCTGATCTTCATCGAAAGGACGTGGAATTCGATATTGGAGATCATGTGTTGTTATGTGTTGTCGCTTCCATGGAAAGGAGTTCTGAGATTTGGAAAGAGAGGAAAGCTCAATCCTCGATTCATTGGCCCATTTTAATCCTCGATCGAGTAGGGATCGTAGCCTATAGACTCGCTTTACCGCCAAGTATGTCTTGTGTTCATAACATTTTTCATATATCCATGTTACGTAAATATGTGAAAGACCCGAACCACATTATTGAGTTAGAACCGGACGAAATAGCGGAAGATTTAACGTATGAAGAGGTTCTTGTTCAAATCTTGGATAAGAAGGAACATATTCTACGCTCCAAGGTTATACCTCAAGTCAAAGTTTTATGGAGGAACCACGATGTTGAGGAAATGACCTGGGAGTTAGAATCTGAAATGAAATCAAGGTATCCTTACCTCTTCGACATACCAGTTACGTACCCTAATTTCGAGGGCAAAATTTCATAAGAAGGGGAGATTGTAAGACCCCCAACTTTTATGAATAAAGATGAATTTTACTATAATTATCATTTTTGAATATTATGGAATGAATTTGATATAAAGTTATAGTTGTGGGTAATAGTTATAAATTTTGCAAAGTACGCAAGTTGTTATATAATATTCGATTGGTCGGTGAATATTCATTTTAACAGGGAATATTCGTACGATGGCACAATCATTGGTGGACCCCACAACGGAATTATTGTCGGATTGAGAAAACGACAAAAATATTTTATGAAAATAATGGCAGAAGTTTTATCGTTAACTGTTGAAGCACCCGGTGTTAAAAGTAAAGGAATACGCGTGGTTACATAGTAACACACGGTATTGATTATTGATGCTTATGTGAGAAGTCACTCAGTTTTGTTCAATTATTGCTTCAGTAATTATTGCATAGTATCTCACGTTAATTGATTCAATTATTGTCGATATTTTATATATTATAATTGAGATGACGAAGTTATTAATATTATTATTTGCAATATTAACGATGTCTAGAAGTTCTGCTAAGGAGAGGTTTGGTAACCTAATTATGCGCCAATAGGGAGAAATCCTTATTGGAAAGCCCCTCTTTCCTGGGAACGACCTGGTCGATTAATAGTGTGAATTATAATAATGATGATGAAGTTTTATTTTATTAGTATTATTAATGTAATTAAACAGAAAATCTTTTTATATAAAACAGAATACTTTTATAAAGTTATTCATTTTATTAGACTATAAATAGAATATATTATATTTTATTATGCATAGTGTTTATATAATTACTGCATAGTATTTTTTGCATAGTAAAATCTTTTTATATAAAATGTAATACTTTTATAAAGTTATTCGTTTTATTAGATTATAAATAGAATATATTATATTTTATTTAAAAGATTTTAGTTTATTAGAATATTTTATAGTAAACCAATACGGACCGTCTGCTTAAAAAGTAAATCAATCTGGACCGTTCGAAATTAGTTACTATTCAAATTCATTCTCCTATAAATAGAAGCTCATTCCTTCATTATTTCTTACGAATTCAATTTGAAACTCTAGAGAGAGAAACTATAGAGAGAAAGAAGAAAAGTATTCTGCTACTTCACTACTCCTATATCCAGGTTGTTCTAAGGTAAGGGTATTATTTCTTTTGTATTCATGAAGAAAAATTACATTATTCCATTTTTTATACATTGGAATAACTTTTGTATCTGCTGATCTACCCTATACTTGGTGAAATTCTTACATTATTCCATTCTTTATCATTATATTGGAATAACTTGTCTATATCAAAGTACCGCATACATGGTGAAATTCTTCTATTATTCCATTCTTTATTATTACTGCTGGAACATCCCATGCATACGTTTATGCATGACTGGTTCCATTATTTATTATTCATTTGGAACATCCTGCTTCGGTGCAATTTACTTTGACACGGATTACATTATTTATTATTCTATTGGAATATCACATACATGCGTTCTACGCACGACTTCGTTCCGTTATTTATTATTACATTGGAATAACTTTGTTTGCGATCTATTCTTGCACCGGTGATTTCTTTTGTTATTTCATTCTTTATTATACTCAGTTGGTTAAAGTTTTGACTTCTATACTCCATGAAATTAGTGGAATATCCTTGATATTTTTCCTTCATCTAGTATCTTTTCATGGAAATATTCTTCTGAGCATTCTTGAATTTTACTCTACAAAGAAGTATCGTGTTGACAATTTGGACGTTATTAGTTCCTGGATAAATTAATTGTTGAACTTGTTTTATTGAATTCTTATATCATTGTCATCATCCTCATGTTTATATTATGTTGAAAGTCATCTATGGCCAGTAGTGCATAGATGGACTTGGTATGATTATGACCGGATTAATCGGTATAATCATGGCCGTAATGTTACAAATGATGTGGTAAAAAGTCCTCATTGGCCCGTAGTGCATTGATGGACAATTGTTGGCATGATCATGACCATTGATGAATACACGAATATCCTTGGCCGTAGTGCATGGATAATTTGTGGTTGTGATACTAATGAATATCCTTGGCCGAAGTGCAGGGATGATGTGAATTATTTATTATTAAGTTTGAGTCCAAATGATAAAAGTGATGAAAAACCTTTTAAATCATAAAAGATAGTAGATTTTATTCTCTACTTAACTCTTTTAATGGATTGCTTGTTCATTGCAGATTAAACTTGATGTTTGTTATATTGTATCGCTTTAATCTTTGTTGAAGGCTAACGATAATTTATTTTGTATTATCTTAGTCATAATATTTCTTACTGGGCTAATTGAGCTCACCCTTTTACTTTCATTGTTCTCTTCAGGAAATGAGAATGTAGCAGGGACTAGTCGGGGAACGGAGTGACGGTTCAGATAATAGCATTAGTAGTCCTCACTATTTTGTTAAATAGTGTGATAATAAATATAATGAGGACTCAATTGAGTGTGGATATTGTCTAGATGACAATATTTGTATTAAAACTCACAACATATGTTTTTTCGTATTTTACATGACTATTGTATAATTAAGTTGTATTTGAATTTTGTACCATGTATTTGGCGACTCAAGATGGGTGATGTATACCTATTTTGGGAGCGTCACAATTACAACCACGAATTATCCATGCACTACGGGTCAAGGATATTCGTGTTTTCACCAATGGTCATGATCATGCCAACAACTGTCCATCAATGCACTACGGGCCAATGAGGACTTTTACCACATCGTTTGTAACATTATAGGTCATGATTATACCGAATGATCCCTGGTCATAATCATACCGATCAACAGTCCATCTATGCACTATGGCCAAATATGACTATTATAACAATATAAGCATGAGGATGATGACAATGATATAAGAATTCAATTAAATGAAAGCAAATGATAAATTTTAAAGATTTATAATTTAATTTATCTGGAATTCAATAATGTCTAAATTGTCAACATGATACTGCTTTGCAGAGTAAAATTCAAGAATCATATTGTATCAAAAATGATTTAGATCAAAAAGAAATCAATTTTTGTCCTGAATAGTACTCCAGGTGAATAGTACCCGAGTGAATAGTACCCTATGAATAGTACTTTGGGAATAGTAACCCGTGAATAGTACCCCGACATGAAAAGATTAAAAATTATCAAGAATGTTCAGAATAATATTTTCCTGAAAAAAAATACTAGATGAAACGTAAATTTCAAGGATATTCTACTAATTTCACTAGTATAGAAGCAATAATTAACAAAATGAGTGTAGAATTCGGAATATGAAACGAAATAATATTACTTACATACTACAGAGTATGGAAGAAAATATTATTTCATACGAATATTGAACAAAAATAATATCCCTTACCTTAAAAAGAAGAGTATTCCAACTGGTATAGCGGGGATATTCTTGAAGAAAACTTGTACTATTTTCTACACTCAAACCTTCCTAAAACTCAAAAGAAATACGCTCAATATTATAGAAGAAGAATTATCTGATTCTGGTGTGATTTTCAATTCTAAACTAAGCATCCTATTTATAGGAGAATGGAAAGGAAACTATTTGAATTTAGAAATCACGGACCAACATTAAACTTTCATGAACACGTAGAAAATCTGTAGAATTTTCTAATTTTTACTATGCAAACACTATGCAGACACTATGCAAATACTATGCATAATAAAATATAATATATTCTATTTTTCATAAAAAAAACAAAACTTATAATATATATATATATATATATATATATATATATATATATATATATAATAGTAATGAGATAACTTTCTCCCGACTATTTTGAAAAAATGGGTAAGTGGGGATCCATATAATAAGCAAAATTTAAGACAAATACTTCATAAAAATCCCCTTAATATTTTTAACAACATTTATTCATTAATAATATAACTTGCAACATTAACAACCAGATCATTCCCAGGAAAGAGGGGGCTTTCCGATAAGGATTTCTCCCTATTGGTGCATAATTAGGTGATCAAACCCCTTTTCTCGACAGAACTTTCTAGACATTGTCAATTATATAAATAATAATATGAATAACTTGTCATCTCAATTATTGATTTAATAATATAAAATATTATGCAGATGATACTGTGACAATAATTGAATCAATAATTTAAAATACTATGCAGCAATTACTGTAGCAATAATTGAGTATAACTGAGTGAATTCTCACGTAAGCATCAAATACCGTGTGCTACTATGAAACCACGCGTATTACTATACTTTTATCACCGGGTATTTCAATAGTTAACGGTAAAACTTTCGCCGTTATTTTTATAAAAAGATATTTTTGTCATTTTCTAACGCTGACAATAATTTCATTGTGGGGTCCACCAATTATTGTGCCATCGTACGAATATCCCTTGCTAAAACCAATATTCCCCGACCAATCGAATATTTTATAACAACTTTCTTACTTTGAAAAAATTATAAATATTACCCACAACTATAACATTTTATCAAATCCACACCATAATATTCAAAAATATATTTTGAGAAAAATTAATCTTTATTTATGAAAGTTGGAGTCTTACAGTTTTTAACCTTGGGAGATACAATACACACCCCGGAGATAGCCTCGGGAGGTCAATCCAATCTCGGAGGTAACCCTGAGAAACGACTGCTACAACTGCGTCAAAACTGGAGATAACCCCAGGAGGGACAAAATGGTCATTTTGCCACCTCAACATCACATCAACGTCATCTCAACACAATTCAATTCAAACTGTGTATCAAGATGTTCCACAAAAATCATAGCTCAAATCCCGAGTGATAACTGCATAAGACAACACAATGGATAGACAATGAAGACTTGGAGATCTGGTCATGGACCCATCTCACAACACAATGGAGTTTTATTCAATTATTGCCACAGTAATTGCTGCATAATATCTCACGTTATTGATTCAATTATTATCATAATATTTTATATTATTTGAGACAACAAAGTTATTCATATTATTATTTTCATTATTGACGATGTCTAGAAAGTTCTGTCGAGGAAAGGGGCTTGGTCACCTAATTGCACGCCAATAAGGAGAAATTCTTATCGGAAAGCCCCCTCTTTCCTGGGAATGATTTGGTTATTAATATTGTGAGTTATAATATTAATGATGAATGTTATTAAAAATATATTTTGAGAAGCCAAATGACATGAGATAAATAGAGAGGTATTTTATGAAGTATTTGTTATAAATTTGGCTTATTATATGGACCCCCACTTACCCATTTTTTAAAATTATCGGTAGAAATTTATCTTAGTTTTATTTTATATATATATAAAATGTAACGGGTGTGGGGGGGGGGGGGGAGAGAAACTTTGTTATTATATATATATATATATATATATATATATTATAATAAGTTTTTTTATGAAAAATATAATAAATTATATTTTATTATGCATAGTGTTTGCATAGTGTCTACATAGTGTTTGCATAGTAGTGCATAGTAAAATCAAAAAATTCATCAGAAATCCTTGAATAAGTTACTGTGCAGTCCGTGTTTTTTTCTTACTGTGCATCCAAATAGTATCTTGCCATTTTCCTATAAATAGGATGCTTAGTTTAGAATTAAAAATCACACCAGAATTAGAGAATTCTTCTTCTATAATATTGAGCGTATTTCTTTTGAGTTTAAAGAAGCTTGAGCATATAAAACAGTATAAGTTTTCTTCAAGAATATCCCCGCCCTACCAGTCAGAAATACTCTCCTTTTAAAGTAAGGGATATTATTTTTGTTCAATATTCGTAAGAAATAATATTTTCTTCTATACTCTGTAGTATGTAAATAATATTATTTCATTTCAGATTCTGATTTCTACACTCATTTTGTTAAAGTATTGCTTCTATACTATGACAACCCGGAAAATCGGATTGTCCAGAATTTAAGTTTAAAGAATTAGTTATTAATAAAATGAATTTTTATTAATACTATTTTGTGCTATGTGTTTATTAATCGTTCTATAACCTAGAATGATTATTAATCGGGAGGATTCTGGCTACGAGCTAGACTGAACGAGTAAGAATTTTCAAGATGAAAATGAAAGTTTTCCGGGAACAAAATATTTTTCGAGGAAAAAGACGAAATATGCACTATTCATCCGTTTATGCTCGGAGATTTATTTTGAATTCCCGAGAAACTCGTAATGATAGAATTCTGAGACGAGATGGAATATTCAATAATATTTTAGTTATGGCAAAAATGAAGTTTTCGCTTGCGGACTTAATACCTAAGGGTTAGGAAAAGTGAGTTCCGAGAATTTTATGATTTCGTATAATAATTAGGGTTATTATACGTGAGAAATACGAGTATAATACTAGTTATTATACGAGTATAGTATGAAGATTAGTACGACGTATAATATGAATATCATACAATCTATATACGAAGAGAATACGAGAATGGAATGCGTAGAATACGTTTAGTCTTAACGGACTTTGAGTTCATGGACTTTGAAGAATCCAATTGGACTTGGATTATATCAAACCCAATGGAATATGTAATCAAGCCTAGGGTAGACCCAGTAAGAATTAATGTAAGGCCCAATGTTAGATTTAATTAAGCCCCATCCAAGAAAATTAACCGCGGATCGAACCGATGGGTCACCGGATGGGTAAAACCTAGGGGCAACCCATGGGCATAAGGGGCGGTCACTTGGTCACCAAGTAAGGGTGGTGGCCAAGTAAACTTGGTGGCTAAGCCATGAATAGTAAGGAGGTGGGGGTGAAATGTCCAAAATGCCCCTAGCCTTAAAAATCTATAAATAGAAAGCTTATTTCATTGTTTAAGGATTTTGAAAATCCTAAAACTTTGAGAGAGAGAGAAAGAGAGAGAGGGAGAGTTCGGATGGGAGAAGAGAAGGAAGAGGAAGAGGAAAAGCTTGCCCAAGTGCACGCTTTGTCCGACGGAAGGAGATTTAAGAAGAACGGTAATCTGAACCCTAGTTTCTTCTAATTTTCTTTAAGTTTAATATGTTCAAAAACATAACTTAATGAAGATAAGAAGTAGATGAAGTTAAGAATGAATTCATATGGTTGAAACCATGAAAAAATGAAGAAATAAGAATTTGAAATTTAGTTTATAAATTTTTTAAGGAAGTGTAAAATTTGTAAGGATTTTTAGCGATCCGAATGAATCTTATGAATGAGTAGGTTAAATAAGTAAGGAATGATGTTCTATAACATCAAATTCCAAGAAAAAGTGAAATCGTAATCCAAAATATCGATTAAAAATGAAGAACACGCGAAGAACGCGAAGAACGTTGTTGATGGACAAATTTAAAACCATCGTAGGATAATTGTTGTTGATGGACAAGTTTAAAACTATTGCGTATAAGTTAGTTACTTATTGCTTGGTTAGGAACGTTAGAAACGTTCATGAAGAACGGATTAAAACTGAGCTATAACGAAGTTATAGCAAAATTTTCATAAAAGAAGAACGAGAATTAGAAAGTTAGTAAATGAACCCGAACATGTAGGGTTTCATAAGAATGTAAGAGAAAGTATAAAACGTGAGTCATGGACTCAAGAACGAATGAGTTCCGAGTTCGGATGACCAAATTACGGACGAACAAACGAAGAACGTTAATAACGTAAAACAAACGAAGAGTGAAGATTAAGCCATGTGAATGGCATGTTAACGGATTTAGAATGAAGTTTTGTCTGAGGGTAATTGAAGTATGTACGATAAGGAAGAAAGTGGCTTTGGAATGACCTCGTTCCGAGTTATAACGAATAGGATATGAGATTTCAAAGTCAGCGTCTCAAGCTTGGAAAAGACTTAGAAAAATTTTTCTAGGTTTCATGCTTGGCACCGCAGCGCGAGTCGTGCCTTGGGGCCAGGTTTTGCGTCTGAGCTCGAGCCATTAGCTATCTAAGTAAGTACGTATGTGAAAAGAAAGGGGAAGGGCACTAGCCACAAAGATCTTGGGTGTAGGGCAATGCCCAGAAATGAGATTTTTACTGCTCAATTACTGGGGGATGTGCAAGAAAGAAATATGAACATGTAGTTCAACTAATGTAACACTTTATAAAGTGTATTAAACCTTTGATGAAGGTTGAACGAAAAGATTAAATGAGATTAAAAGATAAAGAATGTAGACGCGGGTTACGGAACCAATGTCCGGGAACCGTAGTCACAATGAAACGAACGTGAGGGATTGCTATATTTGTGATTCCTTAAACGTTGATTGACTAGGGTGATGAATAATATTTCGATGTTATGCCATGGTCATGAGGGATGAATGTAAAGCATTTAGACGCTGTGAACGCAACGTTGTTGCGACGAGTGATCGGTCTTAGCATACAACGAACCGTATGGCTTTGACATTAGGAAAGAATAATGAACATAGGGTTCAAGTGACGAGTAATGATGAAAGTAATTAAAACCTTGGATGAAGGTTAAATAGAATTAAGAGGCAAGTAACGTAAATGTTGAATACGTAAACGATCCTCATGAATCGTATTCACGTTGAGCGAACGTTCTAAGTATACATTGGTTGTATGACTTAGACGTTAACGGGAGTAGTAAGTAAGATATGAATTATTAAGAAAGCCGTAGCGAACGGTAATAAGATTAATGAAAGCCGAATGTGAGTCGGATGAGAATGTTAGAATGAAATATAAGCGTTGAATACTTTAACCGACGTGAAGGTTGAGTGTACGCAAATATTAAATGGGTAAAACCTACACTCCGTGTATGGTCTGACCATAAGGTAATAAAGATCAATGATTAAACCTGTGAATGGTGAAGAAGCTGAATTAAAGACAATTGCGTATAATGTATAAGAAGCCGAGTTAATGTTTATAACTTGGATGACGTTCCGAGTTGAATATATCGGACGTTGTAAGATAAGAATAAGGTAACGTAAGATACTTAACGCTATAAATGCGTAGAATGAATATTGAATGATCGTCCTGAGTATACAAAAGATTGTATGACTTAGACGATAAAGAATGAAACCTGAGGTATGGCATTTAGTTGCCAGAAAGCCATAAGGAATAAGAAATTGACTTAACGAACATTATAGTTTAATAGTTTGGGTAAGTTGAGATGAATTTAGGTTCTAGTACAATCGTAACCTTTGATGGTTGACATATGGGAGTTGTGCTAAACAATTCCTTCAGAGAGCGAAGGTATATACAAAACTGGCAACCGATCTAACTCACTGTGTGGGCAGTGTAGATGAGACGGGAACTTGTTTGTTAGTTGTTTGTGGGAAACCACTCAGAGTACCATATGGACTACTAGCAGAGACACGATGTGTGCTGAGTCCTAGGAGAGTTATAAGAAGAAGATAAGAATGTAAATCATCAAAGATGATGTACGTATTAAGTAAGACATCTCCGTATGTCATGAAGCCGATTAACCGGTAAAGGAAGTTGGTCGCGTAAACTGAGTTTATAAGAACGTGAACCTTAAGAAGTAAAGTAAAGTAAACCAATGCGTAAGTCAAGTATATGACTAATTGGTATATGTATTATTTTCTTATGTGCTACATAGGAATTGGAATGAGTAGTTTAGCGTAAACTATAAGCTGTAGTTGTGCGTAAGGCAAGTTTCCTAACTTCATTCATATTTTAAATGAATGCTAGTTTCTTAAACTTCTCAGATGTTGAACTTGAGAAGTTTTGTCTATATGCAAATGTGTGATATTTGTACAAGGTGTTAGAATATATGAGGCCTTGTGCCACAATGTGAACACTTCGGTGTTTCTATGATATGAACTGTTCTGTGATTGAACTGTTCAATATGAGCATGTTCTGTTTATACATGAACCATTATTGTTAAGTTTGTGCTATTGATTCTAGCCAGATAGAATGTGAATGAAAGAAAGCAGAGAATGAAAGTATTTCAAAGTGAATGTGATCAATATTTTAAAATGATAGGAATCGAGATTATTCCTATTATTCAAGCTGCTTCATAACCTTTGTTCGGTTATTGAAGTCTTAAAAGAATGTTTAAATTCTTGAAGTTGTTTGTTCAACTGCTTTGACTTGCTGAGCAATTGAATGCTCACACTTGCTTTAAATAAAAATATTTTCAGCGAACGATGTTAGAAGAACTTAAGGATCCCAGAAAGATTAAGTTGATCGGTATCCAGAAGAAGTGTCATTCATTAGATGAATGAGCGTGAAGATCAAGTGAAGACTTGTAATATAGAATGATAGAATTAAACTATAGAATAGTTTAATGAATGATTATGTATCCTTGGTGGCGAATAAAAGTCACTTGTACAAGATGTAAAGAATAATGTAATTATCATTATTTGGAATGAAAGAGGTTTTAAGGTTTTAGAACCTGGGATTTGAGGATGTATGTTGTTATATTTAGCTATATAATGATGTATGTTTGGAAGAAGATGGGATCGTGACGTACGGAATCCGGATGTGAAAATAGACCGGATTTCGGGGCGTTACAGGTTGGTATCAAAGCTGATAAGTTATAAATCTTAGGTATGAGTACCTAAGACTATAATCGTAGAGAGAAGGATAAGGAGATCACCAAGCGTGATCATAGTAAATCATAATAATGAAGCGTAATGTTAACGATGAATGATTTATAGCTAATGCTATGAATGAATGGTACTACGAAGTAGTACGGGAAGAAGAACTCAGATTGAGTTGTAAAGAATAGCATACGAATTAAAGAAAATTCATATTAATTAAAGAGAAAGTTAGAATTTGTAATATTTCAATTGAGGACTCATGTGATAGCTGAGTTGTATGAATCTTTGTATGGGCAGAGGTTTATGCTTTGGTGTAACAGCTACTCAGTTTATTACAGTGATAATCATTGAAATTGGTCGCGCTATCAAGAAGTATATGATGAGAAGGTGAATCTTTTCTTATGTATATACTTGATAGGTAAAGAATGATAAGGTAGGTGCGAGTTCTTGAAACTCATACTTATGGTAAGTTCGTGACTCATAATTATATGGTATATTTTTGAACTTCTCAGCGAATGGACGCCTATGGTTTGTCTGGGATAGTTCTTAAACTCATATTATTATGGAAAGTTCCTGAACTCATAATGTGTGGTAAGTTGATGGACTGTACTAAGGTATATGAATGTTTAGACTGAAATGAGTTATTTTCAGTAGACTTAGCATTGAAGGTGCTAGAGAAGATTAAGTATTGTCACAAGTAAGACAATGAAGGTAGATGGAGGATAAGATATTCCAAATCATCTAGCTATGCTAGATTTTGAAGTTTCTTGAAATCGTGCTGATGTGCGCGTTTTGGAAAATGAAAGAATTGGTTCAGTTTTTGGAACTAATGGATTTTAAAAGAACTATTCTTGATATGTCTATGCTAGTTGATTCGGCTAGACAAAAATTGATTTAAAGTATCAAAATAAATTTTATATCATCAGTGCATTTGATGCAAAGATGGTAAGAGGATGGAGTTATCAATGCAACTGAACCTAGTGTTGGAAGTGATCTTATGATCAACAACCCGCTATGGTATGATGTATAATGACGAAGTCATAAACTGATGAAGTCCTCAACGTACTGTGAAAAGTGCGGTATCATGACGTCATGAAACGTTTTGATGTATTGCAAAAGAATTTAAAGAATTAGTCGATGTCAAGTGAGTTGACTAGACGAATGTTTTAAGTTGATGTCTAATTTATTGGTATGGTCTAAGCTACTTGATTTAGCTAAGACAAATGGTATGTCATGATTAAAAGAAAATCAAGCTTTCTTTGAAGAGCTATGCCGAACCAAATTATTTTGGTGCGGAATCCAAAAATTAAGTCTGAGGTGAACATACCCTGAAATGGGGTTATACGATAGGTTGATCACCTACGTATGGAAGAGGTAGTTTACCTTCTTTGTGATTGTAAACTTACCGTGTAAGAGAGGTTTCTGGCGAAAGGCTATTTAACTTAGTAAGAGTTCATGGTCTATTTGACCCCTCAGCAAAAGTATGAAATGTTTTAAAGGAATTCTTATATTCCTATTTTTTCCTTCCACTTCATGATTCTTGATAAGTTATAAAGGGTAGGGAATGTATGAAAGATAAGAACTTCTTCGAAGAGAGGTTGAGAAGAAGGGTTAGCTAAAATTTTGAGGACAAAATTCTTTGAAGAAGGGGAGAATGTGAGGACCCGGGTAAGGGTATGGTTTTAAGAAATTCTGAGGATGGAATTTTTTAAGGAGGGAAAAATGTGACAACCCGGAACATCGGATTGTCCAGAATTTAAGTTTAAAGAATTAGTTATTAATAAAATGAATTTTTATTAATACTATTCTGTGCTATGTGTTTATTAATCGTTCTATAACCTAGAATGATTATTAATCGGGAGGATTCTGGCTACGAGCTAGACTGAACGAGTAAGAATTTTCAAGATGAAAATGAATGTTTTCTGGGAACAAAATATTTTTCGTGGAAAAAGACGAGAAGGCCCATGGGCATAAGGGGCGGTCACTTGGTCACCAAGTAAGGGTGGTGGCCAAGTAAACTTGGTGGCTAAGCCATGAATAGTAAGGAGGTGGGGGTGAAATGTCCAAAATGCCCCTAGCCTTAAAAATCTATAAATAGAAAGCTTATTTCATTGTTTAAGGATTTTGAAAATCCTAAAACTTGGAGAGAGAGAGAAAGAGAGAGAGAGAGTTCGGATGGGAGATGAGAAGGAAGAGGAAGAGGAAAAGCTTTCCCAAGTGCACGCTTTGTCCGACGGAAGGAGATTTAAGAAGAACGGTAATCTGAACCCTAGTTTCTTCTAATTTTCTTTAAGTTTAATATGTTCAAAAACATAACTTAATGAAGATAAGAAGTAGATGAAGTTAAGAATGAATTCATATGGTTGAAATCATGAGAAAATGAAGAAATAAGAATTTGAAATTTAGTTTATAAATTTCTTAAGGAAGTGTAAAATTTGTAAGGATTTTGAGCGATCCGAATGAATCTTATGAATGAGTAGGTTAAATAAGTAAGGAATGATGTTCTATAACATTAAATTCCAAGAAAATGTGAAATCGTAATCCAAAATATCGATTAAAAACGAAGAACATGCGAAGAACGTTGTTGATGGACAAATTTAAAACCATCGTAGGATAATTGTTGCTGATGGACAAGTTTAAAACTATCGCGTATAAGTTAGTTACTTATTGCTTGGTTAGGAACGTTAGAAACGTTCATGAAGAACGGATTAAAACTGAGCTATAACGAAGTTATAGCAAAATTTTCATAAAAGAAGAACGAGAATTAGAAAGTTAGTAAATGAACCCGAACATGTAGGGTTTCATAAGAATGTAAGAGAAAGTATAAAACGTGAGTCATGGACTCAAGAACGAATGAGTTCCGAGTTCGGATGACCAAATTACGGACGAACAAACGAAGAACGTTAATAACGTAAAACAAACGAAGAGTGAAGATTAAGCCATGTGAATGGCATGTTAACGGTAAAACTTCCGCCGTTATTTTCATAAAAAGATATTTATGTCATTTTCTCATTCCGACAATAATTCCGTTGTGGGGTCCACCAATGATTGTGCCATCGTACGAATATTCCCTGTTAAAACGAATATTCCCCGACCAATCGAATATTTTATGACAACTTGCATACTTTGCAAAATTTATAAATACTACCCATAACTATAACATTATATCAAATCCACACCATAATACTTAAAAAATATTTTGAGAAAAATAATCTTTTTTCATAAAATTTGGGGTCTTACATAAATAATCAGAACAAAGATAAAATAGATCTTAGTGACTTTCAACTTAATTATCTAGAATTAAAAATGCTAACATAATATTAGATGAAACACAAATTATTAAGGATATTCTAATTCTTTCAGGGCTTTTCACCATTTAATGATAAACTGAATAAACGAATAATAATATCTTACCATAATATGGAGTATGAAAGAAAATGATATTCCTTTTACCATAAAAATGATACTCCCTTACCACAATAATGATATCCCTTATTTTAGCATGTGACTTGATTCTGCTTTCTGTGAAATTGATCAACTTAAACAATGCTTACATTTCTTATCTACACTTGGAGTAACATTACACTCAATAGAAATACTCACAATATTGTAGTAAAAGAATTTTATATTTTTAGTGTAGTGATGGTGTGTGTTTAGTTGCTCAACCGGGAAACCTATTTATACTGAAAATTGAGGAAACAATTAGCACACACTCTTTGACAAAATAACCAAATGAGGTATATAATAATGGTAGTGGAATTTATGGTTCCACAGAGAAAATTAAACCAACTTGTACACGTTTTAAAAATAATTGAGTTGTGGTCCAGACTACTTTAGAAAAAGTAGTGTCGGCAAGTCTTGCCAAATTTACTTTTGTAAAAAGAAAATAATTTAACAAGCATCTGCATATCATACTTATCTTTAATTATCAACACCTTTTATTCATCAATTATTTACACATTTATAATTTTTCAATAATTATTCATAATTATTAACATAGACTCACAATACTGCCAACTGTTTTAATTATATCACATAATATGAGTTACTGTTCAATAACTACTGTGGCAATAATTGAATAAAAGACTGAGTGACTTCTTACGTAAGAATCAAATCAATACCTTACTAATTCTATTAAAAGTTGGGGTCAACACCAAAACATCGAATAACATAAAAACCAACTAATAATTCATTATTCATTCAAGTTATCTTTATTTATCGCATAAAATTATTCAAAATATTCCAAAACTTTATAAATGAATAATAAAACTTGAGAAATCTAAAACCTCATATATGACAATCCACTATTCTGGTATTATCACCATTTTTACTTTAACAAAAATATTATTTTTGTTTTTATCAAAACTCCTTCGTTACTTGTGCGTTTACATCCCGACACCTCATAAGCTTACTAATACATCTAAAATATTTAAAAATAGTATTCAGAACTTTCTAAATAATTTTCACATTTTTTAGATTATCCAATACTTTTCGATAATTATTTCTATTTATAAAAACTATCATTTAATAGCTTCAAAATAGAAATACTAACTCCACATACTTTTATATCTTTAAAATATCATCAATATTAATCTTACATTATTATAATATTTTTCAGCAGAATTCATAATTTTTCACCATTCATAGAATTTTCTATGAATTTTCTCTATTTTAAACTAACCATAAATAACTTAAAAATACAATAAATATTTTTGTTATTCAACAATTTTTCAAAACTACCTAGAAATTATAAAATAATACTATAAGATTTTTCACCAATTTTCATAATTTTCATCATTCATAGAATATTCTATGAATTTCTTCTATTTTCAAACTAACTATAAATAGTTTAAAAATATAATAATTACTTTAGCTTTTCAATAATTCATCAAAATTTTATAGAAATTCTAAGATGTTATAATAAGCCTCCTGTAAAAATATTTTAGCCCAAATAATTTTTCTAATAAATTAATTATAAACTCCAATATTCAGAAATTTTAATAATTCATAATAATTAGTACTTTTATCAGAAAAATACAGATCTTATGTCCTTTCTATGTAAAATTTAATTCTCTACAACTTTGTAGAAGAAATTTGTTTTTAAATTCTGACTCTAACATAGAGAGAAAGGTTTACCGAAAATTCTACTACAAAATTTCTGTATCAGTCACCTCCTTAAATTCATAAAAAATCATACGTTAATATTTAACGGTTCAAAATTTGTGGAAATATACTCAACTTATATATGTATAACATATCCAAAAATCAAAATGATCCAACGGTCGGATTAAAAATTATAACTCACGCAATAGAGCTTAAGAACATTGATTTTTTGGACTATAAATCATTCGGACCAGTTTCACTCAAACTGTCACCACAAAAAATCCACAAACTTTTTTTGGGTAATTCAAATCTCTGTGGTTAGCTTACTTCCAGGGCTTTCTTTTGATATATGGCTCATCTCTTAACTCATTATACACAAAGAGTTATGAATTTTATAAAATCAAGTAGTAAACTAATTTTTCTTAAAATCTCCATATTTTGTTCTTCTTTTGATTTCTTGATTTCTTTCCTTTGATTCATATTTTTGTAAGTTTAATCTATCACATACAAACATAAATACACCAACATCATAAAACTTAACTTCTATCATGAAAATCAAAGGATTAATCAAGGTTTTATTCATTACCTTTAAATATTTTCTTCCTTCTCCTTCTTCTTCTTCTCTCTCTATTTCTCTCCTCTCTCCTTTTTCTTTCTGCTGATTTTGGGCTATGGGAGGGAGTGTGAGAATGATGGAAAATTATCATTTCTTTCCCTTTCTCCTCTTTATCTTCTTTCCCTTTTCTTTTTCCTTCCTTCTTTCCCCCTTTTTCTTTCTTCCTTTCCTCTTTTTCTTCCTTTCCTCTTTTCTTTCCCCCACATGTTCCCCCCCCCCATAATTTTCCACTCACATTTCAGCTCTTAATTAGCCGCCTTCCCCTTCTAGAAGATTTAATCCCCCTTTTTATTTGCTTAATTATCCGATTAATGTTCGTTTGACCATTAATCAATTTAACATTTTATAATTTTAAAAATAATAATCATAAATTAAATTAGATTTTTATTTTATAAAAGTTGGGGTTTTACATCCTGGGTATGCTGCTACGTCCAGTCTCAAGGTCCTCTCCAGGACTTGAGATCCTATTACTATCAATAATAAATACTCCTTCAATAGGATGAGAAGCCTTTACAAATTTTTATAGTTAAACTTTCAATTGTTCCCAACTAATCTATCTTAGACAGCAAGCTCCCAGCTCCTTCCTCAAGCTTAGTTGTACTTCTTTTGAGTTCAGTTCTATTCTATGATCTGGTCTTGAAACAATAACCTCTTCCTCACCTCACAAGTACACTAAAGACCCAACTTCCCGCTGACCTCTCTAAGACTCTGGTCTTGGTCGAAGAATTACTCGTCTTTCTCACAGGTATATAAAATAAACTAACTCTGGCCTTTTCTCTTTTTACAAATGATTTTACAACAATTTGCTTCTCAAATAAGCAGATAAGAATTTAGTACACATGAATGCATCTTAAATAAGCAGATATAATTTAGTACAGATTGATGCTTCTCAAATAAGCAGATATCAATTAAAGAGCAAATTAATTTATAAAAGTTCAAAGACTTTTATACTTGAGAAATTATACTTCTTTGTAAGCAATTAGTAATTTGTGCTTAGATCAAATAATGCTTCTGTGTAAGCAAATATGTAAATTATGCACTGTTATAAAGTTTAAATAACTTTTATATTTAGTGTAAAAAATGCTTCTTGAATAAGCAAATAAGTAAATTATGCAATGTTAAAAAGTTTAATAACTTTTATGTTTTGAGTAAAAATGCATCTTGAATAAGCAAGTAAGTCAATTTTAGCTTTAGCTTAAAAATGCTTCTGTTTAAGCAGATATATAATTTAATGCAAATTTATAAAGAATTATTTGCATGATATGCATGATATGATTACATATATATATATAGACACACGGTTACACATACACATTCAATTTTTATATCTTTCCATATCTCATCATATTTACTTTTGGTCAATGCATATATGCAAACATTAAATGCACATATCTTCAAATTATTTTCAAAAACTTCAAGCATAAGCCACGAAATAGACAAATGTTTTGTCCCAAAAAAAATTGTCAATTCAATTCATTTAATAATGCTCATATGCCAAATCAATTTCAAAGCTTTTAATGCTCCTGCACCAAATGTCTCAAAAAGCATGTCCCAAATAAAACTTCCAGCATAGCTATTTTGATGAAGTAAAAGGAATTAATTCCTTATGTTTGTAAGCCATCATTTAATGCTTCTATACACATGTATAAATATATACATATATATACAGATACATACATATATGCATAAATATTATCAATCATGTATGCTACCATAATGTTTTAACTCTTTATATAAAATAATCAAGATCAAGGAAATCAATTAAATAAGATTTAGAAAATATTTTTGGTCAAAGTAAATAGATAATTAAAACAATTATAATAAAAAATTCTATGGAGAGGATTCTACCCTTTTAATTAATTTATTTACTAATTATTGTTATCATCAAAATAAAACTAAATGTTGGAGACCCAACAATATCCCCCTTTTAGATGATGATAATCAACTAAAAATATTTTTCATAAAAACTCCCCCTCAATTTATGCAATCATCACAAAATATTAAATTTTTAAAAATATATAACAGTTATTTTTCTTCTCTCCAATAATATTTTTCTTCTCCCCTTTGTTATCATAAAAATAGGGGGGGGGAGAAAGAGTAGTATAAATTACTTTTCGGATCTTGCGAAGAAGAGATTAAAAAAATTCTTTTTTAAAATTTTAGTTGCCTACTGCATGATTTGAATTTGTGAGGTTGCCTTTGATAGACCAAAATTACTATACAAGAATGGAGATTATTTGTATAGAAATTTAAAAAAATGTTCCATATTAAATCTATTATATATATATATATATATAGAGAGAAATTATCAAGTCATACCCTTATCTTACTTACTGCTCACCCCCTTTAGCTTGACGGACTTATGATGGCTTTCCATACAACTGTTGTCGCCTATATTTTTAGCTTATGACAGACAACATATAGCGTCATAAAAAGTATAAACGACGGTTGTATGACCGAACAATGGTCGTCGTTAAATCAAGCTAAAGGGGGGTGAGCACGAGTGAGTAAGATAAGGAGTATGCACTTGATCCGGACCAGCTAAGGGGGGTGAGCACGGTGAGTAAGATAAGGGTATGCACTTGATCCTTGCTCTCTCTCTCTCTCTCTCTCTCTATATATATATATATATCCATATAAATATTTCTTAGAAATATATATATATATATATATATATATATATATATATATATATATGAATATTTTAAAGAGAATAAATTTAAAATTAAATATTAAAAAATATTCATATATATATATATATATATATATATATATATATATATATATATGCATATATAATTATGAGAAAACCTATATGTGCCACTTGTAGATTGAACAATTATGATGACCTGCATAGTCAAAATCTTTTTCACCTGATTTCATTTGCACTCATAGGAAGACATTTAATTCTCCCTTCATGCTCATTTCAAAATCCTTACTCAGGCTTTCAGAGAAATCATTTCACAAAGTAATATCAATAGACCCAACAATGATGTCGTTAGTTATTTTTACTAGTGTCAGCTCCAAGACATATCTGCAACATTTATCAATTTCAAGAACTGGTACCCTTTAATAAGAAGGGTCCTTTGGGTGAGTTTTCCATTTTGTATAAGGAACATTTGTGTTTTCCTTCACATAAATGGGTACAGGATAATCAATCTTAGTAGATACGAGCATTTTATGAGTAACATGTCTATAAGATGCATGATTTACTATATTATTATATCATGAAAAACTTTGATAAAATTTTTTATGAGATTTTTGAGTTTTATTATAAAACTCTTTCCTTGTATTAATAATTGGTGCAATGTTTGTTCCTTTAGGCACCCAAATCATTTTTCCTTTATAATTTTCATTTCGAGCATTACACATGTGAAAAGAATGACCATTTCTGTTACAGTAAGAACATTTAGTAAATGGAGATGTATAATTTTCTTTTTCTTTACTTTTGACAAGATAAAGTCCTTTTTTTTCTTTTACTAAATTCTCCAATATATCCTAGTCCTTCTTTGTTAAAGCCACATCTTTGTTGATTAAGCATGACATTAAGGTTTTCTTTCCCTTTTGTGAACTTAAGAACTATAAAATTTAAATCGTCACGTTCTTTAGTTAAAATATTAATTTGATCTATTAAAGAAGAATCTTCATTTTGTTCTAATTCTATCTTTAGAGATGCATTTTTAAAATTGAGATTTTTAATATCTTCACTTAACACTTGATTTTTTATTTGAGTATTTTCATTAATTACCGCAAGTGTTGAATTTTCTATTTCAAGATCTTTATTTATTCTTTTAAATTGTTCTAATTCCTCTTTTAAGGAATCAGTTTCCAAGTTTACTTCTTTTAAACTTTCATTAGTTATAATCAAGTTTGCATTTTCCATTTTTAGATTTTTGTCAATTTTAATTAATTTTTCTAATAAAATTTTTAATTCAATAAAATCTTCTTTAATAATTTTATTATCTTCATATAAACAATTATATGCTTCTTGTAGTTTATGTTATTTTTCATTTATATTATCTAAGGTATGCATGACAAATGAAGTACTAGACAATTGATGTTCAAAATTTACCTCAGATCTTGGTGATGACTCATTATTTGCCATTAAACACTGATTTGCAATTTCCTCAGTTTGTTCAACAACTTCTTTATCATATCTTTCTTGATTTATAAGTAAATCTTTGAAAGCAATTCCTTTCTTTTTGATATCTGTATTTGATCTTGCTTTTTTGACTAACATGTCGACTTCGTGGTAACGAAGATTTCCAATAAGGCTTTCAAGAGGATAAGTAGTTAGGTCTTGCCTTTCCTTAATAGCAATAACCTTCATTTTCCAGATGGATGGAAAGGCTTTGAGAATTCTTCTATTTTTTTCATTAGTTGTATATGCCTTCCCTAGATGTTCCAGTTCATCAATGATTCTGGAAAAACATGTTTCCATATCAATAATCTTTTTACCTTCTTCCAACTTGAAACTTTCATACTCCTGGATTAGAGCATCTTTTCCGGTTTCTTTGATATGACCGGTTCCTTTATAGGTTAGAATAAATTTTTCCCAAATTTCTTTTGCATTCTTACAATTGCTAACTCTTTTGTATTCTTTTTTAATGAGGGCACTAGTCAGCACTTGTTCAGCTATGGATACAATGTTCATAGCCTTTTCTTCATCAGTAGTGAATTCATCAACTTCTTTCTCAACGATCTTTCCTCCCACAATTTTTGTCGGAACTTTTACACCTCGTTCTATTGCAAGCCAAACTTTGATTCCTTGAGATTTGGTATAGATTTTGAATTTGCACTTCCAGGCGGCAAAGTTTTTACCATCAAATAGTGAAGGTCTGGTCATTGATAGTCCTTCTCCGCAACCAGTAGCATTGTAGGCCATAGATGGATCTACTCTTAGGTATACCTGTATTTACTCAACAAACAAGTTAAAGAGCACTGCTTTGTTACCAATTGAAAGTTCAATAATAATCAACAGGGGGGGGGGTTGAATAGATTATTACAAATTAAAAAGTTATCTTAGGCCTTTTTGATTTTTTTGTATAATTAATTTGCAGTGTTAGAAATTAATATGCAAGACAATAAAAAATCAATCACACAATGCATAGAGATTTGTCTGGTTTACAACATACATCCCGGGTATGCTGCTACGTACAGTCTCAAGCTCCTCTCAAGGACTTGAGATCCTATTACTATCAGTAATAAATACTCCTTCAACAAGCAGAGAAGCCTTTACAAAGTTTTATAGTTAAACTTCCAACTATTCCCAACTAATCTATCTTGGACAGCAAGCTCCCAGCTCCCTCCTCAAGCTTAGTTGTACTTCTTTTGAGTTTAGTTCTATTCTATGATCTGGTCTTGAAACAACAGCTTCTTCCTCACCTCACAAGTACACTAGATACCCAATTTCCTGCTGACCTCTCTAAGACTCTGGTCTTGGTCGAAGAATTACTCGTCTTTCTCACAGGTACATAAAATAAACTAACGCTGACCTTTTCTCTTTTTACAAATGATTTTACAACAATTTGCTTCTCAAATAAGCAGATAAGAATTTAGTACATATGAATGCTTCTTAAATAAGCAGATATAATTTAGTACAGATTGATGTTTCTCAAATAAGCAGATATCAATTAAAGAGCAAATATATTTATAAAAGTTCAAAGACTTTTATACTTGAGAAATTATGCTTCTTTGTAAGCAGATAGTAATTTGTGCTTAGATCAAATAATGCTTATGTGTAAGCAAATATGTAAATTATGCACTGTTATAAAAGTTTAAATAACTTTTATATTTAGTGTGAAAAATGCTTCTTGAATAAGCAAATAAGTAAATTATGCACTGTTAAAAAGTTTAAATAACTTTTATGTTTTGAGTAAAAATGCTTCTTGAATAAGCAAATAAGTCAATTTTAGCTTTAGCTTAAAAATACTTCTGTTTAAGCAGATATATAATTTAATGCAAATTTATAAAGAATTATTTATTCTTTATGGAGTAAAAAAAAGTCACTTTAAGTTTAAATAACTTTTAGAGTGAAAATGCTTATGAGTAAGCAAATATGTTATTTTAAGCTTTGAATCAAATATGCTTCTATTTAAGCAGATATATTCACTTAAGTTTGTGAAATAAAAGTTTAAATAACTTTTATATTATTCAACAAGTATTTTAAGAATAAATAAATTTATGATCAAATACTTGTGATGACAGATATCAAGTATAATAAATAAATTAGTTAAGCAATACTTGATATAATAAATATATTTGTTTAACTCAGATAATATAACAATATTTTATATATTATGTGAACTTTTATAAATAATGCCACTTATGGTTCGAATTCCTCTTGGTAGAGGTGTATCTCCGTAGCCTTGCGGCATCTAAGTACGACAAAATTTATAATTTTCATAAATTGATATTTATATAAATATTTTCAATAGATCACTACGATTCTCAAATCCAGCCTCGGATGATCGCTTTTTGGAGTAGTATCTCAAAGGTCGCTTTGAGCTATCAAGTGTCGATATCTATTTTACGATATTTATATAAATAATATCAATAAAAGGTTACTGAAGACTATAAGGAATCGTACGGTTCGAATTCCTCTCCGTAGAGGTGTATCTCTGTAACCTTGCGGCGCCCAAGTATTATTTTATTTGATAAATAGATGAAATATAGATATATAGAATTGTATATAACAATTTATATTCGTATATCTGTAAATATAAATAAGCAAGAAATAATTCAAATAAATTAAATCAAACAACTTATCTCAATATGCTTAGACCAATTTTCTCGTCTCAAATTATCAGAACTTTTGTAAGAAGAGATAGAGAAAGCTTTTTAGAGAGAGAGTATTTGGGAGAAAAATAAGTTTTTCTTTTCAAGTGAATTGGCAAATTAAAAATGAAGAAAATGGCTCCTATTTATAGATTTTTAAAATCAGGAATAAAATGATAATTTTTGGAATTTGATTTTAAATAAATGACTAAAATTGCTTTAATTTAAAATCAATGGTTTGAATTGAAAGAGAAGCATACGGATTGCCAAATTCTTCAGTCTTCCGAAAGGAATTAAATTCGGTCAAAGGTAATTTGAAATCACATTTGCCAAGTTGCTTGTATTAAATGATTAATTGAAAGCTTCAGTCAAAAGTAATTCATGCATGCATTAATATATATATATATATATATATATATATATATATATATATATATATATATATATGTGTGTGTGTGTGTGTGTGTGTGCAAGCACACACATATTTTGTAAGTCCAAAAATGATTGTCACACACACGGTTTTAACACCAAATTTGGTAGCATGTGCATGTAGTTTATATATATAATATATTAAAATACAAGTATTGCCAGCATATATTAAATAGGCACACACTTGCACTTTTTATAATACATGCATAGATTTATTATATTATTATATGTATATATGTATGCATATCCGGTTATATATATATATAGTACATGGTTATATATAATACATATAATATTAACATACTTATTTCAAATATAGTTATAATTAATTTAATGCTCATGATAAAATTTTTGCCCCAACTTATTCATTAAATGCTCTCATTAAATTTGGCCAAGACCCCGAATTTTATAAAATGAAAGTATTCAATTTTCTTATAATTATTATTTTATTTAGTAAATAGTTAAATTGATAAAAGGATTAAAACTAAGGGTGATATGTGAAAATTTTTGCAAAGTAAAGCAAGTTGTTATAAAATATTCGTTTGGTCGGGGAATATTCTTTTTGTCGGGGAATATTCGTACGATGACACAATCATTAGTGGACCCCATAACAAAATTATTGTCGGAGTTAGAAAACGACAAAATTATCTTTTTATAAAAATAATGGCGAAAGTTTTACCGTTAACTGTTGAAATACCCGATAATAAAAGTACAGTAATACGCGTGGTTGCATAGTAGCACACGATATTGATTATTGATGCTTACGTGAGAAGTCACTCAATTATACTCAACTATTGCAACAATAGTTACTGTTCAATATTTTATTTTATTGATTCAATAATTTCTACGTTGATATTTTATATTATTGATTCAATAATTGTCATTGCACAATATTTCAAATTATCAAATCAATAATTCATATTATTTGAATAATATTATTAGATAGCATTATTGACAATATCTAGAAAGTTCTGTCGAGGAAAGGGGTTTGGTCACCTAATTGCGCGCCAATATAGGAGAAATCCTTATCGAAAAGCCCTCTCTTTTTACGAGGAAACGACTTTGGTTGTCAATATTGTAGTTCTCAGAATATTATTTGTGAATAATAAATTATTGATATATATATATATATATATATATATATATATATATATATATAAGGAAATATTTGTTTAATATGGATTTAAACGGATGAATGTTTAGCATGTGACATTTGTTGAAAGTTGGTATTTTATCTTTTTCGATAAAATAATTCATTGAAATATATTATTATAATATTGCATTATAGTAGTACGATGTGATTATATAATAGTATGATTTTAATTTGAATGGTAGCATTATTATAGTAAATTCATGGTATAAAAATAAAAGAAGGTGGAAGAGAACAAATTGAATTTGAATTCTGATGATGTAAGCAATGATGTCATCAGAACGATGAGGTAAACAATGATGTCATCGAAACGATGAGGTAAGTAATGATGTCATATAATCGATGATGTAAGCGATGATGTCATAAATTATGGCGAAAAGCCTATTTTACCTTTACCCTGCCAAGCCTATAAATAGAAGCTCATTTCTTCATTGTTTTTCACCAATTCATTCAAGCTATTGAGAGAGAAAGTATAGAGAGAATAAGAGAGAAAGACGAAAAGTATTCTGTTACTACACTATTGCAGTATCCAATCTCCTACTAAGGTAAGGGGTATTATTTCTTTCGTATTCATGAAGAGAGTTATTTCTTTCAATACTTGTAAGGGGTATTATTTCTTTCGTATTCGTAAGAGGTATTATTTTTTTCGTATTCATAAGGGGTATTATTTCTTTCGTATTCGTAAGGGGTATTATTTCTTTCGTACTCATGAAGAGAGTTATTTCTTTCAATACTCGTAAGGGGTATTATTTCTTTCGTATTCATAAGGTGTATTATTTCTTTCGTATTCATAAGGGATATTATTTCTTTCGTATTCGTAAGGGGTATTATTTATTTCGTATTCATGAAGAGAGTTATTTCTTTTAATACTCGTAAGGGTTGTTATTCCATTCTTTATTATTCTATTGGAATAACCTGTCTACGCGGACTACCGCATGCATGGTGAAATCCTTTTGTTATTCCATTCTTTATTATTACGTAGAATAACTTTTGCCTACGCGACAACCGCATGCCTGGTGAATAACCCTTCGTATTCATTTGTTATTAAATTATGGAAATGATCTGTCTATGCAGACTACCGCATGACAGTTAAAAATCCATTTGCAGTTTCGTATATTGTTTATTTCAGATTCCTATATTTAAACTTACTATGGTAAGTATTGCTTCTATAATTCCTGAAATTAGTAGAATATCCTTGATATTTGCGCTTCATCCAATATCTTTTCATGAAAATATTATTCTGAGCATTCTTGATAAGTTTTAACCTTTTTATGCCGGAGTACTATTCACGGGGTACTATTCCTGAAGTACTATTCATGAGGTACTATTCACTCGGGATACTATTTATGACAAAAAATGATTTCTTTTCAGTCCAAATAATTTTTGATGCAATATTATTCTTGAATTTTACTCCACAAAGCAGTATCATGTTGACAATTTGAAATTTATTGAATTCTGGATAAATTAAATTATAAGTCATTAAAATTTATCCCTTGCTTTCATTTAATTGAATTCTTATATCATTGTCATCATCCTCATGTTTATATTGTTATGAAAGTCATCTTTGGCCCGTAGTGCATAGATGGACTGTTGATTGGTATGATTATGATCATGAATCATTCGGTATAATCATGACCTATAATGTTACAAATGATGTGGTAAAAATCATCATTGGCCCGTAGTGCATTGATGGACAGTTGTTGAGATGAACATGACCATTGGTGATATTAATGAATATCCTTGGCCCGTAGTGCATGGATAATTCAGTGATGTGGATTATTTATTAAGTTGAGTCTCAGCGATAAAATTGATGATAAACCTTTTAAATCATAGAAGATAGTAGATATCATGCTCTACTTGACTCTTCTAATGGATTGCTTGTTCCACTGCAGTTAAACTCGATGTTTATTATATTTTATCAGTTTAACATTGTTGAAGGCTAACGATAATTTATTCTGCATTATCTTAGTCATAATATTTCTTACTGGGCTAGTTGAGCTCACCCCTTTGCTTTCATTGTTCTCTTCAGGAAATGAGAATATAGCTGGGACTTGTCGGGGAATGGAGTGACGGTCCAGATGTTTGCATTAGTAGTCCTCACTATTTTGTGAAATAGTGTGATAATAAATGTATTGAGAACTTATTTTGAGTTTGAATACTGTCTAGAAGATAATATTTGTATTAAAACTCACAGCTCATGTTGTATATTTAAGTTTGTATTTGTATTCTGTACCATGTATTTGGCGACTCATAATGGGTGATGTATACCTATTTTGGGGGCGTCACACACACTCACACATATTGTGAGACCCCAAATTTTATGAATAAAGATTTAAATTTTTTGATTTTTTTTAATATTATGGTGTGAATTTGATATAATGTTATAGTTGTGGGTAATATTTATAAATTTTGCAAAGTACGCAAGTTGTTATATAATATTCGATTGGTCGGGGAATATTCTTTTTAACAAGGAATATTCGTACGACGACACAATCATTGGTGGACCCCACAATAGAATTATTGTTGGATTGAAAAAATAACAAAAATATTTTATGAAAATAACGGCGGAAGTTTTACCGTTAAAACTGTTGAACTACTCTGTAGTAAAAGTACAGTAATACACGTGGTTGCATAAAGTAGACGCCAGATTGATTATCGATGCTTACTCGAGAAGTCACTCGCTTTTGTGCAATTATTACTACAATGAATTGTTGCATAAGATCTCACGTTATTTGATTCAATTATTGTCGATATTTTATATATTATTAAATCAATAATTGAGATGACAGAGTTATTAATATTATTATTTGCAATATTAACGATGTCTGAAGTTCTCGCCAAGAGAGGTTTGATCACCTAATCACGCGCCAATAGGGAGAAATCCTTATTGAAAGCCCCTCTTTCTCGGAAACGAATCGTCGATTAATATTGTGAATTATAATAATGATGATAAATGTTGTTAAATATATTGAGGTGTCTTTTTATGAAGTCACGAAAAGTCTATATATATATATTATATATAAATTTTGTTTTATTAGTATTATTAATGTAATAAAATAGAAAAACTTTTTATATAAAATGTAATATTTTTATAAAGTTATTTGTTTTATCGTACTATAAATAGAATATATTATATTCTATTACGTAGTGTTTTCAGATAGTAAAATCTTTTTATATAAAAAATGTAATACTTTTATAAAGTTATTTATTTTATTAGACAATAATTAGAATATATAATATTTTATTATGCATAGTGTTTGCATAGTAAAATCTTTTTATATAAAATAGAATACTTTTATAAAGTTATTTGTTTTATTAGACAATAATTAGAATATATTATATTTTATTATGCATAGTGTTTGCATAGTGGCTCTGCGATAGTATTTGCATATAGTAAAATCTTTTTATATAAAAATGTAATACTTTTATAAAGTTATTTATTTTATTAGACTATAAATAGAATATATTATATTTTATTTAAAAGATTTTATTTTATTAGAATATTTTATTAATAATTGCATAGTAAATCAATATGGATCATCTGCTTAAAAGTAAATCAATCTGACCATTCATGAATTAGTTACTATTTAGTCCATTCTCCTATAAATAGAAGCTCATTCCTTCATTATTTCTTATGAATTCATTTGAAACTCTGTGAGAGAGAAACTATAGAGAGAAAGAAGAAAAGTATTCGCTACTTCACTACTCTTATATCCGGTTTCTTCTAAGGTAAGGGATATTATTTGTTGTACTCGTAAGGGGTATTATTTCTTTCGTCTTCATGAAGAGAACTTCTGTTATTCCATTCTTTATTATTCTGTTGGAATAACCTGTATACGCGGGCTACCCTATATTTGGTGAAATTCTTCTGTTATTCTATTATTTATTATTATGATGGAATAACATGTCTATGCGAAGTATCGCATACATGGTGAAATTTTTCTATTATTCCATTCTTTATTATTATGTTGGAATAACTTTGCCTATCAAGTACCGCATACATGGTGAAATTCTTCATTTATTCCATTCTTTATTATTATGTTGAATAACTTTGATATGCCAAGCACCGCATATACATGTGAAATTCTTCTATTATTCCATTCTTTATTATTTTGTTGGAATATCCATACGTGCGCGACATTACGCATTTGACTCGTTACATTATTTATTATTTTGTTGGAATAACTTTGCTGCATGGGTCTATCGCATTTCACGGTGAAGTCTTTTGTTATTTCATTCTATATTATTACATTTGGAATAATATCCCGTCTGTGATGCGTTTACGCATGACTTGGTTCCATTATTTATTATTCTGTTAGAATAACCTGTCTGTGCGGTCTATCGCATGCATGGTGAATTCTTCTTGTAACATTCCAAAAATTTTAATTGTTATATTAAATATTTATTGAAATATTTAAGTATTTAATGGAGGTGTTTATTATTGAATAAGTAATTATTCAAATTTGATTCGAATTGGTTAATTATTTGTTAAATAAATAATTATGGAAGTTAATTATTATATTTGCTAATTTAATTTAATTATTAAGTTAGAGAGTTTTGATTAATTGAATTATTATTCTTTTTATTTGAATTTGTAATTAAAAGGATGTGTTAGTTGATTAAATAAAATTATATAGAAAATTATAATTTTGTGGTATTGATTTAGGGGTTAAGGTGATTTAATAGATATATATTAGAATTAATCTAATTAAATAAAAGTGTGACAAATAACCTTTTATAAAGTAGTTATTAAAATAACTTAAAGGAGTTTTAATTCAGTTTTGCCAAACAAGGCCTAATGCCTATTAAGTCTTTAATCTAATTATGTTTTACCAAATAAGGCATAAGGGTTAATTGATTATTTTTTTTAGTGGTTAGCCAAACAAGCCTTATGGCTTTTGGTTTTCAAAATGAAAATAACTGATGTCAATTAAGTTAGTATTATATTATATAATTAATATATATTATATCTTATATGCGTTATATTCTAAGACGTAAGAATAGAGGAGAGAGGTAAGAGAGAAGAAAAGAAAAACTCAGAGGAAGAAGAAGAAGAAGAAGAGAAGAAGAAGAAACGTGAGAGAATCCTAGAGAATTGGGAGTGAAGAGGAGAAAAGCTTGACAATCAAAGAGATAGTATCATCATCTTCTTCAAGGTATCATCCTACTCTTTTAGTTTTTAAAGTTTTAGTTTTTCTCTTTCCTAATTCTCTGTAAAATTCTTGTGTAAGGATAAATTATTTGTTATGTATGTGATTTTATATGATAATCTAATGTTGTTAAACTATTTTCTTAAGCTATAATTGAGAATAGTCCATGAATTTATATTATGTATATGGTTCTGAAAAAAAACTATTTATACAGAGAGTTTTTGTGTATATATATATTGTTTGGTTTAAGGTAGAAATTAAGGGTTTATTTGTTGTTTAGTTGATAAATTTATTATTGAATGTGGTAGAGTATGTATAAACTTTGATAAAGTGCTTTGAATTAACTGTTTTGGTTGAAAAACAAAATCACAGTGTTTAACTTTCATCAAAAACATCAAAAAGTGAGTTTTTATCAAAAACAGTGAAATTGTATGTGTTAAATTCGTTGTTTATATTGTTTTATGAGTAGAAACATGTTTATAATCTTTGAACTATGTTTATGTGAAGTCTCTATAGGAATTACATGCTAATTAGGCTGTTAGAAAGGAACTTTTAGGCCAAAATTGGCTTTTGTTCATATCTTTGTCAAGTCATCAAATAAGAAGATCAGCATCAGCAGCAGCTGTGCCACAAAAGATATAATTTTTGTGTCATAATACGGCCCACGCTCAACGCTCCGGTAGTACGATATTAGTATTATTGTTGTCATCAATACCGCACCACAAGATAAACTATAAGGCGCAACAACGCTAGTTAGCGTAATGGTCCGACAAAGTACTTTTGTACTCAAAATTTGAAGGAATTGTTACGTAATAAGAGTAGGACTCAGAAATATTGATTTTAATGTTTCTATACCTAGAATGAACATGTTATTAACAATTAAATTGTTTTATAACTTGATTATGTGATTAAAAATCCAATTTTTAAATGATGAACGATTTTTAGTTATGTTTGTAAAGTGGTAATGGCTAACTATGTCATGATGACATATGTTTATAGGATATTGTGATTCAATTTGTTGTTCGATTTAGTCTACGAGAAGGCAAGTTTTCTAATCTATTATCTTGTTGAATCAATTATTGTTTCCAATATAATAATGCAAGGTTTCTAAACTTTGATTTTGATATCGAATGTTATTCTTGTATTTAACTTGTTGTTTAGCATGCCCAAATATATTTGAATAGTTTTATCATTCATATTGCCATGCATGCTTAGTATTCAATTCTAAATAACCTTGGCTTAATATTGTTCAAGCAAGGTGTGTTATAGTTATTCAAGTTGTATGCTATTAGATTATTCCTAAAGCATGACTTTAATTTACCATGTTGATTCAATTACGATTATTCGATAGTATGATGTTATTGGTTTTATTCAACTAATCCTTAGTTGATGTTCGTTGAATTCTAAATTACCCTGAAATGTATCCAAACCAAACTCACTTTGGTGCGGACTTGTACTCTAAATACTGAGATGAACAACCCTATTATTAGGGGTAACTTACGCTTAGCGTTGAAATGTTTGTGCATATACATATGTACGTAAGGGTCGATCCCCTAAGTATGAGGAGTCCCTATAGTCTTATGATCATTAAAGTTTAAGTTGAAACATTACTTATAACTATGGACATAGTTCGTGGTCTTAGGACCCTCGCTATATATACTTTAGAAACGCCGACAAATCATATTGTTTAATTCTATCGAGCTTCTTATTTGACATTTGTTGTAAAAGTTTTTCATTCATTATTGTTTCAAGCGAGCTTTGTTTGCTCACTCTTGCTTATATAACTATTATAGTTAAGGATGAGAAGGTTGATGTACCTAGCACCAGTAAAGGAAAAGGAAAGATAAACAAGTATTGAAGACTTGTAATTTGATGATATTTTATTATCAGTTTTTAATGGAATGGTTGTAATAAAGATTATTTATTTTCCGCATTTGAATGATTGTGTTTAAAGGTTAGACAACCTGGGAGATTTTATTATGTAATGTTTTATTTATCCAGTTTTATTGTGATTGGGTAGTTAGATATGAATGTTTGATTAAGTGAACACCAAATCCTGTGGAAATGAAGTACCTGGGTTTGGGGGGGTGTCATGTTGGTATCAAAGCCTTAGGTTATGAACCTTAGGTGGGGAAAAGCCTTAGGAAGTAACCTTCTAAAAGATATAGTGGTGATAAACTCTTATCGAGTTTTAAGGAAGAAGTAATAAAACTTATATGCTTATGTGTTTACAACTTATGTGCTCGTGAGTGTCGAGTAGTAATGATTAGTATTAAAACTTAAACTTTGGTTGACAAGATGTCTAATATAGGAGGATCAAGTCTAGATAGGGAGGAGGAGCCTCGAGATATTCAGGTAGCTTGGGAACAATTATCGCCACGGAAATAGTTCAGCTAGTCACAGAGAGTCGAAAGGTGAGAGAGTACCTGATGAGGATGATGAGATAGAGACAGACGAGGAGGATTCCGTGGAGCTGCCACAGACGGATGAAGAGGACGAGGAGGAAAGGATTCCACTTAACTCGATAGCTGGCCGTATATACGATGAGGTGCATGACCACAATGTGGAACTTCAAGATACTGTCGAGGAATTGCAAGAGATAGTAGTTGAGCAACAGGCCTTGATGGCATAGAAGGACGATGAGATCCAGGATCGAGAAGAACGACTGAACAATGTTGAAAAGAAACTAATTCACACTGAAGGAGAGAACGAGCAAATAAGAGCAGAGATTGCAGAGTTGAAGAGCAAGTTGAGAGAAGAATCTAAAAAAGGGCAAGAGCCAAGACGATATAGTGAAGCTTATCAACAACAAGTCGGAATATATGGAGAGGACGCACAAGCAAAGAGAAGGAAGATGGAAGAGAGATGGATAACGTGTTCAACATCGCGATCAATCGAGCTCAAGATCGGGTCATGGGTTACCCAATTCAGCTTTGAGACGCTTGCTATCGTGACATACTAGATCGTCGAACCATGTTCAATTATGGAAGAAGAGCGTCGTAAGGCTTTGGCAAGATCTTAATAGACATCGTAGGGAGTGTACTTGATTTATGATTTATATTATGATAAATAATATGTAAATCCCAAGTGTTATGCAACTTAGGGGATATGATGATGATGTCCTGAAACTTTAGTAGTTCAGGAAAATAATGTAAATAGCAGTGATGCTATGGGTATGATTTTTCAAAGAATTAAGAATGAATAAAAGTTATTATCTTTTTTTATCCAAAGTGTTGTGTTATGTGGTGATTACTTTTATGGGGGCAAGTTAAGTAGAAATTACTTGAAAAGAGTTGAGTAATAATCTAATGAGTGTATTTTTAATAGAAAATGCCTCCAAGACGTCAACCACCCAGAGAAAGAACCACTGAATGAACCAACAATAATAATGTCAAGCTAACCTGCTCAAAGAACAGGTGATGTTATCGACAGTGCAATCGCAGAAATCAACCGTAGAACCAACAACAAAATCAAGCTACAACGTTTAAGGACTTCAAGGCGGTTGGACCACCAGAATTCCGTGGGTCCATGAACCCGATCGAGGCACAGACTTGGGTCATGGAGATAGAGAAAGTGTTCGATGTTGCGGGAGTAGGAGAAGATCAGAAGACTGCTTTTGCAACATTTATGTTGAAAGCAGAGGCTAGTTATTGGTGGCAGGCCAATAAAACTCGAGGAGGACCAGGTGTTATGGCTTGGGATAGGTTTAAGGAGATGTTCTTCGAGACCTATTTCCCAGAAAGTTCGAAGAGTCAGCTAGAAGTGCAGTTTTTAGAACTAAAGCAGGGAACGATGATGGTTTTGGAGTATGTCGTGAAATTCAATGAGTTGGCGAGGTTTGCGCCATACCAAGTCAGCACAGATGAACGCAAGGCAAAAAGGTTTGAACAAGGACCCAAGCCTCGTTTGTTTAGTAGGTTTTCCTTGTTCCAAGTTGAAGACATTTACAAATAGTAATGGAAAAGGCAATTCTCATTTGAAGGTGAGGCGAGGCAGAAACCAAGTTCAATCAGGAACAGAAAAAGAAGAAGAATGAAGTGGAGGTGAAGAATGGAGGTGGAGGTAGTGGGAATGGTAATAATAATCTAAAAAGAAAGTGGAATGGAAATGTGGGTGCTGGGAATCAACAAGGTAACCAACAGAATAAGAAGTTTGAAGCATGTGCTACATGCGGGAAATTTCACAAGGGTGTATGCTTAATGGGGAAACATGTATGCTTTAACTGTGGCCAGGAGGGTCACATCGCCCCAAACTGCAATCAACCCAAGAAGAATGTTTGCTACACTTGCGGGTCCAAGGATCACTTTGCTCGTGAATGCCCTAAGAAGAGATCTGGTGAGGCAAATGGAAACAAGGGAAGTGCTAGTAGAGGTGCACTGACTATTGCTGGGCCAACATCAACCAATAAGCCCACAACCAGAACCTTCAACATGACTGTGCAAGATGTTATGCAATCAAAGGATGTGGTTTCAGGTATTATCCCAATCAATGATATTGATGCTTATGTATTATTTGATTCGGGTGCTACTTGCTCATTTATATCTAATGAATTTTCAATGAGATTATGATTGCCTAGTGAAGAATTGAATTTCCCTTTAAGCATAGAAATTGCGAATAAGGAAGTAATTCATGTTAGGTTCGTATACAAGAGCTGTAGGGTGAACATTAAGGGAAATATTTTGATGGTAGATTTAATTCCGATTAGGCTTGGAGAGTTTGATGTTATTTTGGGAATGGATTGGTTGTTCAATTATGGAGCGATAATTGACTGCCAAAAGAAATGTGTAAACCTTATGACTCCGTCAAAGGTAGTTTTCAATGGTAGCAAATCGCCTAGACAAATGAGATGTCTAACGATTATGCGTGCCAAGAAGTTATTGAGTCAAGGTCAGGTGGGTTATTTAGATTACATAGTCGATACTCGTAAGAAGGGTGCGAAATCGGAAGAAATACCAAAGGTTAGGGAATTTGTGGACTTGTTTTTGGAGGATTTGCCAGACTTCCGCAGACGTAGAAATCGAGTTCGTGATCGACTTAACGCCAAGAACCGCCCCGATATCGAAAATCCCCGCATGTAATGGCTCCTAGAGATGAAAGAACTGATGGTACAACCGCAGAGTCGCTGGACAAAAATACATTCACCGAGTGTGTTACCGTGGGGAGCACCGGTGCAGTTATTCAGAAAGAAGAAGGATGGGTCAATGCGCTCTTTGCATTGATTATAGGGAGTTAAACAAAGTCACTATTAAGAATAGATATCCATTGCCGAGAATAGATGATTTGTTTGACCAGTTGAAGGGTGCTAGGTATTTCTCAAAAATAGATTTGAGAAGTGGGTATCACCAACTAAAAGTAAGGAAGGAGGATGTACCAAAGACGGCATTCAACTCGAGTATGGACATTACTAAATTTTTGGTGATGTCTTTTGGTTTGACAAATGCCCCGCAGCTGCTTCATGGATTTGATGAAACAGGTGTTTAAACCATTTTTAGACAAGTTTGTGGTGGTGTTTATCGACGATATTCGTGTACTCTAGAACTCAAGAAGAACACATGGAACACTTACGCCTAACACCGGAGACGCTAAGAAAGGAAAAGTTATACGCGAAATTCTCTAAATGTGAATTACGTTTGAACGTACAATTTCTTGGACACGTAATTAACAAGGATGGAATTTCAAAGGATCCATCAAAGGTCGGGCTTGATAATTGGGAACAACCAAGAACTCCATCAAAAGTAAGAAGTTTCTTGGGATTGGTAGGTATTACGACGGTTTATCCAGATTTCTCCAAGATTGCCATTCGCTTAACAAATTTGACGAGAAAATCAGAAAATTTATTTGAGGAGAAAGTGTGAAGGAAGTTTTCAGAATTGAAAAAGAAGCTAAGTATGGCACCTGTGTTGTCATTACCGATATAATACAGAAATTTTGTGGTGTATGAAAGATGCTTCACATAAAGGGATTAGGGTGTGTCCTTATGCGCAGAATCTAAAAAGTCATCGCGATGCATCAAGGCAATTGAAGGACTACGAAAAGGGTATCCAACTCATGATTTAGAGTCAAGGCAGTTGTGTTTTGCTTTAAAAATATGGAGACACTATCTCTATGGAGAGAAATGTGAGATTTACACAGAACATAAGAGTTTGAAGTACATTTTCACTCAGAAAGACCTGAACATGCGTCAAAGGAGATGGATGGAATTGATTAAGGATTATAATTGTGAGATCTTTTATCATCCAGGCAAAGAAAACGTGGTTGCAAATGCCTTGAGTAAGAAAGGCAGAGAAAAGTTGGTGCTATTAACTGATAAGGAGGAGCTTATTATAGCAATGTCAAGGTTAGAGTTGGAAATCAAATTTCCAAAAGAATCCGATGAAAAATTATACCAGATGGAAGCCAGTCCAACTTTGGTGGACAAAGTGAAGAACGCTCAACTGCAGGATGAGGAATGCAGAAAAATAAGAGAAAGTGTGGTCGAGGGAAAAGAAGTGAAATACAAGGTTGATACCGATGGAATGCTGAGATTTGAGGGACGAATCTGGGTTCCAGCAGTACCAGATATTAAAGAAGACATCTTGACAGAAGCTCATAGCTCGAGATATTCGATTCATCCAGGAAGTACGAAGATGTATCAAGATTTGCGATGACATTTTTGGTGGCCAAATATGAAAAGAGATGTTGCAGAATGCGTTGCAAAGTTCTTAACATGTCAGAGAGTCAAGGCTAAGCATCAAAGGCCAAGCGGATTACTTCAACCGTTAGAGATACCGGAATGGAAATGGGAACATATCACAATGGATTTTGTGGTAGGTCTCCCAACGACTCAGAAAGGATATGATGTGATATGGGTGATAGTGGACAGATTGACAAAATTCGCACACTTTTTGCCAATAAAGATTAGATTCAATCTTGATCAGCTGGCAAAGTTATATGTTAAAGAGATCGTGACGAGACATGGAGTTCCAGTTTCAATTGTGTCAGATAGAGATCCGAGGTTCACATCAAACTTCTGGAAGAGACTACAAGAATGTATGGGAACACAGTTGCGAATGAGTACGGCATATCATCCGCAAACAGATGGCCAAAGAGAACGAACGATTCGTACATTGGAAGATATGTTGAGAGTACGCATCGTCATGGATTTCAAAGGAAGCCGGGATGAACAATTCTATCGTTGGTGGAATTTGCCTACAATAATAGCTTACCACGCTAAGCATCGATATCGCCGCCACGAAGCATTATACGGCAGAGAGGTGCGTAACTCCACCGTCTTTGGGATGAAGTCGATGAACGCCAACCGTTAGGACCGAATCGGTACAACAAATTACCGAGGTTGTCAAACTCATCGTAATAAGATTGATAGCCGCCAAGATGCATAAAAGAAATATGCCGATCAACACAGACAAGATCGTGCATTCGACATAGGAAATTACGTTTTCCTAAAAGTTTCACCTTGGAAGGGAAAAATTCGATTTGGTAAAATGGGAAAACTAAGGCCAAGGTTTATTGGACCCTTCGAAGTGCTGTGAAAAGTTGGAGAGGTGGCTTACGAGGTAGCTCTACCTCCAGAATTGCAAAACATTCATAATGTTTTTCACGTTTTGGTGTTATGACCATATAAGTCCGATTACAAGCACGTGATCGAGTACGAACCATTGCAGTTTGAGAAACACTTGTCCTATGAAGAGGTTTCTATCCAGATAGTCGACAGAAAAGAACAAGTGCTCAGAAATAAAGTGATACCTTCTATGAAGGTGATATGGAGGAACCACAATGTCGAAGAGGCTACGTGGGAACTCGAAGCTAAAATGATGAAGAATTACCCTGAGTTATTTGTTTACTCTGTGTCTTCGATTCTGGGGACAGAATCTTTGTAAGTAGGGGAGAATGCGACGAATGAATTATTTGAATTATAATTCTGGGGATAGAATCCTTGTAAGGAGGGAATGATGTAACATTCCAGAAATTTTAATTGTTATATTAAATATTTATTAAAATATTTAAGTATTTAATGGAGGTGTTTATTGTTGAATAAGTAATTATTCAAATTTGATTCGAATTGGTTAATTATTTGTTAAATAAATAATTAAGGAAGTTAATTATTATATTTGCTAATTTAATTTAATTATTAAGTTAGAGAGTTTTGATTAATTGAATTATTATTCTTTTTATTTGAATTTGTAATTAAAAGGATGTGTTAGTTGATTAAATAAAATTATATAGAAAATTATAATTTTGTGGTATTGATTTATGGGTTAAGGTGATTTAATAGATATATATTAGAATTAATCTAATTAAATAAAAGTGTGACAAATAACCTTTTATAAAGTAGTTATTAAAATAACTTAAAGGAATTTTAATTTAGTTTTGCTAAACAAGGCCTAATGCCTATTAAGTCTTTAATCTAATTATGTTTTACCAAATAAGGCATAAGGGTTAATTGATTTTTTTTTTAGTGGTTAGCCAAACAATCCTTATGGCTTTTTGTTTTCAAAATAAAAATAACTGATGTCAATTAAGTTAGTATTATATTATATAATTAATATATATTATATCTTATATGTGTTATATTCTAAGACGTAAGAATAGAGGAGAGAGGTAAGAGAGAAGAAAAGAAAAACTCAGAGGAAGAAGAAGAAGAAGAAGAGAAGAAGAAGAAAAGTGAGAGAATCCTAGAGAATTGGGAGTGAAGAGGAGAAAAGCTTGACAATCAAAGAGATAGTATCATCATCTTCTTCAAGGTATCATCCTACTCTTTTAGTTTTTAAAGTTTTAGTTTTTCTCTTTCCTAATTCTCTGTAAAATTCTTGTGTAAGGATAAATTATTTGGTATGTATGTGATTTTATATGATAATCTAATGTTGTTAAACTATTTTCTTAAGCTATAATTGAGAATAGTCCATGAATTTATATTATGTATATGGTTCTGAAAAAAAACTATCTATACAGAGAGTTTTTGTGTATATATATATTGTTTGGTTTAAGGTAGAAATTAAGGGTTTATTTGTTGTTTAGTTGATAAATTTATTATTGAATGTGGTAGAGTATGTATAAACTTTGATAAAGTGCTTTGAATTAACTGTTTTGGTTGAAAAACAAAATCACAGTGTTTAACTTTCATCAAAAACATCAAAAAGTGAGTTTTTATCAAAAACAGTGAAATTGTATGTGTTAAATTCGTTGTTTATATTGTTTTATGAGTAGAAACATGTTTATAATCTTTGAACTATGTTTATGTGAAGTCTCTATAGGAATTACATGCTAATTAGGCTGTTAGAAAGGAACTTTTAGGCCAAAATTGGCTTTTGTTCATACTGCTGTCAAGCCGCGGTTGAAGATCGCAGATTTAAGCATGGCATATGCACAAAGCCGATATTAATTTTGTCGCAAGCAGCCTTATCACTTCCACGCATCAACGCTACCGGTAGTATTATTGTTGTCTTACAGTAGCATAATTCACAAAGATAAACTATGGCGTCACAACGCTAGTTAGCAGAATGGTCTGACAATGTACTTTTTGTACTCGAAATTTGAAGGAATTGTTACGTAATAAGAGTTGGACTGTAAAATATTGATTTTAATGTTTCTATACCTAGAATGAACATGTTATTAACAATTAAATTGTTTTATAACTTGATTATGTGATTAAAAATCCAATTTTTAAATGATGAACGTACTTAGTTATGTTTGTAAAGTGGTAATGGCTAACTATGTCATGATGACATATGTTTATAGGATATTGTGATTCAAATTGTTCGATTTAGTCTACGAGCAAGGCAAGTTTTCTAATCTATTATCTTGTTGAATCAATTATTGTTTCCAATATAATAATGCAAGGTTTCTAAACTTTGATTTTGATATTGAACAAGTTATTCTTGTATTTAACTTGTTGTTTAGCATGCCCAAATATATTTGAATAGTTTTATCATTCATATTGCCATGCATGCTTAGTATTCAATTCTAAATAACCTTGGCTTAATATTGTTCAAGCAAGGTGTGTTATAGTTATTCAAGTTGTATGCTATTAGATTATTCCTAAAGCATGACTTTAATTTACCATGTTGATTCAATTACGATTATTCGATAGTATGATGTTATTGGTTTTATTCAACTAATCCTTAGTTGTTGTTCGTTGAATTCTAAATTACCCTGAAATGTATCCAAACCAAACTCACTTTGGTGCGGACTTGTACTATAAATACTGAGATGAACAACCCTATTATTAGGGGTAACTTACGCTTAGCGTTGAAATGTTTGTGCACAATACATTGTACGAAGGGCTGATCCCCCTAAGTATGAGGAGTCCCTATAGTCTTATGACTGTTAAAGTTTAAGTTGAAACATTACTTATAACTATGGACATAGTTCGTGGTCTTAGGACCCTCAGTTATATACTTTAGAACGTTGACAAATCATATTGTTTAATTCTATTGAGCTTCTTATTTGACATTTGTTGTAAAAGTTTTTCATTCATTATTGTTTCAAGTGAGCTTTGTTTGCTCACTCTTGCTTATATAACTATTATAGTTAAGGATGAGAAGGTTGATGTACCTAGCACCAGTAAAGGAAAAGGAAAGATAAACAAGTATTGAAGACTTGTAATTTGATGATATTTTATTATCAGTTTTTAATGGAATGGTTGTAATAAAGATTATTTATTTTCCGCATTTGAATGATTGTGTTTAAAGGTTAGACAACCTGGGAGATTTTATTATGTAATGTTTTATTTATCCAGTTTTATTGTGATTGGGTAGTTAGATATGAATGTTTGATTAAGTGAACACCAAATCTTGTGGAAATGAAGTACCTGGGTTTGGGGGTGTCACAAGTTGGTATCAAAGCCTTAGGTTATGAACCTTAGGTGGGGAAAAGCCTTAGGAAGTAACCTTCGAAAAGATAGTGATGATAAACTCTTATCGAGTTTTAAGGAAGAAGTAATAAAACACTTATGTGCTTATGTGTTTACAACTTATGTGCTCGTGAGTGTCGAGTAGTAATGATTAGTATTAAAACTTAAACTTTGGTTGACAAGATGTCTAATATAGGAGGATCAAGTCTAGCTAGGGAGGAGGAGCCTCGAGATATTCAGGTAGCTTGGGAACAATTACTGCCACGGGAAACAGTTCCGTTGGTCATAGTAGTTGAACAGGAGAGAGTACCTGATGAGGATGATTAGATAGAGACAGACGAGGAAGATTCCGTGGAATGCACCGAAGCCAGACTTTCTGTAGGCAATGTCGTGAATGACGATGGAAAGTTGATAGGTATCAATGTGACGTGTTATCCAAGTCTTGGATGAGAGTCACAGTTTCGAATGATATTTCTATTGTTAATAAATTTCCTGACGTATTCTTGAAGACTTCTTAGCCTACCCCTAGAGCGTGAAATCGAATTTTGTATTGACCCTAGTATAAAACCTATTTCTTCAACCCTTAAATATTTCTTCAACCAAAATGAACATATAATGCACCAAAGACGTTGGCTCGAGCTGTTGAAGATTACGATCATACCATTCAATATCATTGTAGAAGAGAGAACGTGGTAGATGACGCGTTGAGTAGAAGATCGTATGCGTTTACGAGTGCGATGTTGTTAACACAAAAACCCATTTCGTATAACTTACAAATAATTAAGATAGAGTTAAAGACTCTAGGGACCCATGTGAAGATAACAAATATACGATTAGAATTTACTTTAATCGATAAAGTTAAAGCCACTCAAGCTACATACTCAGAGTTGATGAATGTGAAGAAGAAGGTTCAAGAGGGAGTTATTCTAGAAGCAAGAATCGATGAAGAGAGGAAATCTCAACCCTCGATTTAATTGGTCCATTTGAAATCCTCGATCAAGTAGGAACTGTGGCCTATAGACTCGTTTTACCGCCAAGTATGTCGCGTGTTCATAACGTTTTTCACGTATCGATGTTACATAAATATGTGGATGACCCGAACCACATTATTAAATTAGAACTAGACAAGATAACAGAAGATTTAACGTATGAGGAGATACGTGTTAAAATCTTGGATAAGAAGGATCGTATTCAACACTCAAAGGTTATACCTCAAGAGTTAGAATCTGAAATGAAGTCAAGGTATCCTCATCTCTTCGGCATACCAGGTATGTATATAAATTTTGATGGCAAAATTTCATAAGGAGGGGAGATTGTGAGACCCCAAATTTTATGAATAAAGATTTAAATTTCTCGAAATTGTTTTTTAATATTATGGTGTGGATTTGATATAATGTTATAGTTGTGGGTAATATTTATAAATTTTGCAAAGTACGTAAGTTGTTATATAATATTCGATTGGTCGGGGAATATTCGTTTTAACAGAGAATATCCGTACGACGGCACAATCATTGGTGGACCCCACAACAAAAGTATTGTCGTAGTTCGAAAACGACAGAATTATCTTTTTATAAACATAACATCGAAAGTGTTACCGTTAAAACTGTTGAACTACCCATTAGTAAAAAAATAAAGAATGTCTGCTGTGGTTGCATAGTAGCACACGGTATTGATTATTGATGCTTACGTAAGAAGTCACTCAATTTTGTTCAATTATTGCTACAGTAATTGTTTCATAGTATCTCACGTTATTTGATTCAATTATTGTCGATATTTTATATATTATTAAATCAATAATTGAGATGACAGAGTTATTAATATTATTATTTGCAATATTAACGATGTCTAGATGTTCTGCTAAGGAGAGGTTTGGTCACCTAATTGCGGCGCCAATAGGAGAATCCTTATTGGAAAGCCCCTCTTTCCTCGAGGAGCGACACAGTCGATTAATATTGTGAATTATAATAATGATGATAAATGTTGTTAAATATATTGAGGTGTCTTTTTATGAAGTCACGAAAGTTTATATATATATATATATATATATATATATTATATATATATAAATTTTTTATTAGTATTATATTAGACCCCAACTTCTATGAATAAAGATGAATTTTCTATAATTATCATTTTTGAATATTATGGAATGAATTTGATATAATGTTATAGTTGAAGGTAATAGTTATAAATTTTGCAAAAATGCACGCAAGTTGTTATATAATATTCGATTGGTCGTGGAATATTCGTTTTAACGAGAGAATATTAAATGCGACGACACAATCATTGGTGGACCCCATAACGGAATTATTATCGATTGAGAAAATGACAAAAATATTTTATGAAAATAACGGCAGAAGTTTTATCGCTAACTCGTTAAAACACCCGGTGTTAAAAAATGCAGAGAATACGCGTGGTTGCATAGTAGCACACAAGATTGATTATTGATGCTTACGTGAGAAGTCACTCAGTTTTGTTCAATTATTGCTTCAGTAATTATTGCATAGTATCTCACGTTAATTGATTCAATTATTGTCGATATTTTATATATTATTAAATCAATAATTGAGACGACGAAGTTATTGATATTATTATTTGCAATATTAACGATGTCTGAAGTTACGCCAGAGAGAGTTTGGTCACCTAATAATTGCGCACCAATAGGAGAAATCCTTATTGAAAAGCCCCTCTTCCTGGGAACGACACAGGTCGATTAATAGTGTGAATTAATAATGATGATGAAGTTTTGTTTTATTAGTATTATTAATGTAATAAAAGCAGAAAAGTTTTTATATAAAAGCGAATACTTTTATAAAGTTATTCATTTTATTAGACTATAAATAGAATATATTATATTCTATTATGCATAGTGTTTTATAGTAAAATCTTTTTATATAAAATAGAATACTTTTATAAAGTTATTCGTTTTATTAGACTATAAATAGAATATATTATATTTTATTATGCATAGTGTTTTGCATAGTGCTCGCATTGTGTTTTCAGATAGTAAAATCTTTTTATATAAAAAGTAATACTTTTATAAAGTTATTCGTTTTTATTAGATTATAAATAGAATATATTATATTTTATTTAAAATATTTTGTTTTATTAGAATATTTATAGTAAACCAATCTGGACCGTCCGTTTAAAAGTAAATCAATCTAGACCGTTCAAGAATTAGTTACTATTTAGTCCATTTTCCTATAAATAGAAGCTCATTCCTTCATTATTTCTTATGAATTCACTGAAACTCTAGAGAGAGAAACTATAGAGAGAAAGAAGAAAAGTATTCTGGCTACTTCACTCCTCCTATATCCAGTTGTCTAAGGTAAGGGGTATTATTTCTTTCGTATTCATGAATAGAACTTTTGTTATTCCATTTTTTATATTACATTGGAATAACTTTTATACTGTGATCTACCATATACTTGGTGAAATTCTTACTTCATTATTCCATTCTTTATCATTATGTTGGAATAACTTTCATCATGCAAGTACCGCATACATGGTGAAATTCTTCATTATTCCATTCTTTATTATTCTGTTGGAACATCCTGTTTTTGTGCGTTACGCATGACCGAATTCCGTTATTTATTATTCTCGTTGGAACATCCTATCGGTGCGAATTTCACTTTGACACGCTTCCATTATTTATTATTCTCATTGGAATATCATGATATGCGTTCTGCATGACTGGTTCCGTTATTTATTATTACGTTAGAATAACTTTTATACATCTTGGTATATCACATGTCTGGTGATTTATTTTGTTATTTCATTCTTTATTATACTCAGTTGGTTAAAGTTTTGGCTTTTATACTCCATGAAATTAATGGAATTTCCTTGATATTTGCGTTTCATCCAGTATCTTTTCATGGAAATATTCTTCTGAGCATTCTTGACTTTTACCCCACAAAGCAATATCATGTTGACAATTTGGACGTTATTGGTTCCTAGATAAATTAATTCTTGAACTTGTTTTATTGAATTCTTATATTCTGTTAAATAGTGTGACAATAAATGTTTTGAGGACTCCATTGAGTGTGGATATTGTCTAGATGACAATATTCTTATTAAAACTCTCAGTTTATGTTTTATCGTATTTTACACGACAATTGTATTATTAAGTTGTATTTGTATTTTTGTACCATGCATCTGGCGACCCAAGATGGGTGATGTATACCTGTTTTGGGGGCGTCACACACACATACACACTAATTATTGTTATCATCAAAATAAAACTAAATATTGGAGACCCAACAGTCTAGAAGACAATATTCGTGTTAAAACTCTCACTTATGTGTTGTCGTATTTTACACCACAGTTGTATCATTAAGTTTGTATTTGAATTCTATACCATATATTTGGCGACTCAGAATGGGTGATGTATACCTATTTTGGGGGCATCACAGTTGGTATCAAAGTTTAGGGATATGATCCCTGGCTGAGATGTGAGACTAGAACTAGGATGGGAGAGACGGGTAAATCCTTCGCTAGTATGACCTACTTAAGTTTATTTGTTATTTAATAGTCGGTCAGAATATAGGGATAGTATGTGGCATGTCAATTTACCCTTATTTTGTGGTAGTGTTTGAAAATGACATCCGAGAATGTTGAGATAAACAATTGAGCACATGAGACCGTTGAGTCACCGATGATCAATAACCAGGATAATGTGCATCAAGAAGGCAATAATCCTCATGTACACAACAACACCGACCAAATGATGAACGACGGAATGTTTAGGAGCTTTCTGCAATTCGTGCAACATCAGGAAAGAGAGACTCCTTTTCAAAATGCAGGTGGAAACACAGGCAACTCTTGGACAATCACCGCTAAGCAATTCAAGGAGCTGCGACCACCGGAGTTTTTGGGAAAGCTAGAATCACTTAAGGCAGAGACGTGGATTAAGTAGATCACCAAGATATTTGATGTCTTAGGATGCTCCGAGGAGCAAAAGGTTCCTTTTGCCATCTTCATGTTGCGAGGAGAGGTAGATTATTGGTGGAAATCTGTAAAATGTACTCAGCCTACCGCACTCAAGATGTCTTGGGAGAAGTTCCAAGAATTATTCAACAACAAGTATTTTCCTAAAAGTATTCGTCACACGAAGGAGGTGGAATTCATCAAGCTAGAGAAAAACAATATGACCGTATCGCAGTACGAGGCTAAGTTTGCCGAGTTGTCCCGATTTGCATCCCATTTGGTAGATAATGAGGAGCGTATGACGTGGATGTTTCTAAGAGGTTTGAAACCTAAAATACGTCAATATCTCATTCCTCACAAACTTTATTTCTATTCAGATGTTGTGAATAAGGATCGGTTATTAGAATGCGATAATGAGTCAGCCCAACCAAAAGATAGCAGCTGACAAAATGATAATAACAATGGTAGCAGTCATCGAAGCGGTGACAACAAATGTGGAGGAAGTCAACATTCCAGAAATGGTAACCACTTCAGTGGTAATCCTGGCCAAGATAATAGAAGTGGAAATTTCAAGAAGAGGAGAATCAATAATGATGGAAAGATGTCAACACCAACAGCCGTTGTTAAGGAAGGAGAACGACCACCGGTCGTATGCTACAAATGCGAAGGGGAGAGACACATCAGTCCAAACTGCACGCATCAACTCAAAGCGTGTTAAAATTGCAGAAGAGAAAGCCACCTAGCGCGATTTTGTCTTGTAGTGAAGACAAGTCCAGCTGGGATGGCGACACCAAATGCCATCCCAGACAAGTTAAAGCCGATAGTTCAAGGGAGAGCGTTTGTCGTGACGTCCCAAAAAGCGAGGAACCCGATAAAGTTATCATGAGTAAGCTAATCATAAACTCTTGCAAAGTCTGTACCTTATTTGATACCAGTTCTACCCATTCTTTTATTTCTCCTACTTGCGCTCAACATTTAAATTTAACTCTAGAAAAATTAGACTTTGACTTATTTGTTGAAACTCCATCGGGAGAAACCTTAATTACATCCACTATTTATAAATCTTGTTTGATTTAAATCGGCACCCTCACATTACCTGTCGATCTTATCTCTTTGAAAATACTTGCATTTGATGTGATTTTAGGGATTGATTAGTTAACTAATCATCATGCTAAAATTGATTATTTTCGTAAGGTTGTTAGCTTTCATATTCCTAACCAACCTATTATGCGAATTTAAGCAACCAAACCACTAAAGTCAATCACTGTCATATCAAGCCATAAAGCTATTCGTTTATTGAAAAACGGATGTCAAACTTTCTTAGCCCATGTCACAGATTAAAACAAAAATATGTCAGATTTGAATGATATTTCTATTATTAATAAATTTCCTAACGTATTCCCTGAAGAACTTCCTGGTCTACCCCTGGTGTATGAAATTGAGTTTTGTATTGACCTTGAACCGAGTACAAAACCCATTTCCAAAGCCCCATATTGAATGACTCCTATTGAACTTCAAGAGTTAAAAACCCAACTGCAGGAGTTATTAGACATCAGTTTTATTCATCCTAGTACGTCTCCTTGGGGTGCTCCTGTTCTATTCATAAACAAGAAAGATGGAAATATGCGACTTTGTATTGACTATCGGGAGTTGAATATGTCACCGTCAAAAATAGGTACCCGTTGCCTCGCATTGATGACCTATTTGACCAGTTGCAAGGAGAAAAATTCTTTTCAAAGATCGATCTTCATTCCAGATATCATCAGTTAAAGATTAAAACTGATGACATTCCAAAGATCTTTCGAACTTCGATGCGGGCATTACGAATTCCTAGTCATGTCTTTTGGATTGACTAATGCTCCTGATGCTTTCATGGATATGATGAACCGAGTATTCAAGGAATATTTGGATCAGTTTGTGGTTGTCTTTATTAATAACATCCTCATATATTCCAAAAGCCGTTAAGATCATGAACAACACTTGAGGCTGATGCTCCAAAAGCTTCGTGAAAACAAGTTGTACGCTAAGTTAAAGAAATACGAGTTCTGGCTTGAAGAAGTAGCATTCCTTGGGCCCGTGATATCAAATCACGGAATATCTGTTGACCTAGTAGAGATTAAAGCAATTCAAAGTTGGGAGCAACATAAATCAGTGACCGAAGTACGTAGCTTTTTGGGCTTAGCTGGTTATTATTGGATATTCATGGAAGGATTTTCTCGAATTGCTACTCCATTAACTCAGCTAACTCGAAAAGATACAAAATTCGATTGGAGCGGGGAATGTGAGAAGGGTTTTCAAGAACTCAAGAGGAGACTCATTTCAACACCTGTTCTGACAATACCATCTAGTTTGGAGGGATTTGTAATCTACAACGATGCTTCAGGAAGAGGGTTAGGATGTGTTCTCATGCAACATGGGAAAGTCATAGCCTATGCCTCACGACAACTCAAAGAATATAAGAGGAATTATCCTACTCATGATCTAGAGTTGGCAGCTATCATTTTTGCGCTTAAAATCTGTAGGCATTACCTGTATGAGGAGAAGGTGGAGATCTATACAGATCATAAAAGCCTTAAATATTTCTTCACCCAAAAAGAACTGAACATGCGACAATGATGTTGGCTTGAGCTGTTAAAAGATTACAAACATACCATTAAATACCATCCTGGAAAGCGAATGTGGTAGCTGGCGCGTTGAGTAGAAGATCATATGCGGGTATGAGTGCGATATTGTTAATGCAAAGGCCTATTTGGTATGACTTACAAAGGATGGAGATAGAGTTAAAGACAACAAAGACCCACGTGATGATGTCAAATATATGAGTAGAACCGACTTTAATCGATAAAGTTAAACTAACTCAAGCAACAGACCTGGAGCTAATGCGTATGAAGAAGAGAGTACAAGAAGGTACTATTCCAGAAGTAAGAATCGATGAAGAAGGGATACTTTGAGTCAACTCCAGACTTTGTGCTCCTAACGACTCTGATTTAAAGTATAAAATCATGATAGAGGCACACAACACACCGTTTGCAATCCATCCTGGGAGTACCAAAATGTATCGTGATCTTCGACATACATTTTGGTGGATCAATATGAAGAGAGAGATAACGGAGTTTATCTCAAGGTTTTTAACTTGTCAACGAGTCAATGCGAAGCATCAAGTGCCAAAAGGTCCATTGCAACCACTTGAAATTCTAGAATGGATGTGGGAGCACATTACCATGGATTTTGTTACTGGTTTTCCCAAGGTTTTCTCAAGGCATAGATGCAATTTGGGTCATTGTTGATAGATTAACCAAGTCTGCTCATTTTTTACCTATACGAGAAACTTATTCACTTGAACGTCTTGCTCGTATATATATAAATGAGATTGTAAGACTGCATGGTATGCCAGTATCCATAGTTTCTAATCGAGACCTAAGATTCACTTCACAATTTTGGGTTAGTTTACAGAAAGCTATGGGCACGGATTTGAGATTCAGTTCGGCATATCATCCTCAAACGGACGGGCAGTCGGAGAGGACTATTCAAACTCCTGAAGATTTATTAAGACTCTGTGTCCTTGACTTCAAAGGAATTTGGGAAAAGTTCTTGCCATTGGTGTAATTCTCATACAACAACAGTTATCAAACAAATATAGGCATGGCTCCATTTGAGGCGTTGTATAGACGCAAGTGTCGTTCTCCAGTATGCTGGGATGAGATGGGTGAAGCAACGTTGTTGGGATCGAAATTGGTACGCATGACAACGGAAAAGATTCAAATGATCCGGCAACGTATAAAAACCTCACAAGATCGATAAAAGAGTTATGCAAATCTTCATCGAAGGGACGTGGAATTCAATGTTGGAGAGCATGTGTTGTTACATGTTGCTCTATGGAAAGGAGTTACAAGATTTGGAAAGAGAGGAAAGATCAATCCTCGATTCATTGGCCTATTTAAAATCCTTGATCGAGTAGGAACTATGGCCTATAGACTCGCCTTACTGCCAAGTATGTCTCGTGTTCATAACATTTTTCACATATCTATATTACGTAAATATGTGGAAGACTCGAACTACATTATTGAATTAGAACCAGACGAGATAGTGGAAGATTTAACGTATGAAGAGGTACTTATTAAAATCTTGGATAAGAAGGAACATATTCTACGCTCCAAGGTTATACCTCAAGTCAAAGTTTTGTGGAGAAAATTCGATGTTGAGAAAATGACCTGGAAGTTAGAATCTAAAATGAAATCAAGGTATCCTCACCTATTCGACATACCAGGTACGTACACCAATTTTGAGGATGAAATTTTATAAGACGGGGAGGTTGTAAGACCACAACTTTTATGAATACAGATTAATTTTCTCTAAATATTATTTTGAATATTATGGTGTGAATTTGATATAATGTTATAGTTGTGGGTAATATTTATAAATTTTTAAAAGTAAGCAAGTTGTCATAAAATATTCAATTGGTTGGGGAATATTCATTTTATCAGGGAATATTCGTACGACGACACAATCATTGGTGGACCCCACAACAGAATTATTGTGAGAGTTAAAAAACGACAGAAATATCTTTTAATAAAAATAACGGCGAAAGTTTTACTGTTAACTGTTGAAATACTTGATGATAAAAGTACAGTAATATGCATGGTTGCATAGTAGCACACGATATTGCACAGTATTTTTGATTATTGATGCTTATGTGAGAAGTCACTCAGTTTTATTCAATTATTGCCACAGTAATTGCTGCATAGTATCTCACTTTATTGATTCAATTATTGTCACAATATTTTATATTATTTGAGACGACAAAATTATTCATATTATTATTTGTATTATTGACGATGTCTAGAAAGTTCTGTCGAGAAAAGAGATTTAGTCACCTAATTGTGCGCCAATAAGGAGAAATTCTTTTTGGAAAGCCTCTCTTTCCTGGAAATGATCTGGTTGTTAATATTGTGAGTTATAATATGATGAATGTTATTAAAAAATTTCTTTGAGAAGCAAAATGAATTGAGATAAATAGAGGGGTATTTTATGAAATATTTGTTATAAATTTGGCTTATTATATGGACCTCCATTTACCCATTTTTCAAAATTATCGGTAGAAAATTATCTCTGTTTTGTTATATATATATATATATATATATATATATATATTATAATAAGTTTTATTTTTATGAAAAATAGAATATATTATATTTTATTATGCATAGTGCATGTATAGTGTTTGCATAGTACTGCATAGTAAAATCAAAAAAATTGTCAAATATCCGTGAATAAGTTACAGTGCAGTCCATGATTTTTTCCTTATTGTGCATCCAAATAGTATCCTGCCATTCTCCTATAAATAGGATGCTTAGTTTAGAATTGAAAATCACACCAGAATTAGAGAATTCTTCTTCTATAATATTGAGCGTATTTCTTTTGAGTTTAAGGAAGCTTTGAGTGTAGAAAACAGTATATGTTTTCTTCAAGAATATCCTCGCCCTACCAATCAAAAATACTCTCCTTTTAAGGTAAGGGATATTATTTTTGTTCAATATTCGTATGAAATAATATTTTCTTCCATACTCTGTAGTATGTAAGTAATATTATTTTGTTTTAGATTCTGATTTCTACACTCATTTTGTTAAAGTATTGCTTCTATACTCCTTGAAATTAGTGGAATATCCTTAAAATTTGCGTTTCATCTAGTATCGTTCCATTGAAATATTTTTCTGGACATTCTTGATAAATTTTGATCTTTTCATATCGGGGTACTATTCACGGGGTACTATTCTCGAAATACTATTCATGGGGTACTTGTGACGCCCCCAAAATGGATATATATCACCCATCTTGAGTCGCCAGAGACATGGTACAGAACTCAACTACAAACTTAATTATACAACTGTCGGGCAAAATACGACAAAACATAGCTGATAGTTTAAACAAGAATATTGCCTTCTAGACAATATCCACTCTCAATGGAGTCCTCATTACAATTATTATCACACTATTTTATAAAAATAGTGAGGACTACTATAGCCACCATCTCGGACCATCACTCCATTCCCCGGCTAAGTCCCATTTATATTCTCTCATTTCACGAAGACAACAGTGAAAAAAAAGGGTGAGCTCAACTAGCCCAGTAAGAAATATTATGACTAAGATAATGCCGAATAAATTATCCTTAGCCTTCAACAGTATAACAACTGATAGAATACAATAGACAACAAGTTTTAGATCAACAACTGCAGCGGAATAAGCAATCCATTAGAAGAGTCAAGTAGAGCATGATATCTACTATCTTCTATGATATAAAAATTTATCATAAATTTTATCCCTGTAATACCAATCAACAGTTCTTTATTATACACAAGACAATTAGAACTTTCATCATCTGTCTTCACCTGAACCACCAAAGATATTAGTTAAATTCATAATTCATGTTTATAATAATGTGAATCAATAATTTCTCCTTGCCACAAAGGCTTAATAGAACATTTACTCAATATCTTTACCCCAAAGGCTAAAGATATTCAAATGTAATAACAATGATCATACCAATCAGTTGTCTATCTTTGCACTATGGGCCAAAGATATTCAACTATAAAACCAATGGTCATGATCATACCAATAAATTGCCTGTCAGTGCACTACGGCCAAAGACATTCAACTGTTAACTAATGGTCATGATCCTGCCAATCACGTCAGCGAATTATCCCTGCACTACAGCCAAGGATATTCATTAGTATCACCAGTGGTCATGATCATGTCATACACTAGTCCATCTTTGCACTACGGGCCAAAGCTATCAAACAACAGATCATCTTTGCACTACAGGCCAAAGATAATCAACAATAGATCATCTTTGCACTACAAGCCACAGACATACAATTGTAAAACCAATAACCAATAGTACATCTATGCACTACGGGCCAAAGATGACTTTTAACGCAATATAAGCATGAGGATCATGACAATGATATCAGGAATCAATCAAATGAGATAAAGGATAAATATTAAATATTTATAATTCAATTTATCTAGAGTTCAAGAATATCTAAATTGTCAACATGATCACCAATTGTGGAGTAAAATTCAAGAATAATATTCACGTATCAAAAATAATTTGGATAGAAAAGAAATATATTTTTCGGGTGAATAATACCTTGTGAATAGTACCCTATGAATAGTACTTCGGGAATAGTACCTTGTGAATAGTACCCCCAGCATGAAAAGTGTCCCAAATACCCGAGTGAAAAATATTTGAGTAAATAATAACCGGGTGAATAGTAACCCATGAATAGTAACTCATGAATAGTACTCCGGCACGAAAAGTGCCCCGAATACCCGAGTAAATAATATTTGAGTGAATAGTAACTGGGTGAATAGTAAGAAATAATAACCCTTACGAATAAGAAATAAATAACATCCCTTACGAATATTGAACGAAAATAATATTCCTTACGAATATTAAACGAAGACAATGAATATTGAACGAAAATGATATTCCTTATGAATATTGAATGAAAATAATATTCATACGATTACGAAAAATAATATCTCTTCAGAATATGAAATAAATAATATCCCTTACCTCAGAAGAAGATTGGATACTGGAGTAGTGAAGTAGCAGACTACTCTTCTTCTATCATGTGAATTAATAGTTCATTCATGTGACTCAATAGTATAATCATGTGAAAAAACTAATTATAGTATAGTACCTTCATCTATACCTCCATTTTTAATTTAGTCATGCAAGTATTATCAATCTTGCACCAACTCCCCTAATAGTAAATGCATGTGAATCAATAGTACACACATGTGAACAAATAGTTATAAGCATGTGAATTAATAGTAATTAATTGCTCATTTATCCGATTAATTACCCGATTGGTCAATATAACCTCCAGACATCAATTATTATCGGAATAGATGTCGATTTCCACTAACACTAATAATCCCAACACAATAGAAATATCAATTTCATCTTTAATCAACATGAACTTATTCATCATTAATATTATAACTCACAATATTTAACAACCAGGTCATTCCCAGGAAAGAGGGGGCTTTCCGATAAGGATTTCTCCTTATTGGCGCATGATTAGGTGACCAAACCTCTCCTTGACAGTAACTTCTAGAGATTGTCAATATTGCAAATAATAATATGAATAACTTTGTGCGTCTCAATTATTGATTTAACAATAATAAATATTATCAGATGATAATCTTGTGATAATAATTGAATCAATAATATGAGAGATATGATGCAAAGAATTCTTCGAGCAATAATTGAGTATAACCGAGTGACTTCTCAATGTAAGCATCAATAATCAATACTATGTGCTACTATGCAACCACGCCAGATTCTCAGTATTTTTTACTACCGGGTAGTTCAACAGTTTAACGGTAAAACTTTTGTCGTTATTTTTATAAAAAGATATTTCTGTCGTTTTCTAACTACAACAGTACTTTCGTTGTGGGGTCCACCAATGATTGTGCCGTCGTATGAATATTCCCTGTTAAAACGAATATTCCCCGACACAACGAATATTTTATAACAACTTGCTTACTTTGCAAAATTTTCAAATATCACCCTTAAATTTAAACTTTTTATCAATTTAACTATTTACCAAAATAGAAAAATTGAATACTTTTATTTCATAAAATTCGGGATCTCACAGTACTATTCACCCGGGGTACTATTCATGTCAAAAATTTATTTCTTTTATGTCCAAATTATTTTTGATACAATATTATTCTTGAATTTTACTCCACAAATCAGTATCATGTTGATAATTTGGAAATTATTAAATTCTGAATAAATTGAATTATAAATCTTTAAAATTTATCCTTTATTTTCATTTAATTGAATTCTTATATCATTGTCATCATCCTCATGCTTATATTATGATGAAAGTCATCTTTGGCCCGTAGTGCATAGATGGACTGTTGATTGGTATGATTATGATTATGTATCGGTATAATCATGACTTGTAATATTACAAATGATGTGGTAAAAGTCTTCATTGGCCCGTAGTGCATTGATGGACAGTTGTTGGCATGATCATGACCATTAGTGGTGATAATACGAATATCCTTGGCCCATAGTGCATGGATAATTTAGGGATGTGGATTATTTATTGAGCCGAATCTCAGCAATAAAATTGATGAAAAACTTTTAAATCATAGAAGATAGTAGATATCATGCTCTACTTGACTCTTCTAATGGATTGTTTATTCCGCTGCAGTTAAACTTGTTGTCTATTGTATTTAATCAGTTTAACACTGTTGAAGGCTAACGATAATTTATTCTACATTATCTTAGTCATAATATTTCTTACTGGGCTAGTTGAGCTCACCCTTTGCTTTCATTGTTCTCTTTAGGAAATGAGAATATAGCTGGGACTAGTCGGGGAACGGAGTGATGGTCTGAGATAGTGGCTATAGTAGTCCTCACTATTCTATGAAATACTGTGATAATAATTGTAATGAGGACTCTATTTGAGTTTGGAAATTGTCTACGAGATAATATTTGTGTTAAAACTCTCAGCTATATTTTGTCGTATTTTACACGACAGTTGTATAATTAAGTTTATATTTGAATTATGTACAATGTATTTGGCGACTCAGAATGGGTGATGTATACCTATTTTGGGGGTGACACAATATATATATATATACACACACACACACATTTCTGTCTGCCCTGGAGTTTACTTCGTGGCCATTTATCGGTTTATATATATATTTACATTTTAAAGTCCTACCTGGAGTTTATTTCGTGGCAGTTGATAGGGGTGAAAACGAGTTGAATCTTAGCGAACACTGTAATGCTCAGATTCGGCTCGACTCGAAAAAATTGAGCTCGAATTCGATAAGAAATTTCTAATTTTGCACCAGATTCGACTCGGATCATTACTCGGACCTACTCGGCTCGTAAGTACTCGACTCGTTTACAAAACGAGTTACTCACGATCCTTCAAATCGAGTTTCGAATATGAACCATTTCGCTTAATACTGAACCACTACATACTAAATTGATTATTGACCTAATGTTTATATATAAAAGTCTTTTACTTTTATTTATGTAAAAAAATTACAAAGAATGTAATACGAATTGACAATTAATTCATTTAATACTACACTTTATAAATTATAAAGATTGATACAAATATCACATATTTAGCTTATTAGTATGGATCAGACCAGTATTTGAATATGATACATCGAGCAGGTATCGAGTATTGTTCGAGAAAAAAATTAAATACTCAAACCCTAATCTGAGTGAATACTGGTATACTCGAATTCGACTCGTGTATCATTAAACAGAAAACGAGTATGGATCATATTCGACTCGAATCAACTTCAATTCGAGCTTTGGTTCATATTTTCAACCAATCTCGAGTCGAGTATCGAGCTACTCTTTCTATTAACACCCCTAGCAGTTGATCATATATATATATATATATATATATATATATATATATATATATATATATATATATATTTATTTCTTGTTTTATATATATATACGCTTTCATAATGTAGATATTTAATTTTCCGATCTGTGGACTAGATTTGCCTAAATCAGTCTACTTCTAACTTTGACCGGTTCAAAAGTGACTAAACTGGAACCGTTGAAGCTTGAATGATTTAGATTTACTCAAATCTATTTCATTTTCTAGCTTTTGTACATATTACTCTTTCATGTGAACCTAGGAATCATGTGATCGAAGATTCAGCCTCTGAATCTAGATTCGGTTCCCATAACGGACATTTCTCAAATTTATGACCCGACTTTGTAAATTATCTACTAATTAATGCGGATATCCTTAGATGGCTATCATGCCCACAAGGAATTCGGCACTGCTATGTATCTTATTTTCTTGAAGATGTCTCGCATCTCGAAAATAAAAGCAATGAAGCCGAACACATAATAAAATGGAAGTATCAAAGGCCTCAATTACTATTGAGTATAAGGGTTTGAAAACCTATTTTCCAAAACTTCACTGTTATATCTTATTAAAATTAAACTTTTATATACAAGTCAAACCCTTTGTATATAGGTGCAAACAAGACATAACACTACTTCCAGATAATTGCACATAGGCCCAATATACACACACACATGCAGATAAAAGTAGATTAAAAAGTTGCAGTAACCGTATTTTCACGAAAGTCGCGGGGTTCCTAACACCTTCCCTCCGCTTAATCGAGCCTCCGAACCTAATGAATCTCAGTTTCCAGGGCCAGTTAAACAGTGTCCAACCATTGGGTCTTTGTGCAAACCTTTTCAAAATCTATTGTGTGACGCCCCAAAAATAGGTATACATCACCCATCTTGTGTCGCCAAATACATGGTACTGAATACAAATACAAACTTAATTATACAACATGAGCTGAGAGTTTTTACACGAATATTGTCTTCTAGACAATATCCAAACTCAAATGGAGTCCTCATTACATTTATTGTCACACTATTTTATAGAATAGTGAGGACTACTATAACATCATCTCGGACCATCACTCCATTCCCTGACTAGTTCCGGCTACATTCTCATTTCCTGAAGAGAATAATGGAAGTAAAAGGGTGAACTCAACTAGCCCAATAAGAAATATTATGACTAAGATAATGCAGAATAAGTTATCATTAGCCTTCAACAATGTTAAATTGATAGAATATAATAGACAACAAGTTTAACTGCAGCGGAACAAGTAATCCATTAGAAGAGTCAAGTAGAGCATGATATCTACTATCTTCTATGATTTAAAAAGTTTATCATTAAATTTATCACTGAGACTCAGCTTAATAAATAAATCACATCATCGAATCATCCCTGCACTATGGGCCAAGGATATTCATGTAATCATCAATGGTCATGATTATATTGAATAATCCCTGGTCATAATTATACCAAGAACTGTCCATCAATGCACTACAGTCCAATAAGGACTTTTACCACATCATTTATAATATTACGGGTCATGATTATACCGAATGATCCCTGGTCATAATCATACCAATAAACAGTCCATCTATGCACGTAAGCCAAAGATGACTTTCATCACAATATAAGCATGAGGATGATGACAATGATATAAGAATTCAATTAAAAGAAAGCAAAGGATAAATTTTTAAAGATTTATAATTTAATTTATCCAGAATTCAATAATGTCCAAATTATCAACATAATACTGCTTTGTGGAGTAAAATTCAAGAATAATATCCATGTATCAAAAATAATTTGGACAGAAAAGAAATAAATTTTTTGGTGAATAGTACCCCGTGAATAGTACCTCGTGAATAGTACTTCGGGAATAGTCCCCTGTCATGAAAAGTGCCTCGAATACCCGAGTGAATAATATTTGAGTGAATAGTAACCCGTGAATAGTAACTCGTGAAAGGTGCCCCGGCATGAAAAGTGTCCTGAATACCCGAGTGAACAATATTCTAGTGAATAGTAACCGGGTGAATAGTAACCTATGAATAGTACCCCGGGTGAAAATATTGATATTTAATAAGAAAGTTCAAATCAATATTCCAATAAAACGATACTGGATGAAGCGCAAAACTCAAGGATATTCCACTAATTTCAAGGATTATATAAGCAATACTTACCATAGTAAGTTTAGATTTAAGAATATGAAAAGAAATAACATACGAAACTGTAAATGGATTTTCACCGTCATATACGATGCGTAATCCACCTGAGCAAAGTTATTCCGACATATTAAAGGATGAATACAAAAATAGTATTCCTTATGAATACGAAAAGAAATAATACCCTTACCTTAGTAGAAGGCTGGATACTACTGATAGTGAAGTAGTAGAATACTCTTCTTTTTCTCTATAGTTTCTCTCTATATAGTGTCTCTTGTGAATCTCAAAGTGAATTGGTGAGAATGAAAAAGAATTAAGCTTCTATTTATAGGAGAATGGACTAAATAATGTAATCGATTCATGAATCGGTCCAGTTTGATTTACTATTAGAACTTATTTTCGTTTATATTGATTACTATTAAAACCACAATTGATGATCCAGTTTGATTTACTATTAAAACCACCATCAATGGTCCAGATTGATTTACTATTAAAACCACCATCAATGGTCCAGATTGATTTACTATTACAACCACCATTAATGGTCTAGATTGATTAACTATTAAAACCACCATCAATGGTCCAGATTGGTTATCTATTAAAACCACCATCGACGGTCCATAAAATTAGTAAATCTTCCCATGGAATACTAAGTAAAACTTACAACAAATGCCTCATAACAATCCCTATATTTATATCAAAAATTGAATAAATATTTATCACAAATTATTTATCTTTAATGAACACATTTTTTAATCTATTAACAATTATTCATTATTTATAACTCACAATATTTAACAACTAGGCATTCTATATGATATCTCACTTTCTAATGGTCAAAACTGGAAAAGAAAATATGTAAACGTTACCAGGATAGTGCAGAACGATTATACAACGATGAATTTTGCAGAAAGCAGTCCGAACTTAGTAGATCTGAAGAAGAAATCTCGGATTCTTTATGCGACTTCAACTTGAAAATGACTTGTGAAAGGGATGAGAGGTGAGTTATAACCCACTAGTGGCCGCGGGTCTACCTGTGGCTACCCTGGGTGGTCCCCACCCCTTCTGACTCGATCAAATTAGAGTTTCAAAGGAGGTCCCAGAAGCTAAAAAGTCAAATTTGGGAAAAAGGTGTTACGGGATTAAGCAGAAAAACCTAAAATCCTGGTTTCAGAGACCAAACTGCGGATCTACATATCAATCATTAGTATTCGCCCAGATACAGGTTTCAGAAAGTCGATGATAAAAGCTATTAAAAGTGGCCCGTGTCAACGCATCGCGAAGGTTCGATGCCATCAACTGGGGGTTGTGATTGCAATCAAAAGTATACAAACTCATCATGAGAATCTCTCGTCAGAAATACATCCCTAGCGGAGATTTTGGACATCCTAAACCGTTGAAAGCTATTTCAACGAGGGTCAGGTAGCCTTGACATTACAAGCCGTTACGATAATTCCACTGAAGGATCGAAAAGGGTTCGATGATGCAAGCCATTGAAAGCTATCTCAATGAGGGTCAGGTAACCCTGACATTATAAACTGTTGGCAATAAATCCAGTGAAGCATCAAAGAAACCTGATGATATAAACCATGAAAAACCATCCTCATCGGAGAGGACCGATGATGGAATTTGTTATATAGATCCCAGCAATCAAAACGTAATTCCCCAAGAGTCGCTCGCAAAAGAGAAGAACGTCTTCGGTGGAAAGCAATTCCAAAGGATTAAGGACCTTGGTGATAACCCCAATGTCAACATCTGGTGGTCTACAGCATTGGAAAACCGTCATTTATAGGATCTTGAAGACATCTCTACAACTTGTAAGCAAATTAGGCTCAAATAGCACTAATGGGCATTTTAAATCGCTGGAGAAACCCCAACATAGCATCGGGAGACTCCGATGATGAGAGCTTGGTCAACTACCGGTCGAGTAGTTATTAAAGCGGTTCAACAGAGCCATCATTGACAACTCCATCCCCCAACAAAAGTGGCAAGAGCCAGCAGTCATCACATCTCATTGGAAATTATTCCAACAACAACAACATTCATCATAACATCGCATCAAGCTACATTACATTTTCATCATCCTATGCTTGTCATATTTCAAGTGTCTAGTAGTCTTTATCCTATCCATGCCATTGTATTGCATGAAAATGATTAAGAGGGGCATCTGTAGACACTTAAAATTTTGCATTCCTGTTACTAACCCTGCAGGAGAGCATAATCCAGTCCAAGAGATAACATTGGGATTCACATCAGTTCTAACCCCGGAGATAACCCCGTAAGATATAGTTGTCAACCCTAGAGATAACCCCGGGAGATGCAGTTCTAGTCCCAGAGATAACCCTATGAGTCACATCAGTTCTAACCCCGGAGATAACCCCGAGGGATCCAGTTCAAGTTCCGGAGATAACCCAGAAAAAGTCAGTTCTAACCCCAGAGATAACCTTGGGTGATAAAGTACACACCCCGGAGATAGCCCCGGGAGGTCAAGAAAACCTCAGAGAAAACCCTGAGGACATTCAGAATCAAGAACAACCCAATCTCGGAGATAACCCTACGAAACGACTACTACAACTGCGTCAAAATCGGAGATAACCCCGGGAAGGGAAAAATGATCATTTTGCCACCTCAACATCACATCAACGTCATCTCAACATAATTCAACTCAAATTGTGTATCAAGATGTCCCACAAGAACCATAGCTCAAATTCCGAGTGATAACTGCACAAGACAGCACAACGGATAGACAATGAAGACTTGGAGATTTGGTCATGGACCCATCTTCCTAACTTCATACAACCTCTAATCTCATGTCATTGTGTAGCTCTCAACAAAAGCTTTCCAAAAAGGTACATCACTCCTTAAACGGATGCTCGGATTGAAAGTTATGAAGGTTGAAGCGGATATCATGTAGCCCGAATGCACGTACTTTGAGATAACGGGACCCATAAGGCTCGGAGTAGCCTAGGAAACCGCAGATAGACCTAAGGCTACCGCGGGTTGACCCGCGGCCATCTGGTCTTTAAATATAAGCTCTTGACAGCTTATTTGAAGAAAAAAAGAGAAAACTCTGTCCATTTCAGCCTGTAACCCCTGCTAGAGTGCTCCAAATTGAGTGATTCTTCTTTCTAAACACTTGTAAGCTCGTGTTTTGTAACATACTGAAGTTTAACCAGTGGAAAATGAGTTTTTAAGCCTCAAAAATTATCTAAAGTCTTCTTGGGAACCCACTGTAAGATATTTTAGATTTTTAAGCTTTCTATTACTTTTATATCTATATATATACTGACATTGAGAGTCTCTTCGAGTGGGTACGCCCGGATCATTGATCCTTGGCTTTTTATTGCTTATATATATATATATATATCATCAAACTCGGAACTCGATTGAGCCTAGATAGAATATCCGGTGCGTTTATCGCTTTTATATATATATTTATATTTTTGTCAGGCCTGGAGTTTACTTTGTGGCCATTTACCACTTATATATATATATATATATATATATATATTTACATTTCTATCTGGATGGAGTTTACTTCGTGACCTTTTGCTGCTTTTATATATATATAAATATATATATTTACATTTAAAAGTCCTGCCTAGAGTTTACTTTGTGGCAGTTGATCGTCTATATATATATATATATATATAAATATTTACTACTTTTATATATATCTACTTTAACTGCTTTCATAATATAGATATTTAACTTTTCAGTCTGTGGACTAGATTTGCCTAAATCTGGCTATTGCTAACTTTGACCGGTTCAAAAGTGACTAAACTAGAAACGTTAAAGCTAGAATGGTTTAGATTAGTTCTTTTTCTAGCTTTTGTACATATTACTCTTTCATGTGAGCCTAGAAATCATGTGATCGAAGATTCAGCCTCTGAATCTAGATTCGGTTCCCATAATGGACATTTCTCAGTTGCAGCCAGCTTGTGAATTATCTACGGTGTCTGGATATCCTTAGATGGCTATCATGCTCACAAGGAGTTCGACACTGCTATGTATCTTATTTTCTCGAAGATGCCTCGCATTTTGAAAATAAAAGCAATCAAGTCGAACACATAATAAAATGGAAGTATCAAAGGCCTCAATTACTATTGAGCATAAGGGTTTGAAAACCTATTTTCCAAAACTTCATTGTTATATCTTGTTAATATTGAACTTTTATATACAAGTCAAACCCTTTGTATATAGGTGCAAACGAGGCATAACACTACTTCCAGATAATTGCACATAGGCCCAACATACACACACATGCAAATAAAAGTTGATTAAAAAGTTGCGGTAATCGTATTTTCTCGGAAGTCGGGGGGTTCCTAAAACCTCCCCTCCGCTTAATGAAGCCCCCGAACCTAATGAATCTCGATTTCCAAGGCCAGATAAATAGTGTCCAACCATTGGGTCTTTGTGCAAACATTTTCAAAATCGATTGAATGGGTACAACCATTTCAAATCTACCAACTGGTGACTCTAAAAGTCAAATTGTCGACATTCATATGTCGAACCTTTTCAAACTTATCTTTTTAGACAAAACTCACCTAAAATGAGAACACAAAAAGACAAGCACAGAAAGGGACACAAATTTTCCCGATGTCGACACCTACATTGTTCAGGTCCAGTGAATGTCATATCAACGTCAAATTTTATCTTTCTAATTGGAGTGTTGAGAATATATGCTGGAAGAACTCTTTTTTTTTCTCTGTGGCTCCTCTCCTTTCCATTCACTGTTATTACTAGAATCACCACTTGGGGGTATCTCATCATCAGAATCTTCTTAATTTTCTACCCAAGGCCTCATTCCTTTTGTCCCAAACCCCAATTCATCCTCATCATCTAAAAATATTGGTTCAACTTCAACCTCTTTAACCTCTACATTCTTGGTTTTTCTAGTTTTCCTAGCCTTTTTCCCCCTGCTACTGCTCTCTTGTGTACCAACATCCATATTTGGTTCATCCACTATTGGTTTTTTAGCCTTACATGTAGTTGATTTGGAGGAGGCATTACCTTTAGCAGTACTTGAGGACTCAGCCTGCTCTCTTGGGATAGGTGGAACCCCAACCTCCTCAACTTGTAAGTCACCAATATCAACTAGTTCTTCATCAATGTTTACTTCACAATACACAACCAACTCTTGTTCTTTTGCGTTTTTTTATCTCTTCTTTTCTTTTCCTTATATTTATCAACTCGTCATTCCCATCATCATTAGAAGCATCACTTAACTCCTCAGCACTATCATCACTTGAATCATCATCTATATACTTTGGTGCTTCCTCATCTCCGACATCAACCACATACCCAATTGCAGATGCTTCTTCATTATCCTCATGGTCACAATATATATCCATCTTCCCAGTTTTTAGAGCTTCTTCAATTAGCAGTCTTACACTATTATCATCATGAAGAAGTTCTATACCATCCTTCAAACTAAACCCTGCCAATTTGAAGTACATAGCAAAGTTTCTTTTATACCCTAGGTATTTTACCAACTTCACTAACTTGTCAACATTCAAGTAATCTCCATCAGTCCCCTCATAAGTTTTTTTCCTTCCACCCTCATAAACATATGATCCATCCTCCTTAGTAACAAACTGACCTCCATGGTACAATTCAACAATAAAGTAGTTTATGTTGCGTGAAACATAATGCACACTATCTGTACCATGACCATTAACTGAATAAACAAAGTAATCACCAACATTAACCATACTAAATAAACAAAGTAATCACCAACATTAACCAGTAAGCCCTAATCTCAAATTAAACATAATTATAAATATTAAGAAATAAATGTCGATTTAACATCTAGAAATCAACTATTATCGAAACAAATATCGATTTCCACTAACATTAATATTCCCAATACAATGGAAATATTTTTATCAATAATTATTCATCATTAATATTATAATTCACAATATTGACAACCAGATCATTCCTAGGAAAGAAGGGGCTTTCCGATAAGGATTTCTTCTTATTGGCGCGCAATTAAATAACCTAACCCCTTTTCTCAACAGAACTTTCTTGACATTGTCAATAATACAAATAATAATATAAATAAATGTGGCATGTCAATTATTTACTTAATAATATAAAATATTGTGCAGATGATACTGTGATAATAATTGAATCAATAATATAAAATATTATGCTGCAACTATTGTGGCAATTATTGATTACTGAGTGACTTCTTACGTAAGAATCAATAATCAGAGATAATGTGCAATACCATGTGCTACTGTGCAACAATGCGTATTACTGTACTTTTATCTTCGGGTATTCAATAGTTTAATGATAAAAAGTTTGTCGTTATTTTTATAAAAAGGTTATTTCTATCGCTTTCTATATCCGATAGTTATTCAATTGTGGGGTCCACCAATGGTTGCGTCGTCGCACGAATATTCACTGATAAAAAAAATATTCCCCAACCAAACAAATATTCCCCGACACAACAAAATTTTATGACAACTTGCTTACTTTGTAAAACTTGCACATATCACCCATAGTTATAACATTTATTAAATTATCACCTTACTATTTAGAATAATATTTATAAGAAAAATTGAATACTTTTATTTCATAAAATTCGGGGTCTCTTACAATCACACTTTGGACGCTCATGTGTATCCTCTCCAGTAACCACACGAGTTCCCCTAGTACCCTACAACGTTATGTGGTAGTGATGTTGTGCCTCCGAGTTTGTATGCGAGTGAACAATAATGTTGTGAAGATATGTGCTATTTTTTGGCACCCGAGGTATAAATTATCATATACCAAACTGTCTTAACACTTTATCGGCATAATGCCATTTCAACACCTCAAAACATATCAGTGGACATTTGACATCCCAAAGACCTTGGCTAGTACTACAATGACAACAAATTCATCACATCTTCTGTGTATGACTGCCAAACAAACTGATCGTCTTTTAGTGTGTCTAACCTGTATCGATGGATTGGCACGGTATGTTGAGCAACACAGTCCAACACATAGTGTGCGTTCCACCTACATGTAGTTATTGTTAATAATTTACTTGATTTTCCTATATGTATCATTTTGTATTTTTAAATTAATTAAATAATGAAGTATTAGCGTTACTGTAAGACCCCAACTTTTATGAATAAAGATTTAATTTTCTCTAAATATTATTTTAAATAATAAAGTGTGGATTTGATATAATGTTATAGTTGTGGAGTAATATTTACAAATTTTGCAAAGTAAGCAAGTTGTCATAAAATATTCGTTTGGTTGAGGAATATTTGTTTTATTAGGAAATATTCGTACGACGGCACAATCATTGGTGGACCCCATAATGAAATTACTGTCGGATATAGAAAGCGACAGAAATAACCTTTTATAAAAATAACGGCAAAATTTTTACCGTTAATTGTTGAAATACCCGGTGATGATAAAAGTACAAGAAACGCGTGGGTTGCATGCGATAATACACCAGATTGTACAAGATCTCTTATTATTGATTCTTACATGAGAAGTCACTCAGTTTTATTTAATTATTGCAACAGTAGTTAATGCATAATATATCATATTATTGATTCAATTATTATGACAATATCATCTGCATAATATTAATTTTATATTAGTAAATCAATAAATGAGACAACACAGTTATTCATATTATTATTTGCATTATTGATAATGTCTAGAAAGTTCTGTCAAGGAAAGGGGTTAGGTTATCTAATTGTGCGCCAATAAGGAGAAGTCCTAATCAGAAAGCCCCCTCTTTCCTAGGAATGATCTGGTTGTTAGTATTGTGAGTTATAATATTATTGATGAATAATTATTGAGAGATTAAAAATGTATTTAGTCAAGTGATTTGTGATAAATAAAAAGGGGTTGTCATAAAGTATTTATTATAAATTTGGCTTATTACATGGACCCACACTTACTCATTTTTCAAAATCGTCGGTAGAAAGTTATCTCAATTTTTATTTTATATTGCATAGTGTTGCATAGTGTTGCATAGTGCTGCATAATGCGGCATAGTAAAATCAAAAAATTTATCAAATTTCCCGTGACTGCGCCCGTGAATTCGTCCAAATTTTACTATGCAGTCCGTTATTATTTTCTTAAATAGTATCCTTCCATTCTCCTATAAATAGGATGCTTAGTTTAGAAATGAAAATCACACCAGAATCAGAGAATTCTTCTTCTATAATATTGAGCGTATTTCTTTTGAGTTTAAGGAAACTTTGAGTGTAGCAAATAGTGCAAGTTTTCTTCAAGAATATCTTCGCTATACCAGTCAAATTTACTCTCCTTTTAAGGTAAGGGGTATTATTTATTTCATATTCGTAAGAGATATTATTTTTCATATTCATGAGGAATATTATTTTCATTCAATATTCGTAAGGAATATTATTTTCGTTCAATATCAGTAAGGGATATTATCTTCGTTCAATATCCGTAAAGAATATTATCTTCGTTCAATATTCGTAAGGAATATTATTTTCATTAAATATTTGTAAGGGATATTATTTTCATTCAATATTCGTAAGAAATAATATTTTCCTCCATACTCTGTAGTATGTAAGTAATATTATTTCGTTTCATATTCCTAAATCTACACTTATTTTAATAAGTAGGCTTCTATACTCCTTGAAATTAGTAGATTATCCTTGAAATTTTGCGCTTCATCTAGTATCGTTTCACGGAAATATTTTTCTAAACTTTCTTATTAAATTTTAAGCTTTTCATGTTAGAGTACTATTCATGGGGACTATTCATACATACAGCATTATTCATACATATGGTACTATTCGTATATACGATACTATTCATATGGTACTATTCATGAGGTACTATTCATAAAGTACTATTCATGGGGTACTATTCACGACAAAAAATAATTTTTTTTCTGTCCAAATTATTTTTGATACATGAATATTATTCTTGAATTTTACTCCACAAAGTAGTTATCATGTTGACAATTTGGACATTCTTAAACTCTGGATAAATTAAATTATAAATCTTTAATATTTATCCTTGATCTCACTTGATTGAATTCTTATATCATTCTCATTATTCTCATGCTTATATTGTGGTGAAAGTTATCTTTGGCCCGTAGTGCATAGATGGACTATTTATTGGTATGATTATGACCACGAATTATGTATTGGTATACTCATGACCTGTAATTTTATAAATGATGTGGTAAAACTCCTCATTGGCCTGTAGTGCATTGATGGACAGTTGTTTGGCATGATCATAAGCACTTGTGATACTAACGAATATCCTTGGCCCGTAGTGCATGGATAATTTATGGATGTGATAATAACGAATATCCTTGGCCCGTAGTGCATGGATAATTCGTGGATGTGATACAAACGAATATCATTGGCCCGTAGTGCATGGATAATTCGATGATGTGGATTATTTATTGAGTTGTGTTACAGAGATAAAACATTGATGATGAACTTCTAAATCATAGAAGATAGTAGACATCATTCTCTACTTGACTCTTCTAATGGATTGCTTATTCCTCTACAGTTAAACTTGTTGTCTATTGCATTCTATCAGTTTTTACACTGTTGAAGGCTAAAGATATGTCGGGGAATGGAGTGATGGTCCAAGATGGTGGCTATAGTAGTCCTCACTATTATATGAAATAGTGTGATAATAATTGTAATGAGGACTTCATTTGAGTTTGGATATTATCTACGAGACAATATTCGTGTTAAAACTCTCAGCTTACGTTTTGTCGTATTTTACACGACAGTTAATAATTGTATAAATTAAGTTTGTATTTGAGTTATGTACCATGTATTTGGAAATTCGGAATGGGTTGTGTATACCTATTTTGGGGGGCATCACAGTTAGTATCAAAGCTTAGGGATATGATCCCTGGCAGATATCTGAGGCTAAAACTAGGAGGGGAGAGACGAGTAAATCCTTCGCTAGTGTGTCCTACCTAAGCTTATTTGTTATTTAATTGGTCGGTCAGAATATAGAGATAATATGTGGTATGTCAATTAACCCTTATTTTGTGGCAGTGTTTGATAATGACATATGAAAATTTTGAGGTAAACAATGGAGCACATGAGACCGTTGAGACACCGCCAATCAATAACCAGGATAATGTGCATCAGGAAGGCAATAATCCTCATGTAAACAACAACACCGACCAAATGACGAACAATGGTATGTTAAGGAGCTTTCTAGAATTCATGCAATACCAAACGAGAGAGACTCCTATTCAAAATGCAGGTGGAAACAATGGCAACTCACGGTTGGTCACTGCTAAGCAATTCAAGGAGCTGGGACCGCCGAAGTTTTTGGGAAAGCCAGAGCCACTTAAGGCAGAGACATGGATTAAGCAGATCACCAAGATATTTGATGTCTTGGGATGCTCAGAGGAGCAAAAGGTTCCCTTTGCCACCTTCATATTGCGATGAGAGGCAGATTACTGGTAGGAATCTGTAAAATGTACTTATCCTTCCACACTGAAGATGTCTTGGGAGAAGTTCCAAGAATTTTTCAACGATAAGTACTTTCCTGAAAGTATTCGTCACATGAAGGAGGTGGAATTCATCAAGTTGGAACAAAATAATATGACCGTATTGCAATACGAGGCTAAATTTGTAGAGTTATCCTGGTTTGCATCCCATTTGGTAGATAATGAGGAGCGTATGACACGAATGTGTCTGTGATGTTTGAAACCCAAAATACGTCAATACCTCATTTCTCACAAACTTTGTTTATATTCAGATGTTGTGAATAGGGCTCAATTATTGGAGCACGATAATGAGTCAGCCCAACCAAAAGACAATGACCAACGACCAACAACATGATAGTAATTGTACCGATGGCAACGACCATCGAAACAATGATAACCAACGTGGAGGAAATTATCATGCCAGAAATGGTAACCACTTCGGTGGTAATCATGGCCAAGAAAATAGGAAAGGTGAACTAAGTGGGAACAACTTTAAGAAGAGAAGATTCAACAATGACGGAAAGACATCGGCAGCAGCACCAACACCCACTCCCAAGGAAGGAAAACGACCACCAGTCGTATGCTACAAATGCGGATAAGAGGGACACATCCGTCCAAACTGTACGCAGCAACCCAAAGTGTGTTTCAATTATGGAAAGAAAGGTCATTTAGCTCTATTTTGTCATGCAGCGAAGTCAAGTCTAACTGGGATGGCGACACCAAAGGTTGTCCCAGATAAGTCAAAGTCGGTAGTTTAAGGGAGATCATTTTTCATGACTTTCCAAAAAGTGAGGAACCCGAACGAAGTTATCACGGGTAAGTTAATCATGAATTCTTGTGAAGTCTATACCTTATTTGATACCGGTTTTACCCATTCTTTTATTTCACCTACTTACGCTCAACGTTTAAACTTAACTCTGGAGAAATTAGACTTTGACTTATCGGTTGAAACTCCGTTGGGAGAAACCTTCGTTACATCAATCATTTATAAATCTTGTTTGATTCAAATCGATGCCCTCACATTACCTGTTGATCTCATCTCTTTGAAAATACTTGCATTTGATGTTATTTTAGGAATCGACTGATTAACTACTCATCATGCTAAAATTGATTATTTTCGTAAGGTTGTTAGCTTTCATATTCCTAACCAACTTGTTATGCGAATTTAAGCAACCAAACTACTAAATTCAATCACTGTCATATCAAGCCATAAAGCCATTCATTTATTAAAAAAATGGATGTCAAGCTTTCTTAGCCCATGTCACGGATTTAAACAAAAATATATCAGATTTGAATGATATTTCTATTATTAATAAATTTCCTGATGTATTCCCCGAAGAACTTCCTGGCCTACCCCCAGAGTGTGAAATCGAATTTTGTATTAACCTTGAACCCGATACAAAACCCTCAAATATTTCTTAACCCAGAACAAACGTAACATGCGCCAAAGACGTTGGCTCGAGCTATTGAAAGATTACAATTATACCATTCAATACCATCCTGGAAAAGCGAACGTGGTAGCTGACGCGTTGAGTAGAAGATCGTATGTGGTTACGAGTGCGATATTGTTAAATACAAAGACCCATTTCGTATGACTTACAAATGATGGAGATAGAGTTAAAGACTCTAGGGACCCACATGATGATAACAAATATACGAGTAGAATCAACTTTAATTGATAAATTTAAAGTTGTGGTCTATAGACTCGCCTTACCGCCAAGTATGTCTCTTGTTCATAACATTTTTCACATATCTATATTACGTAAATATGTGGAAGACCCGAACCAAATTTTTGAATTAGAACCAGACGAGATAGCAGAAAATTTAACGTATGAAGACATACCTGTTAAATTCTTGGATTAGAAGGAACATATTCTACGCTCCAAGGTTATACCTCAATTTAAAGTTTTGTGGAGAAACCACGATGTTGAGGAAATGACCTGCGAGTTAGAATTTGAAATAAAATCAAGGTATCCTCACCTCTTCGATATACCAGGTACGTACACCAATTTCGAGGATGAAATTTCATAAAAAGGGGAGGTTGTAAGACCCCAACTTTTATGAATAAAGATTTAATTTTCTCTAAATGTTATTTTAAATAAAAAAGTGTGGATTTGATATAATGTTATATTTGTGGGGTAATATTTACAAATTTTTTAAAGTAAGCAAGTTGTCATAAAATATTTATTTGGTTGGGGAATATTCGTTTTATTAGGGAATATCCGTACGACAGCACAACGGCACAATTATTAGTGGACCCCACAACAGAATTAATGTCGGATATAGAAAGTGACAGAAATAACCTTTTTTATAAAAATAACGGCAAAACTTTTACCGTTAACTGTTGAAATACCTGGTGATAAAATTACAGTAATACGCGTGATTGCACAGTAGCACACGGTATTGTACAATATCTCTTATTATTGATTCTTACGTAGAAGTCACTTAGTTTTATTCAATTATTATAACAGTAGTTGATGCATAGTATCTCATATTATTAATTCAATTATTGTCACAATATCATCTGCACAATATTTTATATTAATAAATCAATAAATGAGATGACACAATTATTCATATTATTATTTGCATTATTAACAATGTCTATAAAGTTCTGTCGAGGAAAGGGGTTAGGTTATCTAATTTCGCGCCAATAAGGAGAAGTCATTATCGGAAAGCCCCCTCTTTCTTGGGAATTATCTAGTTATTAATATTGTGAGTTATAATATTATTAATGAATAGTTGTTGAGAGATTAAAAATGAATTTAGTCAAGTGATTTTTGATAAAAAAAAAAAGGGGGGGGGGGGTTGTCATGAAGTATTTATTATAAATTTGGCTTATTACATGAGCCCCCACTTACTCAATTTTTATAATCGTCGATAGAAAGTTATCTCAGTTTTTGTTTTATATTGCATAGTACTGCATAGTGTTGCATAGAACTGTATAGTGCTGCATAGTGTTGCATAGTGCTGCATAGTGATGCATAGTAAAATCAGAAAATTCATCAAATTTCCCGTGACTGCGCCCGTGAATTCGTTCGAATTTTACTGTGCAGTCCATGATTACTTTCTTAAATAGTATCCTACCATTCTCCTATAAATAGGATGCTTAGTTTAGAAATGAAAATCACACCAGAATCAGAGAATTCTTCTTCTATAATATTGAGCGTATTTCTTTTGAGTTTAAGGAAACTTTGAATGTAGAAAATAGTGCAAGTTTTCTTCAAGAATATCTTCGCTATACCAGTCAGATTTACTCTCTTTTTAAGGTAAGAGGTATTATTTATTTCATATTCGTAAGAGATATTATTTTTCGGATTCGTAAGAAATATTATTTTCATTCAATATTCGTAAGGAATATTATTTTCGTTCAATATCCGTAAAGGATATTATGTTCATTCAATATTCGTAAGGAATATTATCTTCGTTCAATATTCGTAAGGAATATTATTTTTGTTCAATATTCGTAAGAGATATTATTTTCATTCAATATTCGTAAGAAATAATATTTTTTTCCATACTCTGTAGTATGTAAGTAATATTATTTCATTTCATATTCCTAAATCTACACTTATTTTGATAAGTATTGCTTCTATAATCCTTAAAATTAGTAGAATATCTTTGAAATTTTGCGCTTCGTCTAGTTTCGTTTCACGGAAATATTTTTTTGAACTTTCTTGTTAAATTTTAAGCTTTTTATGTCGAAGTAATAATTATACATACGACACTATTTATACATACAGTACTATTCATATAGTACTATTCACGAGATACTATTCACGAAGTACTATTCATGGGGTACTATTTACGATAAAAATTAATTTCTTTTCTGTCCAAATTATTTTTGATACATGAATATTATTCTTGAATTTTACTCCACAAAGTAGTTATCATTTTGACAATTTGGACATTCTTAAACTCTGGATAAATTAAATTATAAATCTTTAATATTTATCTTTGATCTCACTTGATTGAATTCTTATATCATTGTCATCATCCTCATGGTTATATTGTGGTGAAAGTCATATTTGGCCTGCAGTGCATAGATGGACTATTGATTGGTATGATTATGACCATGAATTATGTATCGGTATAATCATAACCTGTAATGTTACAAATGATGTGGTAAAAGTCCTCATTGACTCGTAATGCATTGATGGACAGTTGTTTGGCATGATCATGACCACTGGTGATACTAACTAATATCCTTGGCCCGTAGTGCATGGATAATTCATGGATGTGGTACTAACGAATATCCTTCGCCCGTAGTGCATGGATAATTCGTGGATGTGATACTAACGAATATCCTTGGCCTGTAGTGCATGGATAATTCGATGATATGGATTATTTATTGAGTTGTGTTACAGAGATAAACCATTGATGATGAACTTCTAAAACATAGAAGATAGTAGACATCATGCTCTATTTGACTCTTCTAATGGATTGCTTGTTCCGCTGCAGTTAAACTTGTTGTCTATTGTATTCTATCAGTTTTTACATTGTTGAAGGCTAAGGATAATTTATTCTACATTATTTTAGTCATAATCTTCTTTATTGGGCTAGTTGAGCTCACCCTTTTCTTTCATTGTTCTCTTCAGGAAATGAGAATATAGCTGGGACTAGTCGGGGAATGGAGTGATGGTCCAAGATGGTGGCTATAGTAGTCCTCACTATTCTATGAAATAGTGTGATAATAATTATAATGAGTACTTCATTTGAGTTTTGATATTGTCTACGAGACAATATTCGTGTTAAAACTCTCAGTTTACGTTTTGTCGTATTTTACACGACAGTTGATAATTGTATAAATTAAATTTGTATTTGAGTTATGTACCATGTATTTAACGACTCAGAATCGGTTGTGTATACCTATTTTGGGGTGTCATAGTTACCATTAATAAAAGTTTTAAAACAAGACACATAAACTTGTGCGTACAGGACACCTATTCAATTTTCAATGTGTGTGTGTATATATATATATATATATATATTCGAAGTCAACAATAGCTAATACCAAACAGTGATTATATCGACCTTACTTTATATACACGATAAATTTCAATTACCTTGCACCCCACACCATGCGTGTTAGAGGAAATGGTGTAGATAAGCTAGACTTTGATAGTATGTCTGTAAGCATGTCATTATAATCTAGTCGTCTATGCGACGCTGTAGATTTAAAGCACTCCTAAGTTCATATCTACAACTGTACAAGTACATTTACATAATGTAGTTATAAATTTATAAATATGTCATTAACAAATTTGTCAAATAAATCATTACCTTTAATAATATAAAATAGCTTGTGATAATATCGTTGGTAGCTGGATTATTAGTCCCACGACATAAATGATAGTATAAATAATAAAGACATGCACTACCCCAGCTGTATGTATGCACCGTCCCTAGATCCTCTAGTAAAAGTACAAATTTTAACTTAACATGATTTTGTATACAATCACAAAGTATGTGGGTTATAAGTATAAGCAGGTGAGTCCTAACGTGGTATGATATCATATCATCAATAACATTTGTCTGTATTAAGTATAACAACTACCCTATCCTAAGACTATTAGAACTAATATCAACATCTGGAGTCGGTCTAGTTCTGAGAAGACGCTCAACCAAATTGCACCACTCCGAAATAGTAGCACTCCCATCATTAGTATGCGTCACCCATTTGTACCTCCACATTCCAGAGGGTGATAATAGTCTTCCCAACTGGAAGATGGAATGTGTGGGCTCTCTATTTGCCATCTTTTTATCATGGTTATGATCAAAGCACAAAAAAAATCTAATTTGTCCTACTCTATAAGTGGCCTTTTTGAAAATAGGTGATACATCATTCATCTCGAAATACAAATACATGGTACAAAAATTCAAATACAACTTAATTATACAACAGTCGTGTAAAATACGACAAAACATAATCAAAAAGTTTTAATAAGAATATTGTCATCTAGACAATATCTACACTCAATGGAGTCTTCATTATATTTATTGTCACACTATTTAAAAGAATAGTGAGGACTACTAATTCTATCATCCGGACCATCACCCGCTCCCCGACTAGTCCCGGCCACGCTCTCATTTCAAGAGAATAAAGAAAGAAAGGGTGAGCTCAACTAGCCCAAGAAGAAATATTTTGACTAAGATAATGCGTAATAAATTATCATTAGTCTTCAACAATGTTAAACCGATAAAATACAATAGACATCAAGTTTAATCAAGTAGGAATAAGCAATCCATTAGAAGAGTCAAGTAGAGCATGATATCTACTATCTTCTATGATTTAAAATGTTTTCATCAATTTTTATCGCTGAGACTAAGCTTAATAAATAAACCACATCATCGAGTCATCCCTGCACTACGGGCCAAGGATATTCATTAAATCATCAATGGTCATGACTATACCGAATAATCCCTGGTCATAATCATACCAAAAATTGTCCATCAATGCACTACAAGCTATTGAGGACTTTTACCACATCATTTATAACGTAACATTACAGGTCATGATTATACCGAATAATTCCTGGTCATAATCATACCAAGTCCATCTATGCATGTAAGCTAAAGATGACTTTCATCACAATATAAGCATGAGAATGATGACAATGACATAATAATTCAATAAAACAAGTTCAAGAATAAATTTTAAAGATTTATAAGTTAATTTATCTTGAAATCAATTACGCCCAAATTGTCAACATGATATCGCTTTGTGGAGTAAAATTCAAGAATGCTCGTAAGAATATTTCCATGAAAAGATATCGGATGAAGCGCAAATATATCGGTGATATTCTACTAATTTCATGCAATATAAGCCAAAACTTTAACCAACTAAGTATAATAGAATATATGAAATCTGCAAATGGATTTTCGTCATCGCCATGCCAGTAATCCACGTAGACAGAGCATTTCCATAATTTAATAAGGAATGAATACGAAGGATCATTCACCATGCTGCTGCAGAATCCACATGATGTTATTCCAATGTAATAATAAAAAATGGAATAATGTAAGAATTCACCACGCATGCGATAGGCCTTATGCATGTTATTCTCAACAAAATAATAAAGAATGGAACGAACTGTGTGCGTAAGCATGCCATGAACCGCATGCATGTGATATTCCAATGTATAATAAAGAATGGAACTGTGTCATGCGTAATGAAACCGCACAAATGCAGATATTCCAAACAGAATAATAAAGAATGGAATAACAACAGAATTTACTGTGCATGATGGCCTAGACTCAAGATGCATAAAGTTATTCCAATGTAATAATAAAGAATGGAATAACAAAAGAATTTCATCATGTATGCGGTAGATTTCATGATGACAAGTTATTCCAACATAATAATAAGGAATAATAATAACAATAGCTCTCTTTATGAATATGAAAGAAATAATAACCCTTACCATGTAAGAAAAACCGATATTAGAATAGTGAGGTAGCGGACTTCTTTCTTTTTCTCTCTATAATTTCTCTCTATAATAATTGCTCTAAAGCTTTAGTGAATTGGTGAGAAATGAAGGAAGAATGAGCTTCAATTTATAGGAAAATATAGTTTCGATAATTGCACATTTTGGAGCTCGAAATATTACAATACAATACCTTCAACTTTTCTTTCATTTTTAATTTAGTCCTGCAATTATTATCAAACTTGCACCACCTCCCCTAATAGTAAATAATGTGAATCAATAGTTCAATCATGTGAATCAATAGTTATAATCATATGAAAATACGAATTTCAGTATAGTACCTCCATCTATACCTCTATTTTTAACTTAGTCATGCAAGTATTATCAATCTTGCACCAACTCCCCTAATAGTACAAGAATGTGAATCAATAGTACACACATGTGAACAAATAGTTATAATCATGTGAATTAATAGCAATTAATTGCTCATTTATCCGATTAATTACCCGATCGTCAAGAAAACTTTCGGACATCAATTAATATCTAATAAATGTCGATTTTCACTAACACTAATAATTCCAACACAATGGAACTATCAATTTCATCTTTAATCAATACTTAACTTATTCATCATTAATATTATAACTCACAATATTTAATAACCAGTCATTCTCGTGAAAGAGGGCTTTTCGATAAGGATTTCTTCTTATCAAGCGCGCAATTAGATGACCAAACCTCTCCTCGATGTAACTTCTAGACATTATAAATATTGTAATTTAATAATATAAATAACTTTGTCATCTCAATTATTGATTTAAAAATATAACATATTATGCAGATGATATCGTGACAATAATCGAATCAATAATACGAGAGATATGATGCAAAGAATTATCGTAGTAATAATTAAGTATAACCGAGTGACTTCACATAAGCATCAATAACTAATACCGTAAGTGCTACAATGCAACCACGCCAGACATCGTTTTCTTTACTACCGGGTAGTTCAACAGCTTTTAATCTGTGAAACACTTCCGCCAAGTATTTTTATAAAAGATAATTTTATCTTTTTCTAACTACGACAATAATACTTCGCTTGGGGGTCCACCAATGATTGTGCCATCGCATTTAATATTCCCCGTTAAAACGAATATTTCCACCAATCTAATATTATATAACCACTTGCTTACTTTTCAAAATTTGTAAATATTACCCACAACTATAACATTATGTCAAAGCCACACAATAATATTCAAAATATATTTCGAGAAAATTATTCTTTATTCGTAAAATCTGGGGTCTTACAACATCTCCTTCTTATAAAATTTCGTCCTCTCGAAATTAGGTGCGACTGGTATGTCAAAGAGGTGAGGAGACCTTGATTTCATCTCGATTCTAACTCCTGTGTCATTTCTCCACATCGTGGTTTCTCCACAAAACTTTGACTTGAGGTATAACTTTAGAGCGTAGAATATGATCCTTCTTATCCAAGATTTTAACAGGTAACTCTTCATATGTTAAATCTTCCTCTATCTCGTCTGGTTCTAATTCAATAATATGGTTCGGGTCTTTCACATATTTACGTAACATAGATATGTGAAAACGTTATGAACACGAGACATACTTAAGCAGAAGCGGTCCATAGTCCACCTCCTACTGCTCGAGGATTAAAAATGGGCCAATGAATTGAGGATTGAGCTTTCCTCTCTTTCCAAATCTTGTAACTCCTTTCCATAGAGCAACACGTAACAACACATGATCTCCAATATTGAATTTCACGTCCTTTCGATAAAGATCAGCATAACTCTTTTGTCGATCTTGTGAGGTTTTTATACGTTGTCGGATCATTTGAATCTTTTTCGTAGTCATACGTACCAAATTCGGTCCCAACAATGTTGCTTCACCCACCTCATCCCAGCATACTGGAGAACGCCACTTTCTTCCATACAACGCCTCAAATGGAGCCATGCCAATACTTGCTTGATAACTATTGTTGTAGGAAAACTCCACCAATGGTAAGAACTTGTCCCAACTTCCCTTGAAGTCAAGGACACAGAGTTTTAATAAATCTTCAAGAGTTTGAATAGTCCTTTCCGACTGCCCATTCGTTTGAGGATGATATGCCGAACTAAATCGTAAATCCATGCCCATAGCTTTTTGCAAACTAACCCAAAATATTGAAGTGAATCTTGGGTCTCGATCAGAAACTATGGATACTGGCATACCATGCAATCTTAAAATCTCGTTTATATACATACTAGCAAGACGTTCAAGTGAATAAGTTTCTCAGATTGGTAAGAAATGAGCGCATTTGGTCAATCTATCAACAATGACCCAAATCGCATCTACGCCTTGAGAAACCTTGGGAAGACCAAAGAATTGAAATCCATGGTAATGTGCTCCCACTTCCATTCTAGAATTTCAAGTGGTTGCAATGGACCTTTTGGCACTTGATGCTCTGCCTTGACTCATTGACAAGTTAGGCACCTTGAGATAAACCCCGCTATCTCTCTCTTCATATTGCTCCACCAAAATGTATGTCGAAGATCATGATACATTTTGGTACTCCCAGGATGGATTGCAAATGGTGTGTTGTGTGCCTCCATCATGATTTTATACTTCAAGTCAAAATCGTTAGGAACACAAAGTCTGGAGTTGACTCAAAGTATTCCTTCTTCATCGATTCTTGCTTCCTAAAATAGCACCTTCTTCTTGCACTTTCTTCCTCATACGATCGCCTCCGTGTCCGTAGTTTGAGCAAACTTTTAACTTTATCGATTAAAGTCGGTTCCACTCAGATATTCGCCATCATCACATGGGTCCCTCGAGTCTTTAACTCTATTTCCATCCTTTCCAAGTCGTATACAAAATGGGCTTTTTATGTTGACAATATTGCACTCGCATTCGCATATGATCTTCTACTCAATGCGCCGACTACTACGCTCGCTTTTCCGGATGGTATTGATGGTATGATCATAATCTTTCAACAACTTAAGCCATCGTCGTTGCCGCATTTTGAGTTCCTTTTGAGTGAAGAAATATTTGAGGCTTTTATGATCCGTATAGATCTCCACCTTCTCTCCATATAGGTAATGCCTCCAAATCTTAAGCGCAAAAACGACTGCTGCCAACTCTAGATCATGAGTAGGATAATTCCTCTCATATTCTTTGAGTTGTCGTGAGGTATAGGCTATGACTTTCTCATGTTGCATGAGAACACATCCTAACCCTTTGCTCAAGCATCATCAGAGATGACAAATCCTCCGAGCCGATGGTATTGTCGTAACAAAATTTGAAATGAGTCTCCTCTTGAGTTCTTGAAAACTCTTTTCACATTCCTCACTCCAACCGAATTTTGTATCTTTTTGAGTCAGCTGAGTTAATAGAGTAGCGATTTGAGAAAATCCTTCCACGAATCTCCGATAAGAACCAGCTAAGCCGAGAAAGCTACGTACTTCGGTCACTGACTTAGGTTGCTCCCAGCTTTGAATTGCTTCAATCTTTGCCAGGTCAACAGATATTCCATGATTTGATATCACGTGCCCAAGGAATGCAACTTCCTCAAGCCAGAACTCATATTTCTTCAACTTGGCATAAAGCTTGTTTTCACGAAGCTTTTGAAGTATCAGCCTCAAGTGTTTCTCATGGTCTTCACGGGTTTTGGAGTATATGAGGATGTCATCAATAAAGACGACCTCAAAGTGATCTAAATATTCCTTGAATACTCGGTTCATCATGTCCATGAAGGCAGCAGGAGCATTAGTCAATCCAAAAGACATGACTAGAATTCATAATGCCCGTATCGAGTTCTCGAAAGCGCTTTGAATGTCATCGCTTTTAATCTTCAACCGATGATATCCTAACGAAGATCAATCTTTGAAAATAATTTGGCTCCTTTGCAACCGGGTCAAACAGTCATCAATGCGAGGCAACGGCACCTATTTTTGATGGTGACATGATTTAACTCCCGAAAATCAATACAAAGTCACATACTTCCATCTTTCTTCTTCACGAATAGAACAGAGCACCCCAAGGAGACGTACTAGGATGAATGAAACCGATGTCTAACAATTCCTCAGAGTTGGGTTTTAACTCCTCAAGTTCAATAGAGTCATTCATATGGGGGGCTTTGGAAATGGGTTTTAAACCGGATTCAAGGTCGATACAAAATTTAATTTCACGCCTCGGGGTAGGCCGTAGAAGTTCTTCGTGAATACGTCCAGAAATTTATTAACAATAGAAATATCATTCAAATCGACGATTTTTATTTAAATCTGCGATATATGGGCTAAGAAAGCTTGACATCCGCTTTTTCAATAAACGAATAGCTTTATGACTTGATATGACAAAGGATTGATTTTAGTGGTTTGGTTGTTTGAATTCGCATAATAGGTTGGTTAGGAATATGAAAGCTAACAACCTTACGAAAATAATCGATTTTAGCATGATGAGTAGTTAACCAATCAATCCCTAAAATCACATCAAATACAAGTATTTTCAAAGAAATAAGATCGACAGGTAACGTGCAGTTACCGATTTGAATCAAACAAGACTTATAAACCGTGGATGTAATGAAGGTTTCTCCCAACGGAGTTTCAACAGATAAGTCAAAGTCTAATTTCTTCGGAGTCAAATTTAAACGTTAAGCGCGAGTAGGAGAAATAAAGGAATGGGTAGAACCGATATCAAATAAAGTATAAACTTCACTAGAGTTTATGATTAGCTTACCCGTGATCACCTCGTTCGGATTCCTCACTTTTTGAGAGGTTACGACAAACGCCTCCTTGAACTACTGGGTTTTGTCTTGTCTGACACCTTTGATGCCTCCATCCCAAATTGAACTTGACTTTGGTGCATGACAAAATCGGGCTAGTGACCATCTTTTCCACAATTATAACACGCTTTGATCGATCGTGCGCTTTGGACTTATGTGTCCCTCCCCTCCATATTTGTAACATATGACCGGTGGTCGTTCTCCTTCCTTAACAACAAGTGCTGGTGCTGATGTCTTTCTATCATTATTGAATCTCCTATTCTTGAAATGTCCACTCTTATTGTCATGTCCATGATTACCACCGAAGTGATTACCATTTCTGGCATGTTGATTCCATCCACATTTGTTGTCACTGATTCGATGACTGTTACTACTGGTATTATCGACTTGTCGACTGCTCTCTCTTAGTTAGGTTAACTCATTATCACGCTCCAATAACTGAGCCCTATTCACAACATCTGAATACAAACACAGTTTATGAGAGATAAGGTATTGACGTATCTCGGGTTTCAAACCTCTTAGAAACATCCGTGTCATTCTCTCTTCATTATCAACTAAGTGGGACGCAAACCGAGATAACTCGGCAAACTTAGCTTCAGATCTTGTGCCACTGGCCATATTGTTTTGCTCAAGCTTAATGAACTCTACCTCCTTCATGTGGCGAATACTTTCGTGAAAGTACTTGTCGTTGAATGCTTCTTGAACTTCTCCCAGACATCTTCAAGCGGCGAGGTTGAGTACGCTTTACGATTCCCACCAAGAATCGCTTCTACTCGCAACATGAAGGTGGCAAAGGGAACTTTTTGCTCCTCAGAGCATCCCAAGACATCAAATATCTTGTTGATCTACTTTATCCACGTCTCTACCTTAAGTGGTTTTGGCTCTCCAAAAAACTCTGGTGGTCCCAGCTCCTTGAACTTCTTAGCGGTGACCATCCGAGAGTTATCAGTGTTTCCACCTGCATTTTGGACAGGAGCCGCCTTCGCCTGATGTTGCATGAATTGCATAAAACCTCTGAACATTCCATCGTTCATCATTTGATCGTTGTTGTTTACCTGAGGATTATTGTCTTCCTGTTGCACATTATCCTGGGTATTAATATGTGGTGACTCAACAGTCTCATGTGCTTCATTGCTTATCTCAACATTTTCGGATGCCATTTTCAAATACTTCCACAAAACAAGGGTTAATTATCATATCACATATTATCCCTATACTCTGACTGACCAATTAAATACCAAATAAACTTAGGTAGGTCATACTAGCGAAGGAATTATCGTCTCTCCCCTCCAAGTTCTTGTCTCACATCTCAGCCAGGGATCATATCCCTAAGCTTTGATACTAACTGTGACGCCCCCAAAATAGGTATACATCACCCATCTTGAGTCGCCAAATACATGGTACAAAATTATAATACAACTTAATTATACAACAGTCGTGTAAAATATGACAAAACATAATCTAAGAGTTTTAATAAGAATATTGTCATCTAGACAATATCCACACTCAATGGAGTCCTCATTACATTTATTGTCACACTATTTAATGTAATAGTGAGAACTACTAATGCTATCATCTCGACCGTCACTCCGCTCCCCGACTAGTCCCGCCACGCTCATTTCCTCAAGAGAACAAAGAAAAAGAAAGGGTGAGCTCAACTAGCCCAGTAAGAAATATTATGACTAAGATAATGCAGAATAAATTATCATTAGTCTTCAACAATGTTAAACTGATAAAATACAATAGACATCAAACTTAACTGCAGCGGAATAAGCAATCCATTAGAAGAGTTAAGTAGAGCATGATATCTACTATCTTCTATGATTTAAAATATTTTCATCAATTTTTATCGCTGAGACTCAGCTTAATAAATAAACCACAACATCGAGTCATCCCTGCACTACAAGCCAAGGATATTCATTAAATCATCAATGGTCATGACTATACCGAATAATTCCTGGTCATAATCATACCAAAAACTATCCATCGATTCACTACAAGCTACTGAGGACTTTTACCACATCATTTATAACATTACATGTCATGATTATACCGAATAATCCCTGGTCATAATCATACCAAGTCCATCTATGCACGTAAGCCAAAGATGACTTTCATCACAATATAAGCATGAGAATGATGACAATGACATAATAATTCAATAAAATGAGTTCAAGAATAAATTTTAATGATTTATAAGTTAATTTATCTTGAAATCAATTACGTCCAAATTTTCAACATGATACTGCTTTGTGGAGTAAAATTCAAGAATGCTCAGAAGAATATTTCCATGAAAAGATACTGGATGAAGCGCAAATATCCGTGATATTCTACTAATTTCATGGAGTATAGAAGCCAAAACTTTAACCAACCGAGTATAATAGAATATATGAAATCGCAAATGAATTTTCGCCGCATACATGCAGTAATCCACGTAGATAGATCATTTCCACAATTTAATAAGGAATGAATACGAAGGATCATTCACCATGCTGCATGAAATCCACATAGACAAAAGTTATTCCAATGTAATAATAAAGAATGGAATAACAAAAGAATTCACCATGCATGCGATAGAATCGCATGCATGTGAGGTTATTCTCAATGAATCATAAAGAATGGAACCAAAGTAATATGTGTAAACCGCATGCATGTGATATTCTAATAGAATAATAAAGAATGGAACCAGGTCATGTGTAAACCGCACAGACAAGATATTCTAACAGAATAATAAAGAATGGAATAACAACAGAATTCACCAGGCATGCGATGAATCGCATGCAGACGTGTTATTCCAATGTAATAATAAAGAATGGAATAACAGAAGAATTTCACCATGTATGCGGTACTTCGCATAGATAGGTTATTCCAACATAATACTAAGGAATGGAATAATAATAGCTCTCTTCATGAATACGAAAGAAATAATACCCCTTACCTTAGAAGAAACTGGATATTAGAATAGTGAGGTAGCAGACTTCTCTTCTTCTTTCTCTCTATAATTTCTCTCTATATTAATTGCTCTAAAGCTTTAGTGAATTGGTGAGAAATGAAGGAAGAATGAGCTTCTATTTATAGGAAAATATAGTTTCGATAATTGCACGTTTTGGGGCTCAAAATTTTATAGTACAATACCTTTAATTTTTCTTTCATTTTTAATTTAGTCCTGCAAGTATTATCAAACTTGCACCACCTCCCCTAATAGTAAATAATGTGAATCAATAGTTCAATCATGTGAATCAATAGTTATAATCATGTGAAAATACGAATTTCAGTATAGTACCTCCATCTATACCTCTATTTTTAACTTAGTCATGCAAGTATTATCAATCTTGCACCAACTCCCCTAATAGTACAAGAATGTGAATCAATAGTACACACATGTGAACAAATAGTTATAATCATGTGAATTAATAGCAATTAATTGCTCATTTATCTGATTAATTACCCGACTGGTCAGTAAAACTTTCAGACATCAATTAATATCGGAATAAATATCGATTTCCACTAATACTAATAATTCCAACACAATGGAACTATCAATTTCATCTTTAATCAACACAAACTTATTCATCATTAATATTATAACTCACAATATTTAACAACCAGGTCATTCCCAAGAAAGATGGGGCTTTCCGATAAGATGACCTAACCTCTCCTTGACAGAACTTCTAGACATTGTAAATATTGTAATTTAATAATATAAATAACTTTGTCGTCTCAATTATTGATTTAAAAATATAACATATTATGAAGATGATACTGTGACAATAATCGAATCAATAATATGAGAGATATGATGCAGCAATTACTGTAGCAATAATTAAGTATAACTGAGTGACTTCTCATGTAAGCATCAATAACTAATACCATGTGCTACTATGCAACCACGCCATTCATCGTACTTTTACTACTACCGGTAGTTCAACAGCTTTTAACTTCAGAACACTTCCTAGTTATTTTTATAAAAGATAATTATGTCGCTTTTCTAACTACGACAATACTTCCGCTAGGGGGGTCCATCAATGATTGTGTCGTCAGTATGAATATTCCCGTTTAAAAGGAATATTTCCCGACCAATCGAATATTATATAACCACTTGCTTACTTTGCAAAATTTTTAAATATTACCCACAACTATAACATTATATCAAATCCACACCATAATATTCAAAATATATTTCGAAAAAATTATTCTTTATTCATAAAAGTTGGAGTCTTACACTAAACACTCCATAAAATCCAGTATGTGCAATACTATGACGAATACACAAATCAGGATGAGCTTCTCTCCACAGCTGAAAATACACCCTATCGGCACACATATATTTAAGGAGAGACGACTCTTGCAATATATAGAAATAAGTTAATATAGATACAAAACTTGTCTAAAAGTTATCAAAGTTGATATATTTTAAAATTAAATAGTAATTGGTATAGATTTATAATTTTGTTAGACAAGGCATAATAATAACATTATGCAATCTAAAAATGTACGTGTAACTCAGAAAGTCAAGGAAATTGAAAGTGAAAAGTTATGTTATGTGTAATTACTCCCCTTATAACTATTTTCCAAAAGTTTTTTTCCTGTGATAGGAATATTTAAAATTAGAAACTTGATGTTATTATTATTTTAAGATAATATCCTAATAGACATTGTTTATTAAGTATGAATAAAGACATTAACTAAATAATACATATTTGACCTCGTCATTTATTCTCTGAATGATGAGAAGGTTGGAGAGTCAATAATGATCAATAGGATCGAGGTGAATCTAATCACCATCAGCCATAAGCCTATTACAAAAATATTATCATTAGTACTTAATTAAGAATATCATGTTTAACTAATGTATGATTTTTTACGTCAGCATAATATATAACACTGCACAAAAATAAAGTATTACTTTTAGGCATTTATAAATGTAAAAAATAAAGTATTATTAATTTATTAAACTTTATTCATATATAACAAATTTTACACTAATAGTACAAATTTTATTTTTATTACTAATAACAAATCATATGTAGTTCACCTATCGTATTTTGTATGCTTATATAATATAGAATACTTGTCTTGAAAGTTGAAAATTTTAAATGTTGTTGTAATATATGCATGGGATTACCTCCTGAAGAGGGAACTCTCGTGCTTTGCCTTTCTCCTTCTCCTTTCTCCCGTGATGCTTTCATTCCTCCCCGTGACTCCTTTTCATTCCCTATATAAAGGAATGATACGAATGAAAATTGATAAGAATTTTTTTGAAGAATTTTTCTCTCTTTTCTCTTGCTTATTCTCTCTGAATTTATGCAGCAATTATAAGAGTATTTTTATACACTTTGCTAAAATTTTATAACACGCTATCAGCACGAAGCTCTAACCAACTGAGACGGTAAAATTAAATTCTTGTAATTTATTATTATATTACCGGTTGGGCTATGCCACCAATAATATAATTTTATTCTTATAATTGCCTTTAAATTCTTGCAATTTATTATTATACTACAGGTTGGGCTATGCCACCAATAGTATAATGTTATTCTTACAATTGGCTTGGCTTTGCCGCCTATTATATTCTTTAACTGTCAAGTTATATTTATGTTTTATTGTCTATCTTTAAATTCTGTTATTTACAATGGTACCATCTATCATTGTTAATCTTACAAGACTTGGTGGGAACCTTTTTACCACTTATTAAATTGTGAGAATAACCTGTATATGCGGAATACCGCATACCTGGTGAAATTCTTCTGTTATTCCATTCTTTATTATTCTGTTGGAAACTTGGAATAACCTGTATATGCGGAATACCGCATACCTGGTGAAATTCTTCTGTTATTTCATTCTTTATTATTCATTGAATAACTCGTATATCGCGGAATATCGCATACCGATGAAATTCTTCAGTTATTCCATTCTTTATTATTCTGTTGGAATAACCTGTATATGTGGAATACCGCATACCTGGTGAAATTCTTCTGTTATTCCATTCTTTATTATTCTGTTGGAATAACCTGTTTATGTGAACTACCGCATGCCAGATGAAGATCCATTTGTATTTTTGTATATACATTAACGATTGCATATTCTTTTTACTAAAATAATATGATAATAAATATAAGATTATTTATATTTGTATTTTATCACCACTTGAGGTTGTGGTATAGTTTATTTTTTCTATATCATACATGCAATTATTTATTGTTTTAATAAATAATAAAATTGTGTTTTAACCCAGAATAGATGACAAACTTGGGAAAAATAGATTTTTCTATTTTGAAAATCTCTGGAGACAACTATTTGGCTTGGGCACTTGATGCAGAATTGCACTTTAGTGTAAATGAGTTAGAAAAGACCATTGAATCAGGAAATACAGCAACTTCGGCACAAAATGCAAAAGCCATAATTTTTCTTCGTCACCATATTGATGAAGGATTAAAGACTGAATATTTAACAGTCAAAGATCCTTTGTCTTTATGGACACAACTGAAGGAAAGATTTGACCACCAAAAATTGGTTGTTTTCTCTAATGCCAAATTTGAGTGGCTTAATTTAAGGCTACAAGATTACAAATCAATTACGGAATATAGTTCCAATATTTATAGAATAACCTCTACTTTGTCTTTGTGCGGAGATCCAGTTTTTGAAACTCAAATATTAGAGAAAACACTCTCAACTTTTTATCCCACCAACATGATTCTGTCACAACAATATAGACAGAGTAAGTTCACAAAATTCAGTGACTTATTGTCTATCCTCCTTATTACAGAAAAGAATAATGAATTGTTATTGAAAAACCATCAAGTACGGCCAACGGGTGCTACCCCATTGCCCTATATTAACAACACGTCATTCCAGCAGAATAAACGTGACAATAGATGGTCATATAATAAGAAGCCTTGGGGACGAAAGAATAAACGAGGCTATCATAACAACAGATTCCAGAACTGCGATAATTTAGGCCACCAGAAGTGGCAAGTGTTTGGATCGGGTAAAAATAAAGAAAATGCAACACAGATAAAGAACAAACCAGATGTTTGTTTAAGGTGTGGGATGAAAGGGCATTGGTCGTGTACCCGTCGTATGCCGAGGCATCTGGTTAATTTATTCCAGGAGTCTCAAAATAACAAAGTAATGGAGGCAGAAACAAACTTTGTTAATCATCAATTGGATATTGTTGATGCTCCACCAATGACCAACAATGAGGAAAAGGTTGTTGATATTACTGGACCTTCTGAAAGTATCTTTTGGGATATCGTTTAATTATTGTTTTAATTAATCATCTTGCATGTATAATATTATTAGTTCTCATGCTATACATGGTATGTGTTTATCATGAATAAAATTATATATGAAATGTAACTTTTCTTATTTATGTTTTTACATGTGTCAGACCATCTTTAATGAATATCTTCTCATTACTTCTACTATTTCTGAAAAATAGAATATCCTAGAAAAACTTCATTCAATTTCTTCTGGATTATATACTATAAAAATTAGAGCAATTGAGTCTCATGCTGTTATGATTCCAAAAATGCTAGATCCCAAATCCTTTATGTTTTGGCATAAAAGACTAGGTCATCCAGGTACTTCTATGATGCGTCGTATTATTGAAAATTCTATTGGTCATCCTCTCAAAAATAAGAAGGTTTTTCCTAGTAGTGAATTTCCTTGTGTTGCGTGTTCTTGAGAAAAATTAATTGTTCGACCATCACCAGTAAAAGTTTATAAAGAAGCCCTAAAATTCTTAGAGAAAATTCAAGGAGACATTTGTGGACCTATTCACCCATTGTCTAGCCCATTTCGATATTTCATGGTTTTAATAGATGCTTCAACTAGATAGTCTCATGTTTGTCTTCTCTCTTCTCGAAATTTTGCCTTCTCAAAACTTCTTGCTCAAATAATCAAGTTACGAGCTCAGTTCTCGGATCATCCAATCAAGTCAATTCGACTTGATAACGCAGCTAAATCTTCATCAATGACTTTTAATAATTTTTGTATGACTATTAGAATCTCCATTGAGCATTTTTTTCCTCATATTCATAAACAAAATAGTTTAGCTGAATCTTTGATAAAAAGACTTCAACTAATTGCACGACCATCAATGTTAAGGGCTAACTTACCTACCTCAGTTTGGGGTCATGCAATTCTTCATGCTGCAACCATCATTTGAGTAAGACCAACGGCTCTTCATAAATTTTCTCCTCTATAGTTAGTTCTTGGACAGATACCCAACATATCACACTTTTGAGTTTTTGGAAGTACAGTATATGATCTAATTGCACCTCCACAAAGAACTAATATGGGAGCCCAACGAAAAGCAAATCAAATGCCAAATGCATTTAATGATGCTAGAGTCACATACACCTGTAGTGAATACTCCAACAAGGATAAAAATACCTATTGAAAAATCAATTCCTAGAGAATTGACAAATAAGGTAATAGAAGAATCTAAACCACACCAGAAGCTTGGAAGACCGGTTGGTGCAAAAGACACTGTACCATGAAAATCAAAAACAAATAAGGGAATCCCAGAAGGAATACCCGCTACAAAAGTAGCACATATTCCAAGAGTGGGAATAGCCCCAGAAGAGGTTCAAAATCTCAGTGAAGGGATAAGAGATGAACACCAAGAGATCTCAATAAATTATGTACATGATGAGAAAATATGAGATCGAAGCAAAGTCATGATTGATGATATATTTGCTTTCTCTATAGCATCAGATATTACTTTGATTCCTGACACAAATCCTGAACCACAAAATGTGGAAGAATGTCGGAAAAGAAAAGATTGGCCAAAATAGAAAGATGCTATTCAAACTAAGCTACAATCTCTATTGAAAAAAGAAGTATTTGGACTAGTAGTCCAAACACCGATGGGTGTAATCCCGGTTGGAAATAAATGGGTATTTGTACGAAAGGGAAATGAGAAAAATGAAATTGTGAAATATAAAGGCCGACTTGTAGCTCAAGGGTTTTCACAAAAACCTGGTATTGATTATCAGGATACAGACTCTCCAGTACGTAATGGATGGAGTCACTTTTCGCTTTCTGATAGGTATGGCAACCATGGAAGGTTTGGAAACACGTCTAATGGATGTTGTAACAGCATACCTATATGGCTCACTTGACAGTGAGATTTATATGAGAATCCCTGAAGGATTGAAAATGGTTGAATCACAAAGGCCCAGTCACATATATTCAATTAAGTTATAACGCTCATTATATAGGTTGAAACTGTCTGGTCGTATATGGTATAATCGACTTAGTGATTATTTAATAAAAGATGGATATATAAATGATCATGTATGTCCATGTGTTTTTATTAAGAAATTACAAAGTGGATTTTCCATCATTGCTGTTTATGTGGATGATTTGAATTTTGTAGGTACTCCTGAAGAACTCACAAGAACTGCTACTTATTTAAAAGATGAATTTGAAATGAAAAGATTCTCAGTCATTTTCATATGGATAAAACTCATCCTTTGACTACCCTGATGGTTTTTCGATCTTTATAAGTTGATAAAGATCCATTTCGGCCTCTAGAAAGTGGGAAAGAAGTTCTTGGACCTGAAGTTCCATACTTAAGTGCAATGGAAGAAGTTCCATACCTAAGTGCAATAGGTGCTCTTATGTATCTTGCAAACTGTACACGACCTGATATTACTTTTGATGTCAACTTGTTACCAAGATACAGTTCTTCTCCGACTAAGAGACATTGGGATGGGATTAAACACATTTTAAGATACCTCCGTGAAAGTATAGATCTTGGGTTATTCTATCCAAGAGATTCAAACTTCACGATTGGTTGGATATGCCGATGCAGGATATTTATCAGATCCACACAATGGAAGATCACAAACAGGTTATGTATTTACATATTGTGACACGGCTATATCCTGGAAATCCACAAAGCAAACCATGACAGCTACATCTTCAAATCACTTAGAGATTCTCGATGAACATGAAGCAAGCAGAGAATGTGTTTGGTTAAGATCAATTATTCAGCATATTCAAAAATCATGTAGATTACCATCAATCAAAGACATTTCTACAATTCTGTATGAGGATAATGATTCATGCATTGCTCAACTTAGAGGAGGATACATCAAGAGAGATTGAACAAAACACGTTTCACCTAAATTCTTTTTCACACATAAGCTACAAAAGAAGGGTGATATAGATGTGCATCAAATTCAATCATGTGATAATCTAGCCGACTTATTCACAAAGTCGCTACCAAATGCAACGTTTGTAAAACTTCAAAAAAGGATCGGAATGTGTCGACTGAAAGTGTGAGACCCCAAATTTTATGAATAAAGATTTAAATTTCTTGAAATATTTTTTTGAATATTATGGTGTGGATTTGATATAATGTTATAGTTGTGGGTAATATTTATAAATTTTGTAAAAAATACGCATGAAGTTGTTATATAATATTCGATTGGTGGGGAATATTCATTTTAACAGGGAATATTCGCATAACAACGGCACAATCATTGGTGGACCCTACAATAGAATTATTTTCTTGGATTGAGAAAACGACAAAAATATTTTATGAAAATAACGGCTGGAAGTTTTACCATTAACTGTTGAAACACTTTCGGTTGTTAAAAATGCGATGTCTGGCGTGGTTGCATAGTAGCACACGATGATTGATTATTGATGCTTACGTGAGAAGTCACTTAGTTTTGTTCAATTATTGTTACAGTAATTGCTGCATAGTATCTCACGTTATTTGATTCAATTATTGTCAATATTTTATATATTATTAAATCAATAATTGAGACGATAAAGTTATTAATATTATTATTTGCAATATTAACGATGTCTATAAGTTCTGTCAAGGAGAGGTTTGGTCACCAAATTGTGCGCTAATAGGGAGAAATCCTTATTGGAAAGCCCTCTCTTTCCTAGGAACAACTTGGTCGATTAATATTGTGAATTATAATAAAGGTGATAAATGTTGTTAAAATTATTAAAATGATTTTTATGAAGTTTTGATTATTTTATGGACCCCCATTTACCCATTTTTCAAAATAATCGGTAGAAATTTCTTAAAAGGTGGGCCCACATGTGGGGGGTCACATGTAGAACCACGAAAAGAAAATTGGGGGGAATCAGGGAAGTCACGGAAGTTTATATATATATATATATATATATATATATATATATATATATATATATATATATATATATATATATAAATTTTCTTTTATTATTATTATAAATGTAATAAAATAGAAAACTTTTTATATAAAATGAATACTTTTATAAAGTTTTGTTTTATTTGATTATAAATAGAATATATTATATTTTATTATGCATAGTGTTTGCATAGTGCTTGTATAGTGTTTGCATAGTAAAATCTTTTTATATAAAATAGAATACTTTTTATAAAATTTTGTTTCATTTGATTATAAATAAAATATATTATATTTTATTATGCATAATATTTGCATAGTAAAATCTTTTTATATAAAAGCAGTAATACTTTTATAAAGTTATTTGTTTTATTAGATTTTAAATAAAATATATATATATATTTTATAAATTTTGTTTTATTATATAATTATAAATAGAATATATTATATTTTATTGTATAGTATCCTTTCCATTCTCCTATAAATAGGATGCTTAGTTAGAATTGATAAACACACCAAAAATTCAGAGAATTCTTCTTCTATAATCTTGAGCGTATTTCTTTAGAGTTTAAGAAAGCTTTGAGCGTAGAAAATAGTGCAAGTTTTCTTCAAGTATATCCCCACCCTACCCGTCAGAATACTCTTCTTTTTAAGGTAAGGGGTATTATTCTTTCGTATTCATGAAGAGAGTTATTTTCTTTCAATACTCGTAAGGGTTGTTATTACATTCTTTATTATTATGTTGGAATAACCTATCTATGCAAAGTACCGCATACATGGCGAAATTCTTCTATTATTCCATTCTTTATTATTCTATTGGAATAACTCTGTGTGGTCTATCGCATGCCTGGTGAATTCTGTTGTTATTCCATTCTTTATTATTCGTTGGAACATCACATGCATGCGAATTACACATGACCTGGTTCCATTCTTTATTATTCTGTTGGAACATCTTGTCTGTGTGGATTACGCATGACCTGGTTCCATTCTTTATTATTCTATTGAACATCACATGCATCGCGCGGATTACGCGATGACCTGGTTTCATTCTTTATTATTACATTGGAACATCACGTGCATGCGAATTACGCATGACCTAGTTCCATTCTTTATTATTCTGTTGGAATATCCTGTCTGTACGGATTACGCATGACCTTGTTCCATTATTTATTACTTTGTTGGAATAACCTGTCTATGTGGATTACCGCATGCATGGTGAATGATCCTTTGTATTCTTTGCTTATTAACTTGTGGAAATGATCTGTCTATGTGGATTACCGCATGGCAGGCAAAAATCCATTTGCAATTTCATATATTCTATTATACTCAGTTGGTTAAAGTTTTGGCTTCTATACTCCATGAAATTAGTAGAATATCCTAGATATTTGCGCTTCATCCAGTATCTTTTCATGAAAATATTCTTCTGAGCATTCTTGAATTTTTACTCCACAAAGCAGTATCATGTTGACAATTTGGACGTTATTGGTTCCTGGATAAATTAATTTATAAATCTTTAAAAATTTATTCTTGAACTTGTTTTATTGAATTATTATGTCATTGTCATCATCCTCCTCATGTTTTATATTATGTTGAAAGTCATCTGTGGCTTTGTAGTGCATAGATGGACTTGGTATGATTATGACCGAGATTATTCGGTATAATCATGGCCGTAATGTTATAAATGATGTGGTAAAAGTCCTCATTGGTAGTAGTGCATTGATGGACGATTGTTGGCAAGATCATGACCATTGATGAAAACACGAATATCCTCGGCCCGTAGTGCATGGATAATTTATGGTTGTGATACTAATGAATATCCTTGGCCGTAGTAGTGCGTGGATGATGTGGATTATTTATTGAAATGAGTCTCGTGATATAAAAGTGATGAAAAACCTTTTAAATCATAGAAGCTAGTAGATTTTATTCTCTACTTGACTCTTCTAATGGATTGCTTGTTCCGCTGTAGTTAAACTTGATGTTTGTTATATTGTATCAGTTTAACATTGTTGAAGGCTAACGATAATTTATTCTGCATTATCTTACTCATAATATTTCTTACTGGGCTAGTTGAGCTCATCCATTTGCTTTCATTGTTCTCTTCAGGAAATGAGAACGTAGCAAGGACTAGTCAGGGAACGGAGTGACGGTCCAGATGATAGCATTAGTAGTCTTCACTATTCTATGAAATAGTGTGATAATAAATGTATTGAGGACTTATTTTGAGTTTGAATATTATCTAGAAGATAATATTTGTATTAAAACTCACAGCTCATGTTGTATATTTAAGGTTGTATTTGTATTCGGTACCATGTATTTGGCGACTCAGAATAAGTGATGTATACCTATTTTGGGGGCGTCACAGTTGGTATCAAAGCTTAGGGATATGATCCCTGGCTGAGATGTGAGACAAGAACTAGGAGGGGATAGACGGGGAATTCTTTCACTAGTATGACCTATCTAAGTTTATTTGGTATTTAATTGGTCGGTCAGAGTATAGGAATAATATGTGACATGTTAATTAACCCTTATTTTGTGGCAGTATTTGAAAATGGCATCCGAGAATGTTGAGAATAGCAATGGAGCACAGGAGACCGTTGAGTCTCCACAGATCAATAATCAGGATAATGTGCATCAGGAAGACAATAATCCTCAGGTAAATAACAACACCGATCAGATGATGAACGATGAGATGTTCAGAGGCTTTATGCAATTCATGCAACATCAAAGTAGAGAGACTCTGTCCAAATTACAGTGGAAACATCAGTGACTCTCGGGACGGTCACATGCTAAGCGATTCAAGGAACTGGACCGTCAAGTTTTTTGGAGAGCCAAACCACTTAAAGGCGTAGACGTGGATAAAGCGGATCAGTAAGATATTTGATGTCTTGGGATGCTCCGAGGAGCAAAAGGTTCCCTTTGCCACCTTCATGTTGCATGGCGGCAGAGCGATTCATCGTGGAAATCAGAAGCGTACTCAACTCCGCCAGACCGAAGATGACTTGGGAAAAGTTCCAAGAAATCTTCAACGACAAGTACTTTCCGAAAGTATTCGTCACATGAAAGAGGTAGAGTTCGAAGAAGTCGGAGCAAAACAACATGATCGTGTCACGATCTGAAGCCAAGTTTGCCGAGTTGTCCCGTTTTAAGTCCCCATTATTATGTCATTGTCATCATCCTCATGTTTATATTATGTTGAAAGTCATCTCGTGGCACATGGTGCATAGATGGACTTGGTATGATTATGACCAGGGATTATTCGGTATAATCATGAGTTATAAATGATGTGGTAAAAGTCCTCATTGGTCGTAGTGCATTGATGGACAGTTGTTGGCATGATCATGACCATTGATGAAAATACGAATATCCTTGGCCCGTAGTGCATAGATAATTTCTGGTTGTGATACTAATGAATATCCTTGGCCGTAGTGCAAGGATGATGTGGATTATTTATTGAGCTGAGTCTCAACGATAAAAGTGATGAAAAACCTTTTAAATCATAGAAGATAGTAGATTTTATTCTCTACTTGACTCTTCTAATGGATTGTTTGTTCCGCTACAGTTAAACTTGATGTTTGTTATATTGTATCAGTTTTGTGAGACCCCAAATTTTATGAATAAAGATTTAAATTTCTCAAAATATTTTTTTTGAATATTATGGAATGAATTTGATATAATGTTATAGTTGTGGGAAATATTTATAAATTTTGCAAAGTACGCAAGTTGTTATATAATATTCGATTGGTCGGGGAATATTCGTTTTAACAGGGAATATTCGTACAACGACAAAATCATTGGTGGACCCCGCAACGGAATTATTGTCGGATTGAGAAAACGACAAAAATATTTTATGAAAATAACGGCGGAAGTTTTAACGTTAACTGTTGAAACACCCGGTGTTAAAAGTACAATAATACACGTGGATGCATAGTAGCACACGGTTTTGATTATTGATGCTTACGTGAGAAGACACTCAATTTTGTTCAATTATTGCTATAGTAATTGTTGCATAGTATCTCACGTTATTTGATTCAATTATTGTCGATATTTTATATATTATTAAATTAATAATTGAGACGATAAAGTTATTAATATTATTATTTGCAATATTTACGATGTCTAGAAGTTCTGTTAAGGAGAGGTTTGGTCACCTAATTGCGCGTCAATAGAGAGAGATCCTTATTGGAAAGCCCCCTCTTTCCTGGGAACGACCTGGTCGATTAATATTGTGAATTATAATAAAGGTGATAAGTTTTGTTTTATTATTATTATAAACGTAATAAAACAGAATACTTTTTATAAAGTTTTGTTTTATTTGATTATAAATAGAATATATTATATTTTATTATGCATAGTGTTTGTATAGTAAAATCTTTTTATATAAAATAGACTACTTTTATAAAGTTATTTGTTTTATTAGATTATAAATAGAATATAATATATTTTTTTATGCATAGTGTTTGCATAGTAAAATCTTTTCATATAAAAGAATACTTTTATAAAGTTATTTGTTTTATTAGACTATAAATAGAATATATAATATTTAATTATGCATAGTATTTTTGCATAGTGTATCTGCATATAAGGTTTGCATAGTAAAATCTTTTTATATAAAATGTAAATACTTTTATAAAGTTATTCGTTTTATTAGATTATAAATAGAATATATTATATTTTATTTAAAAGATTTTAATTTATTAGAATATTTTATTAATACTTTGCATAGTAAATTAATATGGATCGTCTGCTTAAAAGTAAATTAATCTGGACCGCTTCATGAATTAGTTACTATTCATCCATTCTCCTATAAATAAAGCTCATTCCTTCATTATTTTTTACGAATTCACTTTGAAACTCTAGAGAGAAAACTATAGAGAGAAAGAAGAAAAGTATTCTACTACTTCACTACTCCTATATCCAGCTTTCTTCTAGGTAAGGGGTATTATTTCTTTTGTATTCATGAAGAGAACTTCATTATTCCATTCTTTATTATTCTATTGTAATATCCTCGTATCTGCAGACTACCCTATACTTGGTGAAATTCTTACATTATTCCATTTTTATTATTATGTTGGATTAACTTTGTCTATGTGAAGTCATCGCATACATGGTGAAATTCTTCTATTATTCCATTCTTTATTATTCTCGTTGGAATAACTTTTGTATCTGTGGACTACCCTATACTTGGTGAAATTCTTCATTATTCCATTCTTTATTATTATGTTGGAATAACTATCTATCTGAAATCTGCATACATGGTAAAATTCTTTTGTTATTCCATTCTTTATTATTACATTGGAATAACCTCGATACGCCGGACTACCCTATACTTGATGAAATTCTTACATTATTCCATTCTTTATTATTATGTTGAATAACGTTAATCTATCTGGCACCGCATACATGGTGAAATTCTTCTGTTATTCCATTCTTTATTATTCTCTTGGAATATCTTGTCTGTGCTCTTATGCATGACCTGGTTCCATTATTTATTATTCTGTTAGAATATCCTGTCTGTGCGTTTACGCATGACCTAGTTCCATTATTTATTATTCTATTGGAATATCCTGTCTGTGCGTTTACGCATGACTTGGTTCCATTATTTATTATTCTGTTGGAATATCATATACATGCATTTACGCATGACACGGTTCCAAAGATTTATTATTACATTGGAATATCCTGCTTTGTGCGTTCGCATGACCGAATTCCGTTATTTATTATTTTGTTGGAATAACCTTTTTGTGCGGTCTATCGCATGCTTGGTAATTTCTTTTGTTATTCCATTCTTTATTATACTCAGTTGGTTAAAGTTTTGGCTTTTATACTCCATGAAATTAGTGGAATATCTTTGATATTTGCGCTTCATCCAGTATCTTTTCATGGAAATATTCTTCTGAGCATTCTTGAATTTTACTCCACAAAGCAGTATCATGTTGACAATTTGAACGTTATGGGTTCTTGGATAAATTAATTCTTGAACTTGTTTTTTTGAATTCTTATATCATTATCATCATTCTCATGTTTATATTATGTTGAAAGTCATCTATGGCCTGTAGTGCATAGATGGACTTGGTATGATTATAACCAAGGATTATTCGGTATAATCATTACCGTAATGTTACAAATGATGTGGTAAAAGTCCTCATTGGCCCGTAGTGCATTGATGGACAGTTGTTGGCATGATCATGACCATTGATGAATACACAAATATCCTTGGCCCGTAGTGCATGGATAATTTGTGGTTGTGATACTAATGAATATCATTGGCCGTAGTGCAGGGATGATGTGGTTTATTTATTAAATTTGAGTCTCAAAGAATAAAAGTGATGAAAAACCTTTTAAATCATAGAAGATAGTAGATTTTATTCTCTACTTGACTCTTTTAATGGATTGCTTATTCCGCTGCAGTTAAACTTGATGTTTGTTATATTGTATCAGTTTAACACTGTTGAAGACTAACGATAATTTATTCTACATTATCTTAGTCATAATATTTCTTCCTAGGCTAGTTGAGCTCACCCTTTTACTTTCATTGTTCTCTTAAGGAAATGAGAACGTAGCAGGGACTAGTCGGGGAACGAAGTGACGGTTCAGATGATAGCATTAGTAGTCCTCACTATTCTATGAAATAGTGTGTTAATAAATGTATTGAGGACTTATTTTGAGTTTGAATACTATATAGAAGACAATATTTGTATTAAAACTCACAGATCATGTTGTATATTTAAGATTGTATTTGTATTATGTACCATGTATTTGGCGACTCAGAATAGGTGTTGTATACCTATTTTGGGGGCGTCCACATTAGTATCAAAGCTTAGGATATGATCCTGGTGAGATGTGAGGCAAGAACTAGGAGGGAGAGACGGAAAATTCCTTCGCTAGTATGACCTACCTAAGTTATTTGGTATTTAATTGGTCGGTCAGAGTATAGGGATAATATGTGATATGTCAATTAACCCTTGTTTTGTGACAGTGTTTGAAAATGGCATCTGAAAATGTTGAGATAAGCAATGGAGCAAAATAATATGACCGTATCGCAGTACGAGGCTAAGTTTGCGGAGTTATCCCGGTTTTCATCCCATTTGGTCGATAATGAGGAGCGAATGACGCGAATGTTTCTAAGAGGTTTGAAACCCGATATACGTCAATACCTCATTTCTCATAAACATTGTTTATATTCAGATGTTGTGAATAGGGCTCAGTTATTGGAGCGCGATAATAAGTTAGCACAACCAAAAGGTAACGACCAACAACACGATAATAATCGTACCGGTGGCAATGGCCATCGGAACAATGATGACCATCGTGGGGGAAATTATCATGCCAAGAATGGTAACCACTTCGCTGGTAATCATGGCCAAGATAATAGAAGTGGAAATTTCAAGAAGATAAGGTCATTTAGCTCGATTTTATCGTATAGTGAAGTCAAGTCCAGCTGGGACGGTGGCACCAAAGGCGGATACGGACAAAACAAAGTTGGTGGTTTCAGGAAGGGTGTTTTTCGTGACTTCTCAAAAAGCGAGTAACCCAATCGAAGTAAGCACGGGTTAGTTAATTATAATTTTTTGCGAAGTCTATACCTTATTAGATACCGGTTCTACCCATTCTTTTATCTCTCTTGCTTGCGCTCAACGTTTAAATTTGACTCTGGAGAGATTATACTTTGACTTATCGATTGAAACTCCGTTAGGAGAAACCTTCGTTACCTCCACTGTTTATAAATCTTGCTGATTCAAATCGACACTTTCACGTTACCTGTCGATTTTATCTCTTTGAAAATACTTGCCCTTGATGTGATTTTAGGAATCGATTGGTTAGCTACTCATCATGCCAAAATTGATTATTTTCGTAAGGTTGTTAGCTTTTATATTCCTAACCAACCTGTTATACGAATTCAAGCAACCAAACCACTAAAGTCAATCATTGTCATATCAAGCTATAAGTAAAGAGCCCCGAACCTTTCATTGGTGACTTCCTTGTGTAGAATGCACCTAAGCCAGACTTTCCGTAGGGGACGTCGTGAATAACGGTGGCAAGTTGATAGGTATCAATGTGACGTGCTATCCAAGTCTTGGATGAGGGTCACAGTTTTGAATGATATTTCTATCATTAATTTTCTTGACGTATTCCTGAAGACTTCTTAGCTTACCCCTAGAGCGTGAAATCGAATTTTGTATTGACCCCAGTACAAAACTCATTTCTAAAACCCTTAAATATTTCTTCAACCAAAATGAACGTATAATGCGCCAAAGACGTTGGCTCGAGCTGTTGAAGATTACGACTATACCATTCAATATCATCGTGGAAGAGCGAACGTGATAGCTGACGCGTTGAGTAGAAAATCGTATGCGTTTAGGAGTGCGAATATACGAACCTACGTGAAGATAACGAATATATGATTAGAACCGACTTTAGTCGATAATGTTAAAGCTGCTAAAGCTACAGACCCGGACCTGATGAATACGAAGAAGAAGGTTCAAGATGGCGTTATTTTAAAAGCAAGAGTTGCTGAAGAGAGGAAATCTCAACCCTCGATTTAATTGGCCCATTTAAAATCCTCGATCGAGTAGGAACTGTGGCCTATAGACTCGCTTTACCGCCAAGTATGTCTCGTGTTCATAACGTTTTTCACATATCCATGTTACGTAAATATGTGGACGACCCGAACTATATTATTAAATTAGAATTAGATGAGATAGCAGAAGATTTAACGTATGAGGAAATACGTGTTAAAATCTTGAATAAAAAGGATCGTATTTAACACTCAAAGATTATACCTCAAGAGATAGAATCTGAAATGAAGTCAAGGTATCCTCATCTCTTCGGCATACCAGGTACATACGTAAATTTCGAGGGCGAAATTTCATAAGGAGAGGAGATTGTGAGACCCCAAATTTTATGAATAAATATTTAAATTTCTCAAAATATTTTTTTTGAATATTATGGAATGAATTTGATATAATGTTATAGTTGTGGGTAATATTTATAAATTTTGCAAAGTACGCAAGTTGTTATATAATATTCGATTGGTCGGGAAATATTCGTTTTAACGAGGAATATTAAATAACCAAGACAAATCATTGGTAGACCCTACAACGGAATTATTGTCGGATTGAGAAAATGACAAAAATATTTTATGAAAATAACGGTGGACGTTTTACAATTAATCTGTTGTAACACTTTATTAAAAGTAAGATGTCTGGCATATGGATGCACATAGTAGCACACGGTTTTGATTATTGATGCTTACGTGAAAAGTCACTCGCTTTTGTTCAATTATTGCTATAGTAATTGTTGCATAGTATCTCACGTTATTTGATTCAATTATTGTCGATATTTTATATATTATTAAATCAATAATTGAGACGACAAAAGTTATTAATATTATTATTTGCAATATTAACGATGTCTCAGAAGTTACATCGAAGAGAGGTTTGGTCACCTAATTGCCGCCAATAGGAGAGATCCTTATTGAAAGCCCCTCTTTCACAGGAACGACCTAGTCGATTAATATTGTGAATTATAATAAAGGTGATAAGTTTTGTTTTATTATTATTATAAACGTAATAAAACAGAAAACTTTTTATATAAAACAGAATACTTTTTATAAAGTTTTGTTTTATTTGATTATAAATAGAATATATTATATTTTATTATGCATAGTATTTGTATAGTAAAATCTTTTTATATAAAAACAGAATACTTTTATAAAGTTATTTGTTTTATTAGATTATAAATAGAATATAATATATTTTATTATGCATAGTGTTTTGCATAGTGTATGCGCATAGTGTTTGTATAGTAAAATCTTTTTATAAAAAAATAGAATACTTTTATAAAGTTATTTGTTTTATTAGACTATAAATAGAATATATAATATTCTATTATGCATAAGTGTTTGCATAGTGTATCAGATAGTAAAATTTTTTTATATAAAATGTAATACTTTTATAAAGTTATTCGTTTTATCGATTATAAATAGAATATATTATATTTTATTTAAAAGATTTTGTTTTATTAGAATATTTTATTAATCTTTTATAGTAAATCAATATGGACCATCTGTTTAAAAGTAAATCAATCTGGACCATTCATGAATTAGTTACTTATTCACCCATTCTCCTATAAATAGAAGCTCATTCCTTCATTACTTATTACGAATTCACTGAAACTCTAGAGAGAGAAACTATAGAGAGAAAGAAGAAAAGTATTCTGCTACTTCACTACTCCTATATCCAGTTTCTTCTAAGGTAAGGGGTATTATTTCTTTTGTATTCATGAAGAGAAGTTCTGTTATTTCATTCTTTATTATTCTGTTGGAATATCCCGTATATGCGGACTACCCTATACTTGGTGAAATTCTTCTGTTATTCCATTCTTTATTATTATGTTGGAATAACCTGTCTATGTGAAGTACCGCATACATGGTGAAATTCTTCTATTATTCTATTCTTTATTATTCTATTGGAATAACCTGTATACTTGGACTACCCTATACTTGGTGAAATTCTTCTGTTATTCCATTCTTTATTATTATGTTGGAATAACATGTCTATGCGATGTACCGCATACATGGTGAAATTCTTCTGTTATTCCATTCTTTATTATTCTGTTGGAATAACATGTCTATGCGATGTACCGCATACATGGTGAAATTCTTCTGTTATTCCATTCTTTATTATTCTGTTGGAATAACTTTGTATCTGTGGACTACCCTATACTTGGTGAAATTCTTACATTATTCTATTCTTTATTATTATGTTGGAATAACCTGTCTATGCGAAGTACCGCATACATGGTGAAATTCTTCTGTTATTCCATTCTTTATTATTCTGTTGGAATATACTATCTGTGCGTTTACGCATGACTTGGTTCCATTATTTATTATTCTGTTAGAATATCATATATGTGCGTTTACATATGACCTGGTTCCATTAGTTATTATTTTGTTGGAATATCCTCATGCGTGCGTTTACATGCATGAAGCGGGTTCCGTTATTTATTATTACATTGGAATAAAAGTTTCGTCTATCTGATCTATCGTATGCTGGTGATTTCTTTGTTATTCCATTCTTTATTATACTCAGTTGGTTAAAGTTTTGGCTTTTATACTCCAAGAAATTAGTGGAATATCTTTGATATTTGCGCTTCATCCAGTATCTTATCATGGAAATATTCTTCTGAGCATTCTTGAATTTTATTCCACAAAGCAGTATCATGTTGACAATTTGGATGTTATGGGTTCCTGGATAAATTAATTCTTGAACTTGTTTTATTGAATTCTTATATCATTGACATCATTCTCATGTTTATAATATGTTGAAAGTCATCTGTGACATGTAGTGCATAGATGGACTTGGTATGATTATGACCAGGGATTAGTTGATATAATCATGACCGTAATGTTATAAATGATGTGGTAAAAGTCATCATTGGCTCGTAGTGCATTGATGGACAGTTGTTGGCATGATCATGACCATTGATGAATACACAAATATCTTTGGCCTGTAGTGCATGGATAATTTGTGGTTGTGATACTAATGAATATCATTGGCCGTAGTGTAGGGATGATGTGGTTTATTTATTAAGTTGAGTCTCAGCAATAAAAGTGATGAAAAACCTTTTAAATCATAGAAGATAGTAGATTTTATTCTCTACTTGACTCTTTTAATGGATTGCTTATTTTGCTGCAGTTAAACTTGATGTTTGTTATATTGTATCAGTTTAACACTGTTGAAGGCTAATGATAATTTATTCTGCATTATCTTAGTCATAATATTTCTTACTGGGCTAGTTGAGCTCACCCTTTTACTTTCATTGTTCTCTTAAGGAAATGAAAACGTAGCAGGGACTAGTCAAGGAACGGAGTGTCGGTTCAGATGATAGCATTAGTAGTCCTCACTATTCTATGAAATAGTGTGTTAATAAATGTATTAAGGACTTATTTTGAGTTTGAATACTGTCTAGAAGACTATATTTGTATTAAAACTCACAGCTCATGTTGTATATTTAAGATTGTATTTGTATTCTGCACCATGTATTTGGCGACTCAGAATAGGTGATGTATACCTATTTTGGGGGCGTCACAAGTTTAACACTGTTGAAGGCTAACGATAATTTATTCTGCATTATCTTAGTCATAATATTTCTTACTGGGCTAGTTGAGCTCACCCTTTTGTTTTCATTGTTCTCTTCAAGAAATGAGAACGTAGCAAGGACTAGTCGGGGAACGGAGTGACGGTCCAGATGATAGCATTAGTAATCCTCACTATTCTATGAAATAGTGTGATAATAAATATATTGAGGACTCATTTTGAGTTTGAATACTATCTAGAATACAATAATTGTATTAAAACTTATAACTCATGTTGTATATTTAAGGTTGTATTTGTATTCTGTACCATGTATTTGGCGACTCAGAATAGGTGATGTATATTTATTTTGGGGAAGTCACAGAAAGACTTATGACAACACTTCATCAAGGAGTAATGAATTCCTTTTGAGGGGAAGACTGTACTCTTTTTCTTTAGTCATGGTTTTTATCCCAATCGATTTTTTCTGACAAGATTTTAATGAGGCGGTCAATTAAAAGATATTTATGTAAAAGATATGTACTCTTTTTTCCTTCGTTAAGTTTTTTCCACTGGGTTTTCTTAACAAGGTTTTTAATGAGACATAATCTTCTATCGTAGGTAATCAGGGGAAGTGTTGTAATATATGCATGGGATTACCTCCTGAAGAAGAAACTCCCGTGCTTTGCCTTTCTCCCGTGATGCTTTCATTCCTCCCCGTGACTCCTTTTCATTCCCTATATAAAGGAATGATACGACGGAAAATTGATAAGAATTTTTCTGAAGAATTTTTCTCTCTTTTCTCTTACTTATTCTCTCTGAATTTATGTAATAATTATAAGAGTATTTTTATACACTTTACTAAAGTTTTGTAACAAATTTATCAGATTTCATTTTTTAATGTCGACTAATACTTTATGACCAACTTTTTCTATTTAGTATTTTATTATTTAATCTTAATATTACATTATTTGTATTTTGGGGGTTTACATTTATGTCAATAAGGCTAAATTTTTGTGAAATTATATGCATCTTAAAGTAATAAGATAACTAAAATATTTTAAATTTTTACAAAATAAAACTAGTGAACAAGGGTGGTAATTGCAATAATTGAAGACACTTTTTTGATGTTCATTCAGTAAATGATATACCACAAATTTTATTTTTATCACAACAAAAATTAATATAGCATCAAAAAACTTAATATCACAACACAAACTTAAACCAACAAAAAAATAATTTGAATGTCACAATATAACAAAGAGAATTATTAAATCTACATCACCTTTTGTTATTTTCATAATAAAAGTGTCGCTGTAGATATATAGCGCTATAAAACTATAACGATATTTTTGTTGTAGAAATAATATTTTTTATTGTGACTTTAACAATTTCTTATAACAAATTTAACACTAATAATATCGACGAAAAAGAAATTAGAGCAATACTATCATTACTTGATTTTATAATAATATTAAATTAATTATACAACCTGTAAAGGGTATTTTGAACAAAATTTATGGAGAAAAAGTAAAGATTGAAAGAAACTTATGAAAAAAATGGAAGAAAATTTTGACTTTTTATTTATTTTTAATTTTTTTTCGTTTTTAAAAATAAAGATAATTAATATAACAACGCGCGCCACTTCAAGGGGCGTCCAATTTTCATCCCACCCATTGGCGTTTAGCGAATAAAAATTGAGAGAAAAATTGAATGTAACTTAGAAGTTTGGATTCTCATTTAGCCATTTTCGGAAAATAGTCTGGAAATTTGCATGAACAGATGCTTTGGAGCTGAATTGTTTATTGTTTTGAGAGCAGAAAGACGCAGAAAATCGGCCGAGAAAAGTTTAATTTGTACAAAAATGCTGTTGAGTATAGGTAATTCAGTTTTATAATCCGATTCCATTCACTGGGATGTATCTGTTTCAATTAGAGAGACTACAATGATTAAATTTTAAATTAGATAGTTATAAATGCTTAAGAAATTGTTAATCATTGTGCGCAGAAGAGATTAAAATGCTAAATAGTTTATGTTAATTTTTTGGATTATAATATGCAATGCCATTTGTTCTATGTACTTTTACTGTTACCTTACCCAAATTTATGATTTCGCATTTTGAGTGAACTTGACCTGCTTCATGTATTGCACAAAAACATTACCTTGTTGTTTTTGAGCACCCACTTCGTAATAAATGCACATTGTGCAAGGCAAATAACTGAAAGAATATGCATGCTCATTGAGGAGGAGGATTAGTGAATGGAATACCTTGAGCAGAGAGAAATGCCCATTTTCTGGCAAATACTGCCCCTTTTTGATAATTTCTTGGCATGTTCCTGCACAAACTAGGAAATGATCTTCCCTATAAATGGTGTTCTATGGTAGCTTTTAGCAGATATCCCCAATTTAGGCTTTATAAAGGCCGAAAGCGTTCTAAGATATTCATGAGAATTGTTCAACGCAGTCTTATACATGAGCATGCCATACTCTGGTTTCTGTCTTTTTCATCATTTCCTGCTAATTTCGTAACTGTCTCGGGAAGCTTGTAATTCTGATATTGGGTTTAAGTCATGCTTCATCCTGATGGACGATGCTCTTTTGCCAGATGGGATATGATGTTGTGAAGGCTGGGGGGATCACTATAGTGGGTATCACTTCAAGCTTTATGAAAAATCTTGAATTTGTAATGGAATTGGAAAATGGATACATGTAGGCAGGCGTACCCAAGATTCTAAAAGCTATAGGAAGAGAATTTCTCTGCACTTCTACTATTTTTTATATTACTTTTGGTCTCCGTATATCAATGAATACAACAAATTCCAAGTGCATTGTTTGAATGGAAAAAATTGTAACATCACCTGATTATCAAGGACAGAAAAATTGAGAAAACCAAAAAAAAAGAAGAAAACTAAAAAAAAAAAGAAGAAAACTTTACATTATGAACACACATTTCCTCACTCTCTCACTTCCTGAAAACAAAATGGGATTCTAATTAACTAGTTACAATATCATTTCCTACTCACTTGTGTATAAAACTAGGACAAAATTTGTAAAACTCTCAATCCGTTTGCTGCAGCAGGAAATGAAAATCTGATCTCTGACGAAGGAGGGATGGTGGTTCCACATCAGATAGGCTGATATCTTGAAAGGAACGGGATATCTCTTTCATAGAGAAAGGTATGCTGTAAAGTTTTGAGTTCATTAGTACTAAATAAGGCTTCATTTAACTCGGAGTTGGGTGTTTCAGTTTCAAGTTGATTACCTTGAATCCACGTCAAGCAAGAATGAGTTGTTTGGCATGGTGATTGAATCTTCTGCCATTAGTGCTCTCATCTTGCTAATTACCTGAAACACAACCCTTCAAAATGACTTTGGAGAAACCTTAAAGAATCTTTCTTACAAAGTTGAGATATGACCATATATCCTATAGTTATGAGCCTCTTTACCTTAAATAAGCATGTATTTTCAAAGCTTGGTAACCTTATGGATTCTTGTGAAGTGGCAAACAGAGGTTAAGTAAAAAGTTAAAAATTATTTGGAAGTAAATCCATTTAGCAGAGGTATTAAAATATTTTTCTTAGTTTCTTAGAACTTGGTTTCAGTGACACAGGTTAAACACCCAGTATAATGTTAAAAAGAGAGTAGTACTTGTGCATTGTGTGTTTGTCCGACATTTATGCCAACTTCAAAGTTTGAGTAGCATATTATAATTGCATTAATAATGAAATTATGGGGAGCACTTACCTCGGAGATAACCCTTGTGTTCCATATTTATCATCACAAAACATAGTTCCAATGCGATATATTTGAGGAATGCTCAAAATCTAAATCAAAAGAAGAAAACAAAACAAGCTTTAGGTCCAAATGTCTGTTTTATGCAGTGATATTATAATTTCAATTGACTTCTACAATTTATTGAGATGTTCATGAAGGATCAATTCCGAGAGAAAGGAACTTGTTTTACGATCGAGTCAAGTGAGTTACCGGGCAAAGTTCATTTGCGATGTTCTCCAGTGATTTTTGAGGCTTCTGATGCATTACCTGCATGGTCAAAAAATAGTTGTACTAATTCTCAATCACGAATCAAAATACTATCAACCAAGTGACAAGGTTCAAAACATCATACCAGGAATCCTACAGCTTGCCTTATGTGTTGAAGTTCATCCCATGACGATCCAGCAAACTGTTTTTTTCGAAGAAGATAGAAAGGAAATTTATTGATATAAGAAACAATACAAGTTTACCCTAAAAAGAACAGGCAAACTGTTTCATAACCAATTGAAGTAAAGTTTTCTAATTGCTATCCCATCTTTACACTATCATAAACTAGTCTTCAAATGGTTTTCACGACAATCAACTTACCCGATCTGCTGTGTTCACGCACCATTGTTCAAGTTCTTGCAAACCAGCCTTTACATATTCTCCATTGCTAAAGGAGCAGCATTCACGGCGAAGTAATAAGCTGCATAATCACAGTATGCTTGGTATTTGAATATTTGACTTAATATAGCAAAATCTAATCATTCTTGAACGTTGAAACGTTATACTATATTTCTTGGTAAATCAAGATTAGGAAGAGCTTCATTACCTATTAAAAAGCTGGACATTTATGAATGAGAATACCTGAATGTAGATTTTTCTAGTGATAACAGAAGACACCTGAACATGAGAACATTAGACAAGAAAAACAGGGTAGTTCTTGGATATACTAAATCAGGAAGAGTAAAGAAATGTATATCTCTGCTTACATAATTTTCAGACAGTATATTCAATGTATGATCCAAGCTGTTGACAATACTTAGCCAGTGTATGCTTGAGGCCTGCTGTTTTGCAACTATATTTGAATGGATACTTTTAGATGACCCTCTTATTGATCTGACCCTTGTAGATCTAGGTGCCTGTAAATGGCACTTGAGATTTTAGTTGAAGACATTGTGTAAGATCTTAATGAGAGTCTGGAGTATGTAAAATGCTTACTTGTATACAGAAGTTGATGAATGGACTAATCTCTTTCTTTAAGCTATCACGGATCAGTCCATATATTTTCTCAACACAAGCTGTTAGATGCTGCTTAAACAGAAGAGCTGGGTACTTGGCTTCTATTTTTGATTGTGCTTTTGGCTTGTCCTCCATTCCGCTGTACCCACTGGAAATTCCCATGCCCGTCGATGATGCACGAAAATCCTGACAAAAATTATTAGACATCTGAACAAATAATTCCATGCATTTTTTTTTTGTGATAAAAATTATACATAAACAAGCTTACTTGTGCCATTCTGCCAAACAAGGTCGTGGGTGAGGCTCGATGATGGTGTGAAGCCACATTGGGTGTATTGCTTGCCTTGATTGTAGTTTGTAGAAGGAATAAAAGGGTAGAAGTCATTGAGAGCCAGTATGCCAGATCTTTGACATTATCTTGAATCTTCAATTAATTAAAAGGAAGATTAGTTTTCTTGTCAAAAGCTGCAACGGTTTAATATGCACAGGGACTGCAGCTGGTAACTCTTGGATCACTTATAAGTTATAGCTTTAAATTTGCGTGTCTTAAATATCTTATATGATTTCAAATCCTACCTCAATAGATGATCGAATAGTGTTTATTATCCGATCAAAAATATTTGTCTTTTCTGCTTCAAAGGATCTCCATTGAAGAAGAGTTTTATACACAACACAAGCTGCAAGGGGTCTGCTCTTGTCGAATCGCTTATCTTCCATGAGGCACTTGATTAGTATATCATGGTTTTCCTGGATCGAAAAAATAAGAGGATTTTTATTACAAATTTTAAAAAAGCAATATGTATCAAGTGCAAAGAGTTTGCCACTTTCAAATAAATACCTGTTGCCTGTCTGTAAGGGATCTTTGTTTTGTTAGTAATGAGGCCACATTGGCCGACTCCTGCAAGAAAAGTTCATTTGTAAATTGTAATGTATTAAGATATGAATACATGGATTGTTTTAATTTTATGCTGTTCATAGAAATTTATCTAAAGAAGCTAGATTTACTTTTGCTGGTTGTTCCTCTAGTTTTGTTGTTTGGTGCTCTTCTTTTGTTGTGTGTCCATTATCCAAACTCTGCATTCTTAAAGAGATCAGCTCTGATAGCATAGTATTTGACAGTAAAGGATATTTCATAAATCGTCAAATGCAGTCTACCTTTACTTGTGATGGTGCCTGTACAGGACTAGCTACTTGCTCCACTACTACTTTCTGGTTTCGAAGAAACTCATTTTCTGACTCCAGACTTTTAATCTTGCTCTTGAGACTGATAGAGAAGAAATATCTTTCAGAATTTTGCAGTTGTAACTAATTTTGAAATATGGACCCGAGTTGTAACTTCCCAACTTAGATTTGAGCTTTTGTTCCAATTTTTTTATGATAAGTTGAATATTTGAAATAATATGAAACTGACTTGCAGAACTTTTAATCAAAATTAGTGTTACACTGTTACTATGGTTTGTTGCTATAGTTTTCACAGTTTAAACTATAATCCAATTATTTATAGGTGGATTAGATATGCAAAAGAGAACTTATTAATGGGTAACTGTCTATTTAACAAGTCAAAGTCCATTTTGTCTGTTACGGCAAACTATCTTAGCGAGTACAATGAGAAGCAGATCATTGTAGTAATGTTTGTTTTATCCGATAACAGAGAAGTGGCTCCGTGCCACAATCTCGGGGAATAAACGGTTTTGAATTTAGTTTTTCATAGGGAAAAAGAATAGCCAAGTGAAATCAAAATGTTGGTTCTTGGCTTAAATAAACTTTTTAACCTTTTTTAAGTTTCAACAATGTTTTGTACTATGTTACACGGACTCTTCAATTTGCCCTAAAGTACCCGTGTCCAACACTAGACACTAGGACAATGATATGGGTACTGAACACTTTATTTTAGTATAAAAAAATAGGCAAAATTGAGGAATACTCGTGTCGGACTCTTCAACATACAGTGTGCGGACACTCATCCCGAGTCCATGTAACATAGGTTTTGTAAGCACTAGATGAGTAGAATAAATTTTTATTCACAGCCAGTAAGAAGCAATTTAATATAGCATATTCTTACAATTCAGTTTCTTCAGAAAGGTCCTCATTATTTGATGCAACTAAAGCCTGCTGGCGCAGAACCTGGTTCTCAGATTCGAGGTTGGAGACATTCAGTTCTAACCTGCACATTTACATAGATAAGAAATAATTAGAATAAAGACGTTGAACTTGCAGATGTCTGTGGTTGCTAATATTTCCAGTATAACTAACCACCTTTCAAGTGTATCCTGTAGCTGTGCCACTCTTAGTTGTGATTCCTCTACCTCCTTAAGTCTGGCTTTGCTCTCATTTTGAACTTCATTATATATATGCTCAAATTCATCAACTCTCTTCTTCAACTCTTTTATCTCACCCTGCATGCACAGAATTTGTATTAGGTCACCTGTCATACGGGTCTTTTTTAATTTCTGGCTATCATATGGGTTCATAGAGCGCACAATGAGCTTATATGAGAATCTACTGGTGTTCGTGCTACATATATCGTTTAGTACATTTGCTAAATGTTAGTGGTTTTTCTTTCTGCTTCTGTCTACTCCTTTTTTATCTTTCTATTTTCTAGTATCTTCCTTCTATCTCCAGTCTGTACTACCAATTTCACTTCCTGTTATGATCTTGTTTTGTAAATTCTCTCTCTATCTCTCCCTCCGCCCCTCGTTCTTTCTCTCCCTCTGTCTATCCTTTCTTCCCTTTTGTTTTAAGTTTGCCCTTTTTCCCCTGCGGCTGGGGTCCTGTCTCTATTTTTTGTTTGCTTATGCATTGCGGTGGATTTTTTTTTAATCTTTAGGAGTTTATGCTTCTTATTTTGTACTCCCTTTTCCCTCAATATCCATCATTGATTCTGCCTCCATAATTGAATATAAATTAAATCGATATTTCTATGATTGAGTTGGTGGAACACTTCATTGACCCCAGCGCTTAATGTTTGTAGGTGAAATGGTAGCGTTACTAGATGTTGAACACTTGGAATTTCAGAACAACTTTAAAAGAAAGGAGGTCATTCAAAGTGGGACGGAGGAAATATTTTTTCGTCAACCAAATATGTTACTGTGGTGAATGGAAGGCATACATGCTCAACATACCACGTGATACAATATGACAATTCCTACGTCATATGCATTTGATATATCTTCATCAATTAAAGTAAGTTCTCTTGGATGCAGGGCATTAAAGTGACATGTTATATTCCATATGACGCTGAGTTACTTGATTTTACCTCCAACTCCTGGTTGTGATTTGTCAATTGCTCGACCTTGGTGTTGTCCACAATTGGTACCTCTTTGATAACAGGCGGGGCTTGTTCAATAGCTATCTTTGCGGCTTCTCTCTCATGAATAATTGCACTGTGTGCTTTATCTAGCTGCTCTTGCATTTCATGCAAAGCATTCTGCAATCTTGCAATTTCTTGCCCCTTAGCTTCTTCAAGATCAACCTATAAGAGTCAATTTTTCAAACATTAGCTGAAATGGAATACTTTAACCTGTTCATTAGTCTGCATTATCGTTCTATATCTATTAGAATTTGTGTGATTTTCCCATTATCTGTATTATAAGTGGTCTAGAACACATAAGAAGTCCAACACATCTTTAGATACTTCCATGAAACTCACACAAGTTAATGTGATTGACTGATTGTAAATTTAGTTTCAGATCCAGTGGCTATGTTTCCTGGATTAATGAATTTGAAATAACAAGTTTGGAGGTGATTTCTTGACTTGGCTGAGCCTCCCTATCCAGAATGCTGGTATGAAACTAATCCCTGTATGTTGTAATATGGAGTAATTTTTTTATGCTATTTGTGCTGGAAGAGTTACAAAGATCACCTTCTCCTTTTCTCAAGCATTATTAACTGTTTTACTCGTACTTGTGTTACTGTTATCCCATTATCATTCCAATTGCTTGAACGAGTTGATAAAAATATACCCTTAAATGCTTTTCGAATTCTATTCGCCATGTTAGTTCCTCAACACGCTTTTCTAGCTTGTCCTTGGCTTCCTTAAGTGCCCCTGCATCTCTTGCAGCCTGCGTTGGGGAAAATTCAGTTCCAACCAATTTAAGTTATACAACTGAGTGTTTAAGAATTGGTTATCAATTAAAATCTGGTAATGTAAAGAGAATAAGCTCACCATCTTCAGCTTTCTAAGCTCCTTCCTTGCTACCCTTGCTCTCCAAAGACATTGCAGGGTAAGATTTGCTTTCTTCTGTTGGTTAAAGGTAGAACGAGCATGGAATCTCCGCCATTCAGTCTGTCAAATACAAGCATTGATAGAATAATTGCTTTGAAAAGTTAGCACAAGTATTCGGATGTCCTGGTATGGGATTGAACTTCTGCTAAATCCCTTGTGCTCTGTATTTATATTGTTATATATATATATATATATATATATATATTTTGACTTATTCAACCATCAGACTTATTTATCCAATAATTAGGACTGACTGACTGTACATGGTCGTGTCCCATTTGACGATTTTTAAGGAAAACTTACTCATCAAAACAGTAAAATAAAAATAAATTTAGAACTTGTGCTATACAAAAAAGGTGAAACCTCCATCTATAAATTATATTTTATGCTCCCTAATGCTACGTTTGGATCGATGGAATAGGAGGGAGGGTGGGGAATGAATTATTCCATTAGAATGATAAAATGTTGTTTGATTTGTTTATTCCAATCGAATAATGTATTCTAGCTTTTATGTGTTAACTTAAAATTATAATTTTTATTCCCTGGAAGGGTCGTGAATAACTTATTCCATCTATTATTTTTAAGTAATTGACAAATATGCCTTTTAAAAAATAAAATAGGGTTCCATGTTCTTTTATTCAATCAATGATCTCATCGAAAAAAATAATATTATGTGATTATGTATACACTCTACCATCACCCACTCCACCCCCACCTCCACCCCCACCCCCACCCCTCACCCCTCACCCCATCCAAAAAAAATAATATGTGATTATTATGTATACCCTTACCATCACCCCACCCCACCCCACCCCTACCCCCCACTCCCCACTCCACCCTATCCCACCCCCAAGCCCACCCCACCTCACCTCACCTCAAAAAAATAATATTATGTGATTATGTATCCACCTCTACCCCCACCCCCACCCCCACCCCCCCCCCCCCACCCCCCCACCCCCACCCACACCCTCACTCCCACCCAAAAAAATAATATTATGTGATTATGTATACACTCCATCCCCAATCCCCACCCCACCCCCCCAACCCAACCCAACCCCAACCCAGTCCCCACCCTCCCAACTCCAAAAAAAATAATATTATGTGATTATGTATATATGTTTTTATATATATAAAAATATATGAAAAAGTATTAAAAAAAAAGAAGAATTTTATAAAAAAATCTAGAGAAATATGTGTTAATTTTTTAATATAAATTGAATTTAAGAAATTTGAACCTTTGGGGTTCATTTTTAATTATTTATTTCTTCGTAGATGTATTTATAATATCAACCAAACATGTATACTAATATTAAAAAATTATTCCATTCCATTCCATTCCTTATTCTATTTCTTCATAATTTCTTGAATTGAACACAGTTGAAAAAATTTTTAGTTAGTTTTGATGGCCTCACATTCATTATTTTCCTAGAATTCATAATTTCTTGAATTCTGAAAAATTCCTTATTGACTATGTCTATTAATGATTCAAGTATCATAAATTTTAGAATTCCTCAATTCAAGCCAATACATTACCTGAACTGTAGTTGCAGCCTTATTTCTCCTTCTGCACCTAAATTCATCTCTGGCAGCCATTGATCGCATTCCAGTTTGAATAACTACTGCTGCTTCCAGTAACTTTGTGTAAGATTTTCTTGCTGCATGAGCTCGTGTATGTTTCTGTATACAGATTGAAGCAGCATCCTTCCTCATTTGTTCATACAGCTTACGCGCAAGTTGTGCTTTTAATAAGGAGGAACAGAAAATGTTATTTACAGTTCTTGCCCAAAATTATATCCGGAGCTGGTAATTAGTTAGGGTGTTGTGAGGACATTAATGAATCTGTTCTGGTAGTAGGATCAATGGGAAGCATACATAGCGACTTGATTGAGCATGCATACTGAAAACTCAACATCATTATGATTTTTGAAAATATTTCTTTTTGGGATTGAAAAAGAAGATTTTATTAGAAGAAAGAGAAGATTGAAAGGCGGGGAGTTTCTGGTTTGTAGGATTGAGATATCTCACATCCGGAACAAATGATTCAGCGTATGTACTTAACTAAAAAAAACTAACTTACCTCTCCAATGTTTTTGCATTTGAATTGTAGCCCTTCGTAGGGTAATGAACTCCTTCCGAGTGAGATGTGTTCGGATTTGCCTCTGGATGCGCCTTGCAGCATAAGCCAGAATTTCAGCTCTTCGAGCATCTAATTCAGCCATTTGCCCAGCTCTAAGAAACGCCTTTGTTTTCCCAATCTGAAGTATAAAATAGAAATGTGGAACTTCACTCCTACTTTTTTGAAGTCTGTATTGGAAATTTACAGTGTAGATGCTGATCATGCTGTACTATAGTGTGATTTCTAGATTTTATACCTGATAGCCCTTTAACCCCATCCTGTCACAAATAGCAACACATGCTGATTTCTCATCCGATCTGCATGGAAGAAAGTGAAGAAGCACCTTGTAATTAGAATTCTACTTGAATAATGAATAATATTATTGCAACTGCTCACACTGCAAGTAAAATCCCATTCAAAACTTCAATCCCATCTTGAAAGGGTTAAATGAAAGAAAAAGATGTAGAGTTTGCCTTTACATACCCATCCAAAACATCAGGAGCTAACATTCCGAAACGGTCAAGGAATTCATCAAATGATCGCTTTGTTGGATATCCTGCACAGCTGATCCTGATTGCCTCTAATACACCCTGCCACAAACCATCAGTTCTTTGTCTTTGGAACTGAATTGTTTGTAACCATAATAATGTGCTGTTACTAAAAATTTAGAAATATATAACTTACCCCACATCTTAATTGATTTAGAACGTTGAAATTCTCAAATATTCCAGGCTTCAAAACTGAATTGGGCTTCACACATCTGATGTAATGTGGCTCGGTTGTGCTCAGGGTTTCCATTAAAGCTTGTAATTGTTGCTGGATTTTGAAATGCAATGGCAGGCACAAATCAGCTTCCTTAGAACACTCATATAGAATGCCTCTACATATTGAAAAATTCGTCTTACCTTAAAGCGGGTGCCAATGGAAGAGAACTTGGACTGTTTAGATGCATCCTCAGCTAATCGAGGGAACAGATTTGCAATAAAATGACACTTTGAGGCATCTAGTAGAGCTTGATGTTCTGCTACTACGTAATCCTTATTTTTGTCAAGGAACTGGTCAGCTACATAGGTGACCTGTTTGGCCGAAACTTTTCAGTGAGAAGGGGGTGCTTTAACATATCCTTTGATGATAAGATATCATCATATAATAATACTTACATCTCCGGCATAATGGTTAATAGTGAAATCTGTTCGAGCAAGTTTTGGCTTGCTGAAGCGTTTGTGTCCTTTATATGTTTGGTACATCTTTTGTGCAAATGTCTCGTGGGTTGCCTTTGGAAACATACTGTAGAAGATTGCATTACGGTATATAGTTGCAAAAATTTGAACCAGTTATATTGGTTGTCTTGGTTTTTTCTTTTGTTAGTATGGGGTGATATAGTGCTATCTTTTGTACTCTTAGAACTAAATGATATAGATGTTCACTGCCTGCCTCGTGAAGCACAGTAAAATATCTAGGAATTTGCCTAATTATTAAGTGGTCAACTAACTCCTTATTTCTGTTTTTCAAAGAATAAGAAGCTTATCATATAGCAAGTATGATCTTTACATACCAAGCTTCGTCAAGAAGAGCAATTATACCCCCGGGTTTCTGCATGGAAAGATACAAAATTATCCTCAAAATTTTAGATGCCCAGGGAACGTGGAGGGTGGGTATAAATGGACTTTGGAAGTGTCTATACCTTCTCTATAAGATCTAAAACATCCTGGTTGTCTACAAATTCTACGTAACTCCAGTTGATTTCCTCCTTCGTGTACTCTTCTTGCTCCATTTTGAAGACATGCTGTAAAAATGCTTTTCCAGCACAATAAAGAAAGTAGAAGATATAACAGAAATTAAAATGTAAACCTCTGCGTTACCTGATTAAAATGCTGTTGCAACTTCTCATTTGTCAGGTTGATGCATAACTGCTCAAAACTACCCGAAAGCACATAATAAGATCTTGTTACTGAGCTGTAAAAATTATTATATTACTGAGAAGTCATTAAAAGTAATGTTGGTATATTATACCTGTTGGTCTTGAAGCTTTCGAAGCCATAAATATCAAGGACTCCAATTATGCTTTTCGCATTGGGATCCTGACCAATCGAATTGTTTATTTTGTTCCACGAGCCTGACATGGCATGAAAAGCGCACTAAAGCATCACTTTAGACTTTATACTATCTATATGCTATTTGGATGAATCAAATTTGGGTTCAAATATGGATAGAATTAAATATATCTGGCTTTAGAAATTTGAATAGTTGGACTATCAATATGCCTGACTGGCATCATGTTGCTGAAGAAATAACGACTCAGTTCAAAAGTCTGCTTAACACAAGGACCTTGACATGGCTTCATCATTGAGGAAATACAGAATTGAACTATTTATTTCCCCAATTGAGTTTTTAGACTGTTGGACCTTCAATTCTTAATTTAGGTCGAGTAGATACCTGAATAAAATTAGACCAAGAGTTTATTGATGTACTGAATTAATTTCAATTAGATTTGAAGATTTTAGGAGTGTATTCCTATTAAAATCTAATTAATTTCTGTAAACTGGTTTTAGCAAAGTCACAATCCTGATGAGAAAGCAGTTTGTGATGGTAGAATACAAAGGTAACTGTTGAAGATAAAATAATTCCGTGCTATGGTTGGTTTGAGTCTTTTATTTTTAAGATTATGTTATGTAACAAGTTGTAAGTCGTGATATAAGACTACCAACTTGAGGGGGAGTGTTAGAAGATTATTCTAGAATCATGATTCTATTAGAGTATACTATTATTAGAACTTGGTCACCAAGTATGCTTGGTGCCCACACATCTAACAATAACATTTGGATGTCTTTTACTCACTATGGTATGCTTCCTTGTTATTTATATCCATTTTCATTCTAACTTTTGAAGTTGTAAATCAGATCATAGTGGATTCTATTGTACTTTTTATTGCCTTCTAAATTGACAAGTTGATTTTACTCATCTTATGTTGCTTCATTTGTGTCTGTAGTGTCTTTTTGAAACAAAAGTTCATGGAGTGCTAGCAACTTGGAGGAATTGGCATTGGTGGTTGGAAGGAATGGCCAAGTGAAATTCACTTACCAATCAAACAAGCGGGAGTAGATGGTCTTTGCCAGGGCATCACGACTCAGGACTGCTGAAGCTGGGTCCAGTGGTTTTGTAATGTTCCCGTCGGGAGTTACAATCACGCGCTGGCAAAGTGAGTCTATGAGTGACTTCTCATTGCACCTGGACAGAAGCATATAGTTAGGATGAATTTTAGTTGCATCATGAGGAACTACTAAAGAGCAATTAGATGATTCAAGTTGAAGAGTTCGGACATGAGTAGCTGTGCTGCTGTCTGAAGATGATAGAGTGATTTTTCATCTTTCAGTTTGGAAGAATCAATTTCCTTGCCTTTGACAAAGTCAATGTTTCCTAGATGGAGAATTGCAGCTACCACACGGAATATAGCATCCTACAAAACAAGCGTCTATCAGTACTACTTCAATATGAAGTCTTCATTTATTTTTTGGTGTCAATAATTGTGTTGCTTTAATTGGAGTGAAGGAAAATACCTGCTCATCCTCGCTGATCCCGACAACATCCATGGCATTTCTGGTTTCCAAATACTCCCTTGCATCGTCTACATTTGATACTTCATAGCAATTAGTCTGGTTAAGATAGTGAAATGTTCTGGGGTCTCCTAATTTGAATTTCTTGGCCTCCTGAAAGGAATTGTTATGGTTCAGATGACTACATATTCATTTTACTTAGAGTGGAGTATAAAAATATACTTGGAATTGAAAGTCACCTTTGGTGGAGCTGCGCAGAGCATGTAAAAACAATGGTAGTTCCTCTCTGGGTCAGATACTTGGCATACACGCGATCTTTCAAGAAGATATGTTCGGACTGCAGCCCCAGAGATCTTCCCATGCATATCGAATTGAATCTCTACAAATTTACCAAAACGACTGGCATAACCATTCAATCATTTAAATTTCTTGTAAGTCGATCTACATCATATCGGAAATATAAAAGAAAAATTTGTAATGTAATAGGTATGAAGAAACTTCTTAAGTTCACCTGGAATTGTTGTTCTTCACTGTTTTGGCATTCCCAAATGCTTCCAGGACTGGATTGGACTGAAGAAGTGGTAGCATTAGTTTTCATTAAAAAAATTACTTTTACATAATATATATGAAGACTATAGCTCACCTCCAAGACTTGTTGCTCCACTGTTCTACCTTCAGTCCCTGATCTACCACCCATAAACGCGAGGTATCTCATAAGCATTTTTGTTGTTTCGGTTTTACCAGCTCCACTTTCACCACTTACCAAGATAGACTGGCTTCCATCTTCATTTATCATTGCCCTGATATATCGGGTTAATAATTTTTTTTTCCTATTCATGAGTATTTTAATTGACAATATATGGTATCATCCTAATATTCGACAGTTCAATTGTACCTATAGCAAGCATCTGCAACAGCAAAAAGATGCGGGTTTAGCTCTCCAAAAGAGGCTCCTTTGTACTGCTCCATCATTTGGGTATCATACATATGTGGCAGTCGTTGAAAAGGATTCACAGCGATCAGGATGTTCCCCGTGTAAGTCTGCTTATGTCAGGACTATTTATTAGATTTTCATTGTTATGCCTATAAAGCTCTCATGAATCAGCGATACTGATATCTGTTACTTCATACTCTGTGCTGATTAGGTAGATGTGACTCACATATATTTCGTTTAGAGCAAACCGAGAAGCAAGGTTGTCAAGTACTCCTGGCTCATGGAGGTAGGCTAATTTGGTCATGTCATCAACTCCAGCTGGTGGTGCTTCTGTGTCTTTTGGGTATATTTTTGAAATATCTGCAGTTATCTGAAATTGAGGGGGAAGATATTGTTTAATTTGTATATGTTATATATGCAACTACCTTGGATAATCTAAGATTGCTCAAAACCAAAGAACTGTTCCATATGAGAGTTGCATCTTTTAAGAAAAACTAAATAAAGAGGATCAAATTAACTTTGGGAGGATTTCCTTACTAATTTGATCTTATTATTTGTAACTTGCAAGCCAGTAATTGTAAAATACAAAGCGTATAGTTCATAGATTTTTGTCCTGAAACTGAATAAAGGTTTGTCATATCATCTACAGAACTATATCTGTAAAAATAATTTAGAAGTATAATAGAAAAAAAAGGAGGAGAAAAACAATAAAGTGGAAAGGATTTTTTGTCGTAGCATGCGTTTTGGACTGTCTATTGTAGACTGTACTATCAATTTAAAGCTAGGAGTTCATATCATTTAGGAGTTTGGGTGTATGTTGATAAAGTTTGGATTTATGTTCAGAAATCAATCAGGTCTTCTTGATTTCATATCAAGACATCTAGCCATGATCAATGGCTCTAGATGTTAACAAAATTTAATACATAAATACAATAGATAGCTACCAATATCTCCTACAGTGATTTTTTTTGTCATCTAGAGGAAGCTTCTTACTATGTATAAGCCAATAGACATTACACATGCCATTCTATTTCAATATGAATGTTATATATACATCACAAACTTACATAAACTTTTAGTTATGATGTTTTCATATATCCTATATGATTTGTTTTACATGCTGAGGAATAGGCAATAAGATCCTAGTGCATTGGTAAGATATATGAAGTTTTTTCTTTACGTATCAGCTTTTAGATATTGTGGTTAGCAGCAGTGGCTTACTGTTTTCCCATGTGTGGTAACTGTGGTGGCATCTTTGCCTTTAATTGCTATCACCTCTCCGTCGATCCATGCAACTTCAGGATCCTCAGCCCACACATGCGATCCGACTATGATGTTTACTGGAGTTCCCTGGATCATCAAGAAATAACAAAAATAATATTAGACATCTTTTCGTGTTGCAACTAAAAATCTTTCAGTTGAATAAAGATGAAAATCTTTCAGTTGAGGCTTACCATTACTGCGAGTCTATCTGATCATTGAACTAAGAATGGAAGAAGACAGGACTAATGAATCCCTCTTGTCCTTTTGAGAGAGAGAGAGAGAGAGAGAGGGAGGGAGAAAGAGGAAAGGGAGAGAGATAAAGGGTGAGAGGTAGTGTTTTTAAGAAATGATGAAATGCTTCAAATCAACTGAAAAGCAGAAGAAATACAGTTGGTGGGAACTCAAAAGAAAAAGGAGAGTAGCCACCACCCCCTCCCCCACCCTGTCACCTTTCTTTGATCATTCCACATAGGACCAATGACTTGGCGCCAGTTGAATCCCCCAGATATAAAATTTGTATCACTTTTAAGTTGGCCGGTTGAACGTGTCCATTTGCGTATACGATTCGGAGGCTCATATCTAGCTGATGCAGAGTATATGTTTAATTTATATCCTTATTACATACATCTTTGTTGATGGACCCCCAATGCTTTCCTAATTTGCCATGTTATGGTCATTGTGTTCCTAATTATGGCTTGCATTACCAAGCACTTTAGGTAGTACAAGTTTCTTTTAAATATTTGTTATGTTAACTTTTCTCTTTAATCAGTCATCCTTTTTTACACGAAACATGTATTTATCAATAGATTACTACATTAATGCCCATGTTCGAGAGCTGATTCATTCTTGTGTTTGTGTTATCATTTTTAAAGACTTTACTATGGATCAACTAGAAGTTTTATTGTACAGGTTTGTGTAAATACTTGTACTTTATTTTTCATTGTTCTTATGATTTGATTCTTTAAAGATAGTTTCTCATAAAGAGAAATTTTTGTTTTATTAAGTTACTGATGCATCTACATGTTTTCTACAAATTTTCCCAGAATTCAAAATCAGCAGGGGCAGCACCAAATTTTAATTCTGTTCAATTGTGATCAAAGAGGATCATTGGGGGTTCTGGTCATAAAAGAATGGAAAGACAAGTGCTGCCAACTTTTGGGTGGTGAGTATTGGGTCCCACCATGCCATCTGGGAAGGTAAAACATCTCCAGGGGCCCACATTTTCCACCTTCAAAATTCTTCTCTCCACTCACCAACCCTTAGCTGCTGATCTCACCTTGAGGGGATATGGATTTCAATTAAAATTGGGCGGTGGTGGTCTTGAATCTTGATGGTGAGCTTGGGGTTGAACTATTTCTGGCTTGTCCTTTCACATGGGAAAAGGTCTTGTGTTGTAATGGGTCCCACAAAAGCTTTCCAACCATTCTTTCTTCTTGTTTTGTTTGTTATACTTTAATAATGTTTAGATCTGATATAAAAATAAATTAATCAAAAATCATATTGTTATATTTTAGAATAATTCTTCTTGTCCATTTTGTATTCTTTTTCAGATCTTGATTCCCAGAATCTAGTAGGATGGATATTTCCTTCAACTTTTGAGTATTATTACAGTTGTTTTCTAATATAAATGAAGAGTTGTTAGCTTTATTTTAGGAGAATGTTGGAACTCAAGCTTGAATCATTATTCATACATTTAATTATCCCTAATTTTGTCCTTTTAATTATATTAGTTTATTAAATTAATATGTTTTATTTTATTTTGTAGGATTTAATATTTATTACAATAAAGTCAAAATCTTGGTGATCAAGTTTATATTTAATGCTCTTATTCATATAAGGAATGTCCAAGAAGAATCCTACAAGGAGAAGGAAAGAGGTGGAACAATCTTATCAGGCAATCAAATCAATCCAACAAGAGAAAGAAAAAGTCTATCTAGAAGATCTTTTGAGAGAAGTTGATTGCTACTAGGAAATTGAATCCTACATGGAAAGGGAATCAAAGTGTCCAAGTTCAATGAATCTAAATTAGGGTTCAAAGTTATTTTCCTATAAATAGGCCTCTTGTTTTAGAGAGAAAGGACCACTTGTTATTTTTTTTTCTCGCTTTTTCACTAGTGTAGGAAGGAGTAAGATATTTAGAGTTTGTCTTTTCTCTTATTCCAATCACGTTGTGGTACTACCGTCAGTGAGTATTTGTCACTTTCTTTTTTATTTATATAATAGAAATTTTTTTTTTAATTATTGTTCTTATTTCATGCAAATAGTAGTACTAATATTATTTGTTTTTGTTTTTAATTCCATGGCTAGCTAAATTTCTAATACCTAGGATTATGATGAAACTAAGTATTTCATAATAATATTTTCTTTTCGCTCCAAAATTAATGCCTAATTATTCTCACCTTCATATTTTCCTCCGCATAAATTGCATATGATTTTTATATCGATTATGTAGGTTTTGATAAGTTATAGTTAATCTGTGAATTTTTCATAACTTATGCTTGCCCATATTAATTATATGAATCATTATTTTTAAAGGAAAGGGAAAATAATTTGGGAATTGATTTAGAAATAAGAAATTATTTATTATGTTAATATTTGGTGGATTCTAATTCCTAGGTATCTTTTCTCATTAATAGTTTTCATCATTAATTAATAGTTTGCATAATTTAGTTAAAAAATCTTCTCCACCATTTTTATTTCTAATTTGCCTTAAAATATTAATTAAGGATATATTAAAGAATTAATCTAGTCTCTCGTGGGTTCGACCAGCATTTGCCAGCTTCTTCAATTCGACACTCGCACTTGCAGCTACATATTTTATCACATCAAGTTTTTTGGGCGCCATTGCGGGACTAGAATTAATTTTTATTTATTCCTTAATTTTTATTTATTCAATTAGTTTTAACTCATTTTTTTTTTCGTGATTATCAAGCGGATCAAGAAGCTTAAAAGATAAAGATTTTGTTGTCAAGTGCTTTTTTCTTGCATTTCAGATTCCATATTTTTTTTTTTTTTAAAAAAAAAAAAGTAGTAGTTTTTTTTTTTTATATATATTTTTTTATTTGTCGATTCATGCATTCACTCACGTAGAGCACATCCTCGTTAGGTTTTTTTTTTTTTTTTTTTTTTTTTTCAAAAATATAAACTGTGGTGATTGGCCGGAGGATCGAGGTACGCCAAAATTTCTCCTTCTTTCAGAATTCACATAGTTTTAGGACATTTTATTTGTTTATAGTTTTTTTTATTTGTGCATTTTCATCTTTAATCTAACATTAAGGGCACAACCTGTAATAATAAGATAAGGTGGGGATTTCATCACCCTTCCTCGCCCACAAACAACCCAATTTGCATTTTGCATGACCACGACCTAATAAAATCAAGTAGACGTTGGCCCCTAGAACTCTCGAGCTCAATTAGACAAGAAACTCCAAGAGGAGTTCAATTTTTAAATTAATCAAACTATCGTGTGTTCAGGCAAGTGGTTCAAAAGGTATACGCCTAAAGATTGTGTGGTTATTCAATTAGTCACCGTGATTCTACGGAGACTCTCCCACCTTCTTACACTTACCGGGCTAGTGGTATGATTAATTTCAAATTTGGTGGACCTCATGGTAACTTGGAACAGCTAGAGTCAGTTTAGATTTTATTTAGGTTAACCTTAGAAGTAATTTTTTTTTTTTTTTTTTTTTTTTTTTTTTTTTTTGTGCTTATCTCGATTATTTGCTAATTAGTGTATGCAAAAAGTGTGGATTAGGGACTTAAACATCCCGATTAGTGAGAAAACTTGATTTTTCTGATTTCACTTTAAAAGATCTCACTTTAAAAAAAAAAATGGAGGGCGCCTAAACTGCTTTTTTTAAGGGATCGATGTTATCCTTCCCGCTTCTCGCCTAACCTTCATGTATTAGTCTACCACCCAGAATCGGTAATAATTTTGAACTTAAGCCACATTTTATAAATATGTTACCTAGGTTTACTGGGATAAAAGATGCATATTTATTTATTCAGAATTTGAGGAAGTTTGTGCCTTAATGAAATTCAACAATTGTCTCGATGACTCAATTAGGCTAAGATTTATAACATTTGCTTTAAAAGATAATGCTAAAAAGTGGTTATATAGCCTACCAAATAATTCCATATCAACCTCGAGGGATTTGTTGTTACATTTCTAAAAAATATTTTCCAAATCATAAAATCGCTAAAATTAGGACCGCAATTCATCAATTTTGCCAACTTGAAAAAGAGTCCTTTGGAAATATTTTGATAGATTTAAAATTTGTTATCCCAAAGGCCCACACCACGGAATTGAGAAATGGAGATTGTGTCAAATTGCTTACGAAGGTTTAGACTATCCCACTAAAACAATGTTAGAGTCAATGTGTCAAGGGGATTTTCTGAATAATGATGAGGAGAAGGCTTGGGAGTTTTTAGAAGACTTAGCAAAAAAAACCATGCAATGGGAAACCACCCGAGAGACCGATAAACCTAGTTCATCTAGGGGTGTTCATACAATTGACAATTCAATTGCTACCGAAGCTAAGTTGGCCGGTGTACTTAAATGACTTGAAGATTTAGAAACTAGGGGACAATCACACGTGAACCAAGTCTCAACACCAACACCTTTGTGTCTAAAGTGTAATTCACCAAGCCATGTGATCGAGGAATGTCCTAGAGTCGCGTCCCCAATTTGAAGAATATGAACAAGTCAATGCAATGTTTCAACGACCTAGAATGACCCATTTGCACCCACTTATAATCCCGGTTGAGGAATCATCCTAATTTTGTATGGAACCAAGGACCCTACCCAAATAATTCTTCAAATCAGTCAATCACCTCTAAATCAATCTTTTCAACCTTACCAAAAGTCAAATCCTTGTCCGTACCAAAATTCAAATCCAGCACCTCAATATCCACCAGGTTTTTCTAATGAAAGTGAGAGGAGACTTAACACCTTAGAGAAGAGTGTGAGCACCTTAGAGAAGAGTGTGGAAACTTTAATAAAATCTCAGCAAAGCACTAACCAAGCCATTTCTCGCTTAGAGATCCAAATGAGTCAATTGGCCACTGCAGTTAGTGAAAGAGAGAAGGGTAAACTTCCTAGTCAACCCGAGACCAATCCAAAATTTTCAGTCCCTACTCAAAAACCTTATCATGTTAATTCACTTGAAAACAACCAAGTCAATCATGTGAATTCTGTAATTTCTTTAGGGTCTGGAAATTATTTTAACAATCATGCTGGAATTGATAATGAAGAAGAGAAAAAATTAAATGTTGAATCTAACGATCCATCTTCAAAGTCAACCCAGCCTGAAAATCCCACAAACTCTGAGTCAGTAGGCCCATCCACTAATCATGTTTCAAAACCTGATTCAACCACACCTTATGAGTCAACTAAAAAGTCTTCAAACCAAAAGCCCCATTCCTCAAAGACTTATTTCAAACAAGCAACAAATACCTAATTGGACAAAATTTCTAGAAGTGTTCAAACAAGTGAAAATTAACATTCCTCTTCTAGATGCCATTCAACAAGTTCCCCATATGCTAAATGTCTAAAAGATTTGTGCACACATAAAAAGAACCACTCATGTTCCTAAGAAAGCTTTTCTAATGTTCCCATGTGAGTTCTATCTTGTCATGTCAAGTCCCTCGTGAAATATAAGGACCCCTATTGTCCTACTATTTCATGCATCATAGGTGACACATTAATTGAAAAGGCTTTGCTTGATTTAGAGCTAGTGTGAACTCATACTATTTTCTCGTGTACCAAACCTTAGGCTTAGGAGAGTTGAAAAGACAAGTGTCACACTCCAACTAGTCGACTGCTCCATTAAAGTGCCAAAAGGAATAGTTGAAGATGTACTTATTAAGGTTGGTGATTTTGTCTTCCCTCGCTGACTTTTGTTGTCCTTGAAACCCACTCGTGTTGTCAATCCCAAGGGTCAAATTCTCTAATTTTAGGTAGACCATTTCTAGCAACTTCTAATGCGTTAATCAATCTATAGAAATGGACTAATGAAATTAACATTTGGGAACATGACAATTGATTTAAATGTGTTTAATGTGGGAAAGCAACCTTGTGATTTTTCTGACCAACCCGTTGAAGTGAACATGATTCAGGACATGTCCGACAATGAACTTACAGGAGAAGACAAAATTTTTAATTTTTGTCTAAATCATTTTGGTCAAAATTGGGATGAAACAGAATATGTAAATGAGGTTAATGAAATGCTAGAGTCATCAACATCAATGTCTTACTCTAAATGGGAACCCGAGACTGAGCCATTCTTGCAATCTTCATAACCTCTTGAAAAGAGTCCACCAGAGTTAGAACTCAAACCTCTCGCTCGATAATCTTAAATATGCCTATTTAGGTCCCTCCAAAACTCTTCCCGTAATCATTGCTTCCAATTTAACAAACACACAGAGGAGGAAGAGTTATTGACCATCTTGAGAGAAAACAAGGAAGCCATAGATGGAGTATAACCGATATTAAGGGATCACCCAACCATTGTCCAACATAGGATCCACTTAATAGATGATGCTAAACCCGTGAGAGACCCACAAAGGCTGTTAAACCCGGCTCTAAAAGAGGTTGTTAAGAAAGAAATTTTTAAGTGTTCAGATAATGGGATCATTTATCCCATTTCGATAGCTCGTGGGTAAGTCCTGCTCAGTGGTACCTAAAAAGTCCGCTTAACTGTGGTTCAAAATGAAGCTAATGAGTTAGTTCCCACCGTGTCCAATCTGGTTGAGGGTTTGTATAGACTATAGAAAACTCAATGTCGCCACAAGAAAGGATCATTTTCCTTTACCCTTCATAGACCAAATTCTAGAAAGATTAGTCGGTCATGCTTATTATTGTTTCCTCGATGGTTACTTCTGCTACTTTCAAATTCCCATAGCCCCGTAAGACCAAGAAAAGACCACATTCACTTGTCCTTATGGAACCTTTGATATCGTCGCTCACCCTTTCGGCTATGTAGTGCCCCCGCCACCTTTCAAAGATGCATGATGAGCATTTTTTCCGACATGGTAGAGAAATTTCTAGAAATTTTCATAGATGATTTTTCCATATTTGGGTCTACATTTCATGAATGCCTTCACCACCTCGACTTAGTTCTAAGGAGATGTAAGGAAACAAACTTAATCCTAAATTGGGAAAAATGTCATTTCATGGTAAAAAAAAAGGAATTGTTCTTGGTCACATCATATCCTAAAAGGAATCAAAGTAGATAAAGCCAAAATCGACCTCATTTCCAATCTTCCACCACCTAGGACAATCAAAGAAATTCGCTTTTCCTAGGGCATGCAGTGCTTTTATAAAGCGATTCATTAAAGATTTTAGTAAGAAAGCAAGACCTCGACCAATCTTCTAGGTAAAGATGCAAAATTTGAATTTAATGAAAATGTCTTCAATCCTTTGAACAACTCAAAAGGAGTTAACTTCAGCCCTATCATCAAATCACCCGATTGAGACAACCATTTGAGTTAATGTGTGATGCATCCGACTATGCAATTGGTGTCGTTTCTAGGCAAAGAATCAACAAGATTCCCCATGTCATATACTATGCTAGTAGGACTTTGAATGATGCTCAATTGAACTATTCAACTACTGAAAAAGAACTTCTAGTCAGTAGTTTTTGCCCTAGAAAAGTTTCGATCTTATCTTATCGGGTCTAAAATAATTGTTTACACCGACCATGCCGCTTCAAACATCTTCTTTCCAAAAAAGATTCAAAAGCTCGTTTAATTCATTGGGTCTTATTGCTCCAAGAATTTGACCTAGAGATACGAGACAAAAAAGGGTCTGAAAACGTGGTAGCTGATCATTTGTCACGTTTAGTAGTGGAGTCCAACTTTGACCTGCCCTTAAATGAATCTTTCCCAGATGAGCAGCTTTTCTCTATATCTGCTACACCTTGGTTTGCTGATATTGTGAATTACCTAGTGACTAGTGAGATCCCTTCCCATTGGTCCAAACAAGACCGATCCAAGTTTCTTTCACAAGTCAAACACTTTTATTGGGATGACCCCTATTTGTTCAAATATTGTCCCCGATCAAATCATTAGAGGTGTGTACCCCGACCACGAAGTTTAGAAGTGTTCTCATCATTTTGTCATGACTAAGCTTGTGGAGGACATTTTGGAGGCAAAAAGACTACCGCCAAAGTCCTCCAATGTGGTTTCTATCGCCCTAGTCTATTCAAGGATGCCACATCATTTTGTGCCAATTGCAATAGGTGTCAACAATTAGGAGGATCACTAGAGGAATATGATGCCAATGCAACCTATTCTCGTCATCAATTATTTGATGTGTGGGGAATCGATTTCACGGGCCCATTTCCAAATTCTTTTGAAATCAGACATTTTACTTGCGGTGGATTACGGTCTAAGTGGGTAGGCTATACCAACTAAGACCAATGACAACAAGGTTGTTGTCAAATTTTGAAAGAGAATATTTTCTCTCTTTGGTACCCCTAGGGCCATAATCAGTGATCAAGGCAAACATTTTCGCAATCAGCCTTTTTCATCCTTGCTAAAAAAGTATTCCATCACCCACAAGCTTGCAACATCATATCACCCTCAAACAAGTGGTCAAGTAGAAGTCTCAAATAGGCAAATAAAACAAATCTTGAAAAAAACGGTGAGTTCTAATAGAAAAGATTGGTCTCTAAAATTGTCAGATGCATTGTGGGCTTACCGTACTGCCTTTAAGACTAATTTAGGAATGTCACCAGATAGGCTTGTGGTTTGGGAAAGCTTGTCACTTACCCGTTGAACTTGAACATCGTGGCTTTATGGGCCATAAAACAAGCTTGAATTTTGATATGTCCACCGGTGGGAGTCATGATAAATTGCAATTAGTGAAGTTAGATGAGATTAGAACGATGCTTATGAAAATGCTAAAATTTACAAGGAAAGAACAAAAGTGTTTCATGATAAATCAATTTTGAGAAAATCATTTTCACCGGTCAAAAAGTTCTCTCAGATAATTCTAGGCTACATTTATTTCCGGCAAATCATGCTCTAGATGGGATGGACCTTTTGTAGTGAAGGTAGTTTACTCTCACGGGCAAGATATATTGAAAATCCAAAGAGTGGAGAAATTTTCAAAGTGAATGGTCAACGACTCAAACCCTTTTTAGAAATGCCGACCGAACCGGAGGAGGTGGTATACCTTGTTGACCCACCTGATTCAGCATGACTGGTACTGCACTTGTTTTTGTAAGTTTGTACGATATTTTTCTTTTCAGACAATATTGTCATCCAGCTTCGCCTTCCTCATCGCCCAAGGTATAATTCTTTCATATCTTTGTTCTCTTTTTTTTCATTTGCATACATCGAGGACAATGCATGATTTAGGTATGGGGAGTTTTTTTCAGATTAGATTTTTTTTTTTTTACTTTTTAAAAAAAAAAAAAAAATTAAAAATTAAAAAAAAAATTTTGTTCGACTTTTTATGAATTGAATTAATTCTAATAAGTGTTGGTGGAGCAAAACGCATGAGTGAGATCGAAAGATTTAGAACTCTTGAATTTTTGATAAGATACAAAATCTTAGTTCAAAACACCATCCGGATTTAAAATTGATTTCACAAGCATTTTTGCATTTCACGCTTGCACTAATTTTAGTTGTGGGGTATAAACCATGATTCGAGTAATTTCAAAAAAAAAAAAAAAAAAAAAAAAAAAAAAATGAAGTTGAGAAAAGTTGAAAAAAAAGAAATAAATAAATCGCTTCAATGTCCATTAAACGAAATAACTGGGTATCCAAGCCTCGGGAAGCATCGATATTCACGCTGAAAAGTATGATGGATAAAAGCAAATGACTAGTCTAATTTTGTGGCCTTTGTTACTCGAAAGTTAGTAAATCCTTAGGGGTGTCTCTACACCTAGTGCCCTAAAGCCATCTCCGGTTTGGGAGTCATCGGTCCAACGCCGCTTACATGGGTAACTCTCGAAAAGCCTAAGAAAATGAGACATCGCACAAGTCAAGAATCAAAATTGAAAAAAAAAATGGAGAAAAGGAAGGAAAAAAAGAAAGACAAAGAAAAAAAGAGTTTGCTTGATTTTCATGGTAAAAATCCCTACTAAGAGTTACATCACATACACATGCATGCATCACATGAAATTGATTTAATGAAGGATGGTGTCTAAAATGAAGATCGAGTATTTTTGATAAGGTGAAAGTGTGATTTTGAATTTAATCTTGCTTATGTATAATGCCCATAAATATTTAGAAGTTTTCTTTCAATTTCATAATTTGTTGAACCCAAAAATATTTTTAAATTTTGTGGGTATATTCACTGCAAACCCTCACGAGACACAACTCGTCCACTTGGGGTAACCTTGGGGTTTAAAGGCTTGTTGCACATGCTAAGTGCAATCGTGTTTCCTACGAAAATGGGGTATTGTAATTTTTGTTTTATTTTTATTTTTATTTATTTTACTCGAGGACGAGCAAAAGCTAGGTATGGGGGTATTTGATAGAAACGTAATTCATACATTTAATTATCCCTAATTTTGTCCTTTTAATTATATTAGTTTATTAAATTAATATGTTTTATTTTATTTTGTAGGATTTAATATTTATTGCAATAAAGTCAAAATCTTGGTGATCAAGCAATATTTAATGCTCTTATTCATATAAGGAATGTCCAAGAAGAATCCTACAAGGAGAAGGAAAGAGGTGGAACAATCTTAGTGTGCAATTCAAATCCAACAAGAGAAAGAAAAGTCTATCTAGAAGATCTTTTTGAGAAGTTGATTGCTACTAGGAAGTTGAATCCTACATGGAAAAGGAATCAAAGTGTCCAAGTTCAATGAATCTAAATTAGGGTTCAAAGTTATTTTCCCTATAAATAGGCCTCTTGTTTTAGAGAAAAGGACCACTTGTTATTATTTTTTTTTCTCAGTTTTTCACTAGTGTAGGAAGGAGTAAGATATTTAGAGTTTGTCCTTTCTCTTATTCCAATCAGTTGTGGTACTACTGTCAGGGAGTATTTGTCACTTTCTTTTATTTATATAATAGAAATTCTCTTTTTAATTATTGTTCTTATTTCATGCGAATAGTAGTACTAATATTATTTGTTTTTGTTTTTAATTCCATGGCTAGCTAAATTTCTAATACCTAGGATTATGATGAAACTAAGTATTTCATAATAATATTTTCTTTTCGTTCCAAAATTAATGCCTAATTATTCTCACCTTCATATTTTCCTCCGCATAAATTGCATATGATTTTTATATCGATTATGTAGGTTTTGATAAGTTATAGTTAATCTGTGAATTTTTCATAACTTATGCTTGCCCATATTAATTATATGAATCATTATTTTTAAAGGAAGGGAAATAATTTGGGAATTGATTTAGAAAATAAGAAATTATTTATTATGTTAATATTTGGTGGATTCTAATTCCTAGGTATCTTTTCTCATTAATAGTTTTCATTATTAATTAATAGTTTGCATAATTTAGTTAAAAAATCTTCTCCACCATTTTTATTTCTAATTTGCCTAAAATATTAATTAAGGATATATTAAAGAATTAATCTAGTCTCTCGTGGGTTCGACCTGCATTTCTTGCCAGCTTCTTCAATTCGACATCGCGGCACTTGCAGCTACATATTTTTCATCACATCATAGTGAAAATATCAAAAAATCATGTGAAAATATTAATTTTCTTATACATAATGTATTGTTGTGTTGAACTATATTAGTCAACAAGGTATATTAGGATATGTAGATATGGAGTGCAGTGTTGTACTATACTCCCATCATCCCTTAATATAAGGTCGTTTTAGAGTTTTGCATAAGTATTAAAGAAATGATTGTATAACATTAAATATAATAGTATCAATTGTCTGTAGTTAAAAGAGAATTTTATTTATTTATTTATAAGAAAAAAATGAATGGACATCCATATTATAACTATTCATAACACTCCCCTTTTATGTCCATTTATCAAGAATATGCCTCGTCAACTAAAACCTTTTTAGGAAAAGATGGTGCCATGTGGATAAAAACCTAAGAGGCGTGAAGGAAAAAAAAGTACATAATTCTTCAAAAACTTATATAGATATTTTCTTTATTCTTCAAAAACTAAATACATTAGTAATTACTCCTCTCATGATTATATCATTGAGATCTCTCGAGTCGACATCCATAATCCAACGCTGTGGACTAAGCTTCTCAAATGTAAAAACCTAGAAGGAAAAAAGAGTACGCTTATGTTAATAATTATCGCCAAATTTTCACTCGACGAAATCGCTGATTCAAATGTAGAAGTAACATTTATATCACCATTCTTCCTGTTTAACATTTATATCACCATTCTTCTCGAAGGTCATGAGTGAAAAGAACTTTAGTGAAATATGTTTTGTTCTATCACCTTTGATATATCCTTCCTCGAGTCGACAACGATGTCAGATTATCCTCATATAAGACCGCTTGTTTTTCTTCTCCTCAAGATAAACCGCAAGCTCTCCGTATGTGTTGAATTACGCATCTTAACCATACACATTCATTCACGACTAACCTCATGTATTGCCAAAATTTCAAAGATGGTTAAGATGTAGCTACTATAGTTTGCTTCATCGAACGCCAAGAAATGGTGGTTCCACCACAAGTGAATACATATCCAATTTACGATCGAGCATTATGAGGATCTGATAGTACCTCGCATCCGCAAAACCAATCAAATCTGCTTTGGGTTGGTTAGAAAATACAAACCCATATCCTTTGTACCTTGTAGGTAACGAAGTATATGTTTAATTCCATTCCAATGCCTTCTGGTTGGACAAGAGCTATATCTTGCTAATAAGTTGATGAGAGAATGATATATCGTGTCGTGATGACTAAAGAAGATACATTAGTGCTCCAATTGCACTCAAGTATGGTACTTCAGACCAAGAATCTCTTCATCATTTTCTCGAGGTCTAAAAAGGGTCTTTATTTACATCAAGTGACCTCACAACCATCAGGGTGCTCAACGGATGTGCTTTGTCCATATAAAATCGTTTTAACACCTTCTCTATATAAGATGTTTGATGCACAAGAATACCATCCTTTAAATGCTCTATATGTAACCCAAGACAAAATTTTGTTTTTCCAAGATCTTTCATTTCAAATTCTCTTTTCAAGTACTCTACTACCTTTGAAATCTCTTCAGAGTTCCAATGATATTTAGATCATCAACATATACTCGCAAATAATAACAAACTCAAATCTAGATCTCTTTATAAAAATGCATGGGCTAATGTGATCATTCTTATATCCCTCCTTTAACAAATATTCACTAAGATTTGTTATACCACATGCTAACCTAGGATTGTTTTAATCCATATAGAGATCTATTTAATTTGATCGAGTATCGTTTCTCGAGAACCGGATTTACATGCTTCTGGCAATTTAAATCCTTCTGGGAGTTTCATATAAATTTCATTATCAAGTGGGCCATACAAATATGTCAGAACGACATCCATTAGACGCAAAAATGAAGTCCTTCTTTTTATCGCTGCATCGATTAGGAATCAAAAGTAGTCACATCCATCACAGTGAGAGTATGTCTCTTCATAATCAATACCGGGTCTTTGTGAAAATCCTCAAGAACTAGTCGTGCTTTATGTCGCATAATTTCACCCTTTTCATTTCGCTTTTCGAACAAAAACCCATTTGTACTCTAATCGGTTTTACACCATCGTGTGTACTGACTCATCGGGTCCAAAAACATTTCTTTTCAAGAGATTTCAATTCCGCCAATCAAGGCTTTTCCATTTTGGCCAATCAATTCTATGCATGCATTCCTCAATAGACCTTGGTTCAAGATCCTCGTCATCTTTTATAACATCTAGCGCTATATTGTATGAAAAAACATTATCGATGTCAATTTCATTTCGGTTCCATATTTTTCTGGACATGACATAATTTATCGAGATCTCTTCATTTTCAATGATTTCAGGTACCTAATTGTCTTTTGGAACTGTAATATTAGTCATGTCTAGAGGTTTTTCTCAGAGACTCTTCCGAGTTACCATTTCCTCATCACGACCATCTTCAATCTTTGTTCCTTTTCTCATACGAGGATTCTTATCTTTGAACCGATCGGTCTACCACGCTCAAGCGTGCTTTTTAGATTCATCAAGCAACAAGAGGTTGTCCCGCCGGGACATCAATTTTAATTGAGCATTAATAACCGTATATGTGACTTTGTTACACTCTTTGGGTCAGAAAATGCGTCTGGCAATTGATTTGCTAAACTTTGTAAATGAATTATTTTATGAACTTTTAGTTCACATTGTTTTGTACGAGGATCAAAATGAGACAATGATAATTCATTCCAGCTTATCTCTTTTTCCAGCTGCCTATTTTCTCCCCCTAATGTTGGGAAGACTGATTCATCAAAATGACAATCAGCGAATCTAGCTGTAAATAAATCCCCTGTTGATGGTTCTAAATATTTAATTATAGATGGGGATTCATATCCAACATATATTCCTAACCTCCTTTGAGGTCCCATCTTAGTACGTTGTGGTGGAGGAATTGGAACATATACAGCACAACCAAAAATTCTTAGATGAGAAATATTTGGTTCCTGACCAAAAACCAATTGTAAAGGGGAGTACTTATGATAACTTGTTGGTCTGATGCGAATTAGTGTTGCCGCATGTAAAATAGCATGACCCCAAGCAGAAATTGGAAGTTTTGATCTCATTAGTAATGGTCTTGCAATCAATTGAAGACGCTTAATCAATGATTCTGCAAGGCCATTTTGTGTGTGAACATGTGCTACAGGATGTTCAACACTTATCCCAATAGACATACAATAATCATTGAAAGTTTGGGAAGTAAATTCACCAGCATTGTCAATACGAATTTTCTTGATGGGATAATCTGGAAAATGTGCTCGTAATCCGATTAATTGAAAGCAAGTAACCTCGCAAACGCCAAAGTCATGAGTTGATAATAGAGATACATGTGACCACCTTGTTGATGCATCAATTAAAACTATAAAATATCTAAAAGGTCCACATGGTGGATGAATTGGTCCACATATATCACCTTGTATTCGTTCCAAAAAAGTAAGGGATTCAAATCCTCTATCTTAGCCATGATGGTTAACAATTAACTTGCCTTTGAAAACAAGCAAAGACACGGGAAATCATTCGATCAAGAATCATTGGTTCTCCAATGGATGTCCACATGAATTCTCAATTATTCTTCGCATCATTATCGATCCAGGATGGCCTAACCGTTCATGCCAAACAACAAAGTTATTGTGATTCGTTAGCTTTTTATTAACAACCACATTTGTTTCAATTGTTCTAATTCTCGTGTAGTACAAACCAGAGGAAAAAGCTGGTAATTTTTCTAATACACTTTTATTACCCGAGATTATACTCGTAATGTGAAGATACTCAATCTTTCCTTCACATGTTGTCTCAATATGATACCCATTTCGGCGGATATCCTTAAAACTCAATAAATTTCTTTGAGACCTGGGAGAGTATAATGCTTCATCAATTTCAAATTTTGTTCCTCCAGGCAAGAAAATGTTAGCTCTTCCGGAGCCTTCTATCAATTTTGCACTACCCGATATAGTACTAACATTGGCCTTTTGCATTATAAAAGAAGAAAAATATTTCTTATTCTATAATATAGTGTAGTAGTAAATACTGTCTCATGAGACATATATCTCCACCATTCATTGCAAATCGAATCAAGAGAGTATCTATGTTATTCAATGAAAATAAGAAATACATAATTAGATTAATAAAATATCCCATATATAACGAATCATAAGGAAACAGTTAAACATGATAAAAAAACATAATAATTAGAATTTTATTAATGCTTAAAATAAAGTCCAATAACATCAAAGCATCATCTAAAAATTTTATATTTGGACACTCTCATCACTAAACAAGAAGTCAATTTTTTCTTCAGGATTTGAGAAAAAATCATTAACATCTAGATGAGTGGTATCAACACAACCATAATTAAAATCATCATTTCCGTAATCAAGATTTGTCTCATCTTTTCCATCCTCACTAGAAAAATTTGTCTCTTTCTTCACTAGCAAAATTCCCTTTATCTTTATTTTTAGTGATTGTTGATAGAGCTCAACAAGATGTTTTGGTGTACGATGTGCACGAGACCAATGGACTTTACCTCCACAACGATAACACAAATTCTCCATGGTATTTTTATCTTTATCACCTTTTTCGCTTTTCCATCCTTATATTCCCACTTCTAGTGGGTATATGTGTTTGAGAAATGACCACCACGATGATTATTTCGACCACGCCCACGCCCATGTCCACTAACCACGCCCACGACTATCGGCATGACCTCTCGCTTTTTCCATTATATGTTACGTTCATTCACCGCAGGAATGGAGCAGATCCAATTGATTCGCCTCATGATTTTTCATCAATAGTTCATTGTTTTGCTCACCACAAGGAGGCATGAAATCGCCTTCGTAGTATTTCTTAAAGCCCTTTTCACGATATTGTCATCAAGCAGGAGCATATTAGATGCGTGAAAGGTGGAGAATGTTTTTTCTAACATATCTGCATCAGTGATCTTTTCTGCACATAATTGTAATTTAGAACTGATTCTAAACATAGCTGAGTTATAATCACTTACAGATTTAAAATCTTGTAATCTTAGATGCATCCAATCATAACGAGCTTTAGGAAGTATTACGCTTTTCGGTGGTCGATTCTTTCCTTTAGATTGTTCCAAAGGATAAGTGGATCTTTAATAAATAAATATTCAATTTTAAGTCCCTCATGGAGGTGATGACGAAGAAATATCATCGCTTTGGCCTTATCTTGACTAGATGTTTTGTTTCCTTCTTTGATAGTATCACCAAGACCTTTTGCATCTAGATGAATTTTAGCATCTAACACCCATGATAAATAATTCTTTCCAGTAATGTCAAGAGCCACAAATTCAAGTTTAGCAATGTTTGACATTATGAACTATCACAAATATGATTAACAAGTTAGAAAAAAAATATTCTAAAAATAAATTAAATACACAACATAATTAACATAATACTTTAAGTACATTAATTTATCGAATAGTTGTAACCTATATGTAAAAACTAATACTTGAAGCTAGTACGTGCAGTTTAGTAGTTACAAGCCTTTAATCTAACCTGATATGCCTGTAGTGTACTAAGCCACTAGTTGCATAGGCAAACCTGTATGTTTCATTATAGTCATTCTCACCATGTGTTTATAAGAACTAACTAGTCTGTTAACAATAATACTCCATATTTGACCCACACCAAGCTTCTGTTTACATGTAACGTTATATTGTTATTGTTAAAAATTTCAAGCATGTTGTACTATGTCTAAATGAACAAGCTGTTAACCAATTATCAACATAATGTGACGTATCGGATTCACTGCAAAGTGAACGTTAGTGCAATAAAAACTTGAATAGCCGGTACTGACATATATAACATGTGCAATAATCACTGATATATGTATAAAGAGATAAAATTATACCTTCTTCTGCTACAAACAAAATATGATTATCTTCAAAATAAGGAGCAATTCGTGCTGATAACGTATTATAATTTTAGAGAGAGCATAAGAAGATTATATAAGAAATGAGATTTTCTATTATTCTTCAAGTTCAACCAATACATGGATAGTGAGCCTCTATTTATAGGCTACACAAGTACATGACATAAATAGGAAGAATAAATAGCTCATCAATGTATGTAGGTTATGTAAGTTATAGAAAATGAATGGACATCCATATTATAACTATTTATAACAGTTACACTTTAATTCACACGCAATTATAGTTGATTCTTTATCATTCCATTCGATCACTAACAACCGTGATAAATGATAAATTCGTCTCGAGTTCAATTCGAAATCATAAATTCGTACTCGAATTCGAATTATATTTAAAAAAATTTATTCAGATTCGACTCGATTCGAATTCGATCCAACTCGGATCAAATAATATTCAAATTACTCGCAAATTTCAAATTTAAGCTCGAATTCGAGTCTCCACATAATAACTAGTTTTATAATAAATATAATTATAAATTGAATTTATTATTTTACTTAGAAATGAGAAAATATATTTACTATTACACTTTATAAATATAAAATCACAGTTAAAATTAAAAATAAAACAAAATAATAATAATTAATTATCCTAATTTGATTTAAATTTGTATATATTATAAGAGAATGTATCAGGTATCTGATCGAATCTATATCAATCGAGCAAGGTTCTCAAAACCGGACCGTTCATCGAACCGAAAAAGGTACTTGGTGAATGGGTCACTGGTTCAACCAGTGGTCGAATCGTTATTGACCCAGTAACGCTATTAATATGTAATAAATAATAAATAATTAAATATATTAATTATTATTATATATTATATATAATATTTAGTAAATATGTAAAATTAATTAATTTATTTTAAAAAATAAAGTTTTTTAGACAAATAATACCTGTTAAATTAGCCGAGTCAGAATTAAAGTTTTTTAGTCCAGGCTTTTGACACACACCAACCAAACACTCCTTCCCTATACCTCCTCTTCTCTTCAATTATTTGTTTATCACTCACCTAAAATTGAGTAAAAAAACGAGTAAAACCGAATAATCGAACCGGACCGAATTTTTAACCGAAATATTTCGATTATTCGATTATTTTGAGTATTTCGATTATATCTGTTTTATTATTTAGTTTTTGAGTTCCGATTTGATTATTGAAATTTGGTATTTCGGTTAACCATATAACCGAATTCATTGTACGCATGCATGGACTCATCAACTAGAAGTTATGTATATTTGTTATATGTGCATAGCTTATTGGACACATTACAATAAAATCTTATAATTAAATATACGTATAATTATAATATAATTAATGAGGTTCATGAACTGGGATCAAAGATTAAGAAGTGGTGATAATAAAACTATGTGTTCCAGTTTTAAACGGAAAAGAAATTAACAAAATATTTAATTTATAATGATGAAAAATAGAATTTTTTTTTTTTATGTTGTTATTGAATTTATAAAAGAAAAAGAAAAGAACATATTTGGATTATTAATTTACCCTATTTTAGTTAAATTTATTTATAACATAGTGGGTATGATAAATATAATAATTAATTGTTAATACTCCGTATTATTTAGTTTTTAGCTTAAACCATCTGTCTTTAAACAAAAAATTTTGACAAGAAATAAAAAATTACTAAGTTTTTCATCATTTTTTAATGTTCATTAAAAAAACTTAATAACACAAGAATTGAATTTAGATTTTTCATCAATTTTTTATGAATTTTAAAACTCAGTAACTCAATTGTAAATATGAGAATTACTAATGATAATAACTAACTACAACATTTTTTTATAACAATAAACCATGCATTAAAACTAAAAATAATTACACCTAAATAGATTTAATTTCAATTATTACCCGAACAACCGAATAGTAAATTCGGTTATTCAGTAAATCGGTTATTTGTTCAGATACTAAAATTGTATAAATTTTAATTTTTGACAGAATAACTTATTCAGTTTGGTTATAACCGAATGATCACTCGTAAGTACTCTCACCTCACATTTGTTTACTTCACTATCTCTTCTTCTTTCTTCTAGTCTCACCGCTGCTAACAAGCTCTACACAGCCCACAAATCTACAGAATCTTTTGAGCTCTGTGTGGTGGAAGGTGGGACAAGAATTGGGGGACGGATTAACACTTCAGAGTATATGGTGGTGACATAGAATTTAGATGGGGGCAATCTGGATCCATGGAATTGGGAATAGCCCAATTCATAAAATTGCTCAACAAATCAATTCATTAGAGTCTGAGCAGCCATGGGAATGTATGGATGGGTTTCTTGATGACCCAATCACCATTGCTAAAGCTGGGTATTAGCTTAACCCTTCTCTTGTTGATTCTGTTTCAGCCTTGTTCAATTCATTAATGAATTTTGTAAAAGGGTTGATTTTGAAGGAGAAGGAGATGTTGCAGCTAAAGCTTTGTTGAATTGTGTGAGTCTGAAAGTCCAAGTGTCGGATCTTTTCTATCCGGTTACCTAGGTCACCCGGTTGAACCGCCGGGTCATCGGGTTTGAATGGGTTTTAGACTAAACCGGTTAATTGGTCTAAACCGGATTGGAAGGTGGACCACCGATTTCGATTTTTACCGGTCTGAAAATCATGCAATCGAGTATGTATCGAATCACAATCAAGAATTCGAGTAGTTTGAATTTTGAACGAATCGAGTATAAATTTGTTCAGATTTTATTCATATTTTTAATGTTCAGATTTGGATCATACTATTACTCAAATTTTTATTTAAACTATTTGAATGAGTCGAGTATATGTTTCGATTTTTACCTTCTGTGCTGCCTTACATACTCAAAGCAAAGACAGGCTAACCCGAAATTAATTACTTGTTGTGCATAGAAGAAAGCATGCTCAAAGTCAATCCTTCGAAATATCACAAAAGAAATTTTATAGAGTACAAAAATGAAGTCCGACCCTAACCCATTTTAGTTTCTTATTCCTCCAAGTATAACCGACTTTTTTTTTCCTGCCGACAGTGACACCATTGAGCATCATGGTTCAAAAGTATCCCCGAGTTGCTGAAATCTTATCTTACGTTTGGACTTAGAGAATGAAATAGAGAAAGAAATAAAATAAAAATAGCGTATTTAATGATTATTTTAAAAAATAAATTATTCTGATAGAATGTAAATTTATTTCATTTTTTTGTTTTTTTTATTTTATGTGAAAAAGGTGAAATAAAATTCATTCAAATGGAATGAATATATATGTGATAATTATGACATGATATGATAACAACCACCAACAACAACAACCAAACATAATTTTAAAATACTTTAAAATTATTTCATTCCATCACCTATTCCATTCTTTTAATCCAAACACATCATTAGTGTATCGATATAATTTCTTGACTCATCAATTCGATAACGTGACTTCGATAATGAGTCACGAATTGTAATTTTAAGTATTATTGATGTAAATTTACGTATATGCAAAATTTCACCCTAATGGAAAAAAAATCATTCTAAACTTGTATGAGTCATACACTACAACAAAAAGGGCTAATTTTGACGAAATATTCCGTCGAATTTAACGATATTCCGTCGAAGTTATCATAATTTTGACGGAATATTCAGTCAAAAATTCGGTCGGTTATAAACGAGTCGAACTTAAGTTCGTCGAGAATTCAGTCGGGAGTACGTACTTCCAACTAATTTATCTTCGACCGAAATTTTCGTCGATATTAGCCTATCCTCGACGGAGTATCTTCGATTGAAATTTTTGTCGACAGTAGCCTATCCTCGACGGACTCCATTCCGTCGATTATAGATCGGTCAGATTTAATCTGCTACGTGGCATAAATGCGTGACATATGGACAGTGTGAGACCCCAAATTTTATGAATAAAGATTTAAATTTCTCGAAATATTTTTTTTTTAATATTATGATGTGGATTTGATATAATGTTATAGTTGTGGGTAATATTTATAAATTTTGAAAAGTATGCAAGTTGTTGTATAATATTCGATTGGTCGGGGAATATTCTTTTTGTCGGGGAATATCCGTGCGACGGTACAATCATTAGTGGACCTCATGGCGGAATTATCATTTGATTGAGAAAACGACAAAAATATTTTTATGAAAATAACGACGGAAGTTTTACCGTTAAAACTGCTGAACTACTCGGTAGTAAAAAATACAATGTCTACGCTGTAGTTGCATAAGTAGCACACGATATTGATTATTGATGCTTACATGAGAAGTCACTCGCTTTTGTTCAATTATTGCTTCTTGTAATTGTTGCATATAGTATCTCACGTTATTTGATTCAATTATTGTCGATATTTTATATATTATTAAATCAATAATTGAGATAACAAAGTTATTAATATTATTATTTGCAATATAAACGATGTCTGTAAGTTCTCGCCAGGAGAGGTTTGGTCACCTAATTGCGCATGAATAAGGAGAAATCCTTATTGGAAAGCCCCTTTTCTCCTCGGGAACGACCGATCGATTAATATTGTGAATTATAATAATGATGATAAATGTTGTTAAATATATTGAGGTGTCTTTTATGAAGTCACTAAGTTTTTATATATATATATATATATTATATATAAATTTTGTTTTATTAGTATTATTAATGTAATAAAATAGAAAAGCTTTTTATATAAAATGTAATACTTTTATAAAGTTATTTATTTTATTAGACTATAAATAGTATATTATATTCTATTATGCATAGTATTTTTTGCATAGTAAAATCTTTTTATATAAAATGTAAATACTTTTATAAAGTTATTTGTTTTATTAGACAATAATTAGAATATATTATATTTTATTATACATAGTATTTGCATAATAAAATCTTTTTATATAAAATGTAATACTTTTATAAAGTTATTTGTTTTATTAGACAATAATTAAAATATATTATATTTTATTATGCATAGTGTTTTGCATAAGTGCTCGTGATAGTGTTTGCATAGTAAAATCTTTTATATAAAATATAATTCTTTTATAAAGTTATTTGTTTTATTAGACTATAAATAGAATATATTATATTTTATTTAAAAGATTTTGTTTTATTAGAATATTTTATTAATCTTTGCATAGTAAATCAATATGGACCGTCTCGCTTTAAAAGTAAATCAATCTGACCGCTTCATGAATTAGTTCTTATTCATCCCATTCTCCTAAAAATAAAGCTCATTCCTTCATTATTTCTTACTTAATTCATTGAAACTATAGAGAGAAAACTATAGAGAGAAAGAAGAAAAGTATTCTGCTACTTCATTACTCCTATATCCAGTTTCTTCTAAGGTAAGGGGTATTATTTCTTTCGTATTCATAAAGAGAACTTTTGTTATTCCATTCTTTATTATTCTGTTGGAATAACCTGTATACGTGGGCTACCCTATACTTGGTGAAATTCTTCTGATATTCCATTCTTTATTATTATGTTGGAATAACTTTTGCTCATGCCAAGTACCGCATACATGGTGAAATTCTTCTCATTATTCCATTCTTTATTATTATGTTGAATAACTTGTATATCGGGCAATCGCATATATGGTGAAATTCTTCATTATTCCATTCTTTATTATTATGTTGGAATAACTCGCCTATCCAAGTACCGCCTACATGGTGAAATTCTTACATTATTCCATTCTTTATTATTATGTTGGAATAACTTTGTATATGTGAAGTACACTTTACATGGTGAAATTCTTCTCATTATTCCATTCTTTATAATTACATTGAAATATCCTCATATGCATATTACGCATTGACACGTTCCATTATTTATTATTCGTTAAATAACCCAATGTACGGCTTTACATCGCATGCCCGGTGAAGTCTTTTGTTATTTCATTCTTTATTATTCTCATTTGGAATATCCTCATCACATGCGTTCTGCATGACACGTTCCATTATTTATTATTCATTAGAATAACCCGTCTGCATGCGGTCTATCGCATGTATGGTGAATTCTTACATTATTCCATTCTTTATTATTCTCGTTGGAATAACCTGCCTATGTGGATTACCACATGCATGGTGAATGACCCTTCGTATTCATTTCTTATTAAATTGTGGAAATGATCATCTCACGTGGATTACCGTATGGCGGTCGAAAATCCATTTGCAGTTTCATATATTCTGTTTTACTCAGTTGGTTAAAGCTTTGACTTCTATACTCCATGAAATTAGTGGAATATCCTTGATATTTGCTCTTCATCCAGTATCTTTTTATGGAAATATTCTTCTGTGCATTCTTGAATTTTACTCAACAAAGCAGTATCCATGTTGACAATTTGGACGTTATTGAATTCTGGATAAATTAATTCTTGAACTTGTTTTATTGGATTCTTATATCATTGTCATCATCCTAATGCTTATACTATGTTGAAAGTCATCTGTGGCTTGTTGTGCATAGATGGACTTGGTATGATTATGACTAGGGATTATTCGGTATAATCATGACCGTAATGTTACAAATGATGTGGTAAAAGTCCTCATTGGCCCGTAGTGCATTGATGGACAGTTGTTGGCATGATCATGACCATTGATGAATACATAAATATCCTTGGCCCGTAGTGCATGGATAATTTGTGGTTGTGATACTAATGAATATCCTTGGCCGTAGTGCAGGGATGATGTGGTTTATTTATTAAGCTGAGTCTCAGCAATAAAAGTGATGAAAAACCTTTTAAATCATAGAAGATAGTAGATTTTATTCTCTACTTGACTCTTTTAATGGATTGCTTATTCCGCTGCAGTTAAACTTGATGTTTGTTTTATTGTATTAGTTTAACACTGTTGAAGGCTAACGATAATTTATTCTGCATTATCTTAGTCATAATATTTCTTACTGGGCTAGTTGAGCTCACCCATTTCTTTCACTGTTCTCTTTAGGAAATGAGAACGTAGCCGGGACTAGTCGGGGAACGGAGTGACGGTCCAGATGATAGTATTAGTAGTCCTCACTATTCTGTTAAATAATGTGACAATAAATGTAATGAGGACTCCTTTGAGTGTGGATATTATCTAGATGACAATATTCTTATTAAAACTCTCAGTTTATGTTTTGTCGTATTTTACACGACAATTGTATTATTAAGTTTTATTTGTATTTTTGTACCATGTATATGGCGACTCAGAATAGGTGATGTATACCTATTTTGGGGGCGTCACAGACAGGCTTAATTCCGACGGTATTCCGTTGGCATTACCTTATTCCGTAGAGAAAAAGAAGTTTTTTTTTATAAAGGTTTGCTCTATTTTGGCAACATCCAGGGTTTTAACCCACAGTTTTGTACCTATAAACCTGTTCTTTTTTCCCAACAACACATACAACATAAATAACTATCCAACAACATGAATATGACTTACCAAGGCCAACAATATGTCAAAAATCAACTAAACAAGAAGTAAAGATGTCAAACATCCCATTAAGCTAAACTAAAAAAAGCTAAACTAAACTAAATATGTCAAACATAAACAAAACTAAAGTAAAGATCAATGTCAAACTAAAGTAATGACAAGGTTTAAACTACAATACGTCAAATATCAACTAAACTACAAAATATTAACATCTCATTAAGCTAAAATAAAGTAAATATGTACTAATCCTACAAACTAAGTCAAGCCAGTACTACTTCCCCCCGGTGGCCGATGTGAGGAGGATCATCAGGTGGACGTCGACGCTACTGCTTTGACGTATGAAAATCACCGTCGACGTCATCCCTCCGATTGTGATCGGAATGAGTACCCTGTTGATACAATTAAAAATATAACTCATTAGTCCATATGATACAATTAAAGATGCAAATAAATGATAATTAAAAAACATGCTGAATACGAAAATTTAAAATGAATAGTATACCTGAGTAGTCGAGGGCTGACTCAGTATTGGCCCAAAAGCAGCCATGAGTAAGGTAACCACCATCTAAACAATCTCGTCACATATCGCGGTGAACTGCTCAAAAGGGATACCCATACTCTCGGCGGTCGCACTAGCTGCAATGTCCTGAGCAAGCCGATGGAGGCGAGAACGACTGGGCAGGTCCTAATGATGGAATATCAGATCTGTACCAAACGTCTCTGACACTGCCGCCATAACCCGCTAGAACATAGCATCGTCTAAGTCAACGCCTGTATATGATGGTTCCATGGGGGTCCTCAGACACAGACGCTGGCTAGTGCCTACAAAAATAAATATAATATCAATAATAATCAAAATTAATAACTTTATTCATGAATGAAAAATCTATACTAAAATATTATACCTCTAGGTAGTGTATAGGCTGGTATCCTCGACAACCCCACCACTTGATACCGACCGGTAGTGCTACTAGGAGGATCTTGAGACGCGACTCAAAGAGCCATCTCCTCATCCTGAGATAAACTAATCTCAGGCAGAGGGATAGTGGAATCTAACATCTCAGGATCGCCCATAGCAGCTTGCAACTCAGCTACACGCGTGAGACGGAGCTTCTCAAACCGCTCTTGTAATTTAATATTTGTACATGTGAGTTAACTCAGTATCATCATATTAATTGCGTAATATGATCCTAAATTATAATCATTATAGTAAATGTATTACCCGTATAGCTAATGTTACGAGAGACATCGTTGACGCCGAAGTCGAATCCTTCGGTGTATGGACTCTATCCCAAAACAACATCATAGTAGGAAGTCGAACCAAGCTGCTCCGCATGCCCTAAATCATACATTATTTAATATCACATTACTTTACTATATATGCAGTTTAATATTAAACTAATCTATAAATATAAATACATACCGACTTAATTGAAACGACTGCGAGCCAGATGTATGTACAATCCATAGCTGGGCTCGATTCTTCTTCATCTGCTCGGACTTGGTCTTAAAGGCATCATCCTCGCCCAGTACATACACATGGCAGCCCATGCTGCATTTGATACTGAAGACGACTCATGATCTCGTATAGTAGTCCTGGGTGATTCTTCAACTGCCCGAGCTGCCCTCTGCCACATCTCGTACAACCATCTCGTATAGTTCATCGAAATATGGGACTGAATAACAGCGTCTCCGGTCGTGTCAGTGATGTCGGCTTGATATCTATAATACCTCTATCAAGCGGCCATAATGTACGTATCAATAATTATTTGAACAATATGTAAATAACTAAGACCAAATTTTTGATATAATATACATAATTCGACTTACGTGAAACTCGCGCAACACTGTCACCATAAAGTTAGCATCGTACCGCGCGTACTAGCTAAATCGCATGCAGCCAGTCGGGAGATGCGTTAGGCATATGGCGTGTACGGTCATCTTAGTGACAGAATCCATAATACTAGAATAAAAAATTTAAATGGATTATTTTAATTTATTAATCACATAATAATATTAAAGTTGAAACCTACACCAACGAGCCGACATCGACACGAACTGTCTCAGGAACTGCCGATGGATGACCTAATCGACCAAGGTTAGGCCCTCGCTAATGTCGCTCTCTAGTATCTGTATGTATAATATAGTTATGATATTGTCAAAAATAAGTAAATAGAAGTTTTTTATAAAAAAAATTATGAAAAGAAGTGTTATTGGGACAAAACTCACTAGCTGATGAAGACGACCTGCCTGGGAGCCATAGCCCGATCCTGTATGACCGCCACCACGGCCACCTCCACCACTATGTCTAGGCATAGCTGTACTACTGAAAAACAGACATAGATGACATTAATTAAATTTTAGTTAAATTATTCTAAAGATTGTTTTTAGTAGTAAAATATTAACAAAACACCAATTAGTTAAGAAGTAGTACGTCTTCAAACCCGTCAGAATCAAAATCATTCCATCCTCAGATTCTGTATCTTCCTCTTGGGTATCAATTTCTTCCTCAATATTATCTTCTATGACCACATACGGACTAACAACCACATCTTCCTCCACTTCGTTAACATTGGGTATGTCAACGACATCATCTACCACCACATCGTCATCATATAACAATACGTTGCTAGGATTTCTAACTTTTTCTTATAACGGGTCATCCGTTCTAGACAGAATAGTACCATCAAATGCCCAAGTCTTCGTAGTGACAACTGTATGCCAGGGGGTTCTATAATTTATGGGCGTAGTACACTTGAGTTGCTTGCCTGGCTAACATAAATACATCATCATACTGTAACTTTGACTTTATATCTAGTGTGACGATTCTATTACGATCAAATTTAACACCCTTTGTAGTATCAAACCAGCGACACTTAAATGTAACGACCTTTTTACCTCCGAGATAATTAAGCACAATAATTTCCTCCAATCTTCCATAGTAATTGGACTCAGAATCTTGGTAACAAGTTCCCAACACGACAACGCCAGAGTTACTGATGTTAGTTCATTCAAGTCATCAACCGTGAATCTATACCCATTAACGATGCAGCCTGGAAATGAACTAATAAGTTTGTACGGGCCTAAAATGACATCTCTAAAATGCTCAGAAGTGTTTTCTTCTTCGACCCTTCTCTTAAAGCACTGTTGGAAGTTTTCATTAGTGAATGCTTCCATCTGCGCTGTACTCAACCCCGGGTTAGAAGCATGCGCTTCTGCTTCGAATGAACTGTGTATAATAATAATATATTATTTAATTATTGATTAAGATTAGATATTAAAACTTTAACTTGTAATAATACATACATGATGTACGACGATACTTCAGTCATATTTAAAAACACGTATGTAGATACAATCTTCAAATCTTTATCGGTTAAGTAAGTCCTTGTCTCATGTCCAAATGGTTTATCCGGATAAGTGAATACAGCCAACTCATCAGCATGAGATTGGGGATCGACGACCTCATTATGACTTAAATGGTTGTGCTTTGTTGAGACTACATCATCAAAGTACAACGAGCAGAAGTTGACAAGCTCTTCCTCCGTATACGTTCAACAATAGAACCCTCTACACGAGCTTTGTTTTTAACTTTCTTTTTTAATCAACGCATATACCTGAAATATGACAGTATCAGCTAAATTAATTATAATGAATATTGCACAATGTAGGTGATATTACCTCTCAAAAGGATATATCTATCGATATTACACCGGTCCTCCAAGCTTAAGTTCATATGGCAGATGAATAGGCAAATGTTCCATCGAGTCAAAGAACCCCGGTGGTAAGATCATTTCAAGCTTGCACATTGTCAACATTATGTTTTTCTCCATCAGTTCCACATCACTGTACCTTATAACAGCTGAGTAAATATCTCAAAAGAAATTTAAAAGTGCAGTAAATGTATCATTAATATTCCTCAGTAACATCTCACGAAATGCAATTGGCATCAACTTCTGCATGAATACATGACAGTCGTGACTTTTGAACCCAGTAATTTTTAACTGCTTAACCTTATTACATCGAGATATGTTAAAATCATATCCATCTGGGAGAGCTTCAATGCACTAAGCCACTTGCAAATGTTTTAACCTGTTGCTTGGTAAGATAAAATAGAGCTTTTGGTTTTGAGTTGTTAGGTCGAAGCCACAATTCTCGCCTGATGCACATTTCCTCCAAGTCTTTACGTGTTTTATCATTATCTTTTGTTTTACCACTCATATCTAGCACAGTGTAAATTTAACAAGTTCTTGAATACATTATTTTCTGTATGCATGACATCTATACAATGACGAAGTGCTAGTGTGACCCAGTATGGAAACTCAAACCAAATGGGCGAGTGTGTCTAGTTATGAGTTTTCTCGTACCCTATTGCTCTCAACTTACCATGCTCCTTTCCAGGCGGTGGAAATGTTAGATCATTTAGCCAACCCAATACATCGTTGCCCGACCTGCAATCAACAACCCCCTTCTTCTCTATCTTTCTGTTGAACTGTGTAGACATCTTTCTATAAATGTGCTCAACATGGAGGAATCTTCGAGCAGTTCCAAAGAAACTAGTTTTACGCCCATAACGTAGTTGTGTGCCTTGCACATCCCCCATACAGATTGGACATGACAACTTTCCATGAGTCGACCAACTACTGATCATCCCAAGTGCCGGAAAGTCAGTGATAGTCCACAACAAGGCTGCCTTCATCACAAAATTTTGCCCAACAGATTTATCAAAAGTCTGAACACCTGTTTCCCACATCTTAAGTTCATCGAATAATGGTCCAAGGTATACGTTGATGCCTTTTGTAGGACTCTTATCCCCCAGTATGAGTAGAGTCAAGAAAAGATACAGATCCCTCATGCACATTGACAGTAGAAGATTGTAAGCTATCATAATCATTGGCCAAACAGAGTATGACTGACTAAAATTATTAAATGGACAAAATCCATCTATAGCCATGTCAAGCCTGATATTCCTAACTTCGTCAACAAATAGTGGAAAATTGGCATCAAAATTCTTCCATTCATCTCCATCATTGAGTCCTCTCTCACTGTAGTCATGCTCATTCTTGAAGTGTAAAAGCTTCATCACTGCAGAAAGCCTGGTGTGCTTGTTATTTCTATGATACAATGGGACCCCAATTTAGATAGCATCTTGTAGAAGACAGCTGCTGAATCATTTGGCTTTTGTTGAGCACTACTTGACGCATGCTCATTTTCAGCCCAGTCAATATTGGTAGGGCCATACACATCTACTAACATATGCACGACATCATAGTTATCTGATTGCGAATCCTCGTGAACAGGTTGGTCTACAGTAGTGTCTGTCAGTTCTATAAACTCAATTAATTCCCTGTGATAAATCCATACCGAATACCCATCCACAAACCCACATGAATATAAGTCAAATTTAACTTCGTCGACAGTCTTCCAGATCATGTTTTTGCACTTCAAACACGGGCATCTCATCTTTCTGCTCGGATCATCAACATGGTCTATTGCTTTGTTCATAAAATTGGACACCCCATCATGGTACGCATCAACTAATCCCATCCCATCAATCCGTATTCTACAATAAATCCAACTCCGGTCGGCTGACATCTTTAATTAAAGAAAATACCCAATTAGAACCAAAATAATCATGAATGTGGTCCATGCATGAATTTAGTTTACCTAGTATATATCTTTACTCTATGGAGGTTAGTCTTCTATCCCATTCCTGGATGCGTCTCCTCACTTGTGCCAATCTTGAACACGTTTCTTCTATCTTAAGAAAATTTCAGCAGCACCTCCCCATGGTCTCCAAGTACACGAAATAGACCAAGACAACTTAGTCTAAGTATGCACTCGGAGAACATGTTGAGACACAAGCTGAAAAATCCTCAAAAGTTTATAAAAATGCACCCTATGAATTTGCACCGACCTAAGTGAGAGACAACATTCAGTAACAGTCTCAAACTGGGGACTATTCGACATTCACTCCTAATGAGTGAATGTCAAACGGGTTTCTAAGATCCTATTAATACTATATGCACAAGTATATATGCAGTTTACTGTAATTGTGGAAAACTAAGCAAATGCTACTTAGTTTATTTTTTCAATGATAAACTAAGTAAGTGCTACTCAGTTTATGAAAACTATTAGTAGATATGATTTAAGTTATTTTATTTAGTTTTATTTACTAAAATATTAATTTATTTTGTATTATATTATATTATATTATATTATATTATATTATAATGATCTTATTTTCATTAATTAAAAAACTAAGTAAATGCTACTTAGTTTATTTTGTGTTATATTATATTATCTAATTTTTTTATTTTATTTTATTTTATTAAATTAAATTTAATTTATTCAATTTAATTAATTTATTCTAATTTTTATTTTTTATTTTTTATTATATTATACTATATTATATTAATTAATTAAATATAATTTATTTTATTTTACGTATTATATATTATATTAATTAATTAAATATATTAATTATTTTGATCTTATTTTCATTAATTAAAAAAATAAATAAATGTTACTTAATGTGATTTTTATTATATTATATTATCTAATTTTTTAAATTTATTTTATTAAATTAAATTAAATTATTTTATTCTAATTTATTATTAATTTGTAGTTTTTAATATCTTATATTATATTATATTATATTAATTAATTATATTATATTTTATTTTATTTTATTTTATTTATTTATTAGATATGATTTAAGTTATTTTATGTAGTTTTATTTATTAAAATATTAATTAATTTTTTATTATATTATATTATTTATTTTATTCTGATCTTATTTTCATTAATTTAAAAACCTAAGTAAATGTTAATTAGTTTATTTTGCATTATATTATATTATCTAATTTTTTAAATTTATTTTATTTTATTAAATTAAATTAAATTTGTTTAATTTTATTATGATTTATTTAATTTAATTATTTTATTGGAATTTTTATTATTTATTATTATATTATACTATATTATATTAATTAATTAAACAAAATTTATTTTATTTTATTTTATTTATTTATTAGATATGATTTATGTTATTTTATTTAGTTTTATTTACTAAAATATTAATTTATTTGTATTATATTATATTATTTATTTTATTTTGATCTTATTTTCATTAATTTAAAAAACTAAGTAAATGCTACTTAGTTTATTTTGTGTTATATTATATTATTCAATTTTTTTAATTTATTTTATTTTATTAGATTAAATTTAATTTATTCTATTTAATTAATTTATTCTAATTTATTATTTTTTATTATATTATATTATACTATATTATATTAATTAATTAAATATATTTATTTTATTTTATGTATTAGATATTATATTAATTAATTAAATATAACTAATTTTATTTATTTATTAGATATGTTTTAAGTTATTTTATATAGTTTTATTCAATTTATTTATATTATTTTAATTTATCATTAATTTTTATTTTGTTTCAGGGCGCACCGATTTTGTAATTGAATAATTCTAACAGAATTTCGCGTCAGAAATAACAAATATAATAAGAAATTTTACAGTTCATAAAACATCAACAGGATACTTGTGTCGCCCCAAAAATAAGTCCACACGACCCATTCTGAGTTGCCAGATATCACTCTATAAAAATTAAATATAAACTTCATTTATACAACTGTTGAATTGTTGTGCAGAGTACGACAACAGATAAGCTGTTAGTTTTAATACAATATTGTCTCGTAGACAGTATCCAAACTCAAATTATTACAATGCCATATAAATACAGCAGCAAATATTTTAAGACCCCAAAGAAGAACGAGAAGATTACTATCATATTCATTCTAATGAGGTGCACTTTTGACTCTTTCAAAGTCGGGTTCTCATCACTCTATTGTTGTTCGCCAAAATCAATTATTAAGTGACGTATAAAATACGATACACACATCTTAGGTCCTCAATACAATTATCTCGTTGTATGTAAATGCCGCTTTTATAATGTATTGAGAAACTTCACACTCTCGGACCATCACACTATTTCCTCAGAATCCCCGCCGAATTCCCATTACCTCTTATTACACGAAAAGAATTGTAAAAGCAAAGGGTGAGCACAAATAACTTCAATAAAGAATATCATGACTAAAGATAATTAAATTATCAATAGCCTTCGTCGATAATAAATCGAGATTTAGAACATATAGTAGATGATAAAACTTTTCAACTACAAATTCGTGAACGAGCAATCCATTAGAAGAGTCAAATAGACCATCAGGTCTATTATCTTCTCCATGTTAAAAGTCCATCAATAATGTTTTGTCCCTGTAACATCAATCAATAATTCATGTCCACAATCATATAAATAACTCATAATCATAATTGTGATTCTAAATTCCTCTTCGCACCCAGGACGAAGATAATTTTCATCACCTATCTTCACCTGAAACATCAAAAATCATGGTTATACCAAATCACAATTCCTGCTCATAATCATACTAATAAATTCATCTTTGTACTACGGCCAAAGATATTTATTAACAATTTATTCTTTGCACTACAGGCCAAAGACATACAACTGTATTTTAGAAGAGTCAAGTAGAGCATGATATCTACTATCTTTTAGGAATTAAAAGTGTATAATCAATATTTTATCACTGAGACTCAGCTTAATAAATAATCCACATCATCGAAGCATCCATGTACTACGGCCAAGGATATTCATGTAATCATCAATGGTCATGATTATACCGAATAATCCCTAGTTATAATCATACCAATAACTGTCCATCAATGCACTACGGACCAATGAGGACTTTTACCACATCATCTATAACATTACGGGTTATGATTATATCGAATGATCCCTGGTCATAATCATACCAATAAACAGTTCATCTATGCACATAAGCCAAAGATACTCATCAATCAATAGTTCATCTTTTTGCACGTAAGCCAAAGATATACAAGCCGTAAAACTAATAACCAACAATCCATCTTTGCACGTAAGCCAAAGATATACAACTCAGAAAAACCAATAATCAATAGTCCATCCATGCACGTAAGCGAAAGATATATAACTCAGTAAAACCAATAATCAATAAATCCATCTTTGCACATAAAGCCAAAGATATACAATCAGTAAAACCAATAATCAACACCCATCTTCAAGACGTAAGTCAACAATCCATCTTTGCACGTAAGCCAAAGATATACAATCAGAAACCAATAATCAATAAATCCATCTATGCACGTAAGCCAAAGATGATTTTCATCACAATATAAGCATGAGGATGATGACAATGATATAAGCATTAATCAAAAGCGAAATCAAGGATAAATATTAAAGACTTTAAATTTATCCAAATATTATCAATCACTTAATAAATTAATAATCTAATATTATTAATATTATAATAATATTTTAATCACTTCTTAAACTTATAAACAATTTATTTTAATTATTTACACTTTATAAAATAATGCATTTAATCATTCAAAAATGTCATACTCATAAGATTTCATCACCAATGATCAATTCACTCATCAAAAATCTGCATATACCTTATATAGGATTTCCAAGCCATAAACTCTTATTTACCAATTTTTCAACTTCACATAACATATTTAATTCATATGTTCGTAACTAAACTATTTTCATGAAAAATACCAAATCAGTCCCAAAAATTATTCATTTCTGGGATTCATATATTTTTCTCGAAATTTTTAAATTTCATTTACTATTTTTCATATAGCCAAAACTGCCGAATATTTAGACATTTATCATAAATTTTACTTTTGTCCAAAAATTTCGAAATTTACAGGGTATACTCCTGTTATATACATGTACTCCGAATAAAAATTTCACCAATTTTGGAGTTTACCACAAGGAGTTATAAGAGTTTACTTTTAAAATAGTATTTTCCTATAAAATTCATAACTCTTAATCTATACATCCAAAAATCGCCATTTTTGGACACAATCTAGAATACTCATCAAATTATCATTAAAAAATTTCCGCATTTTTTGAGGGTCGAAAAAATATGAAAGCGCAAATGAATTTTCACCCACCATGCAGTAATCTCACGTAAATGATCATTTCCACAATTTAATAAGGAATGAATACAAAGGATCATTCACCATACATGTGGTAATCCACATGTACAGTTATTCCAATGTAATAATAAAGAATAGAATAATAAAAGAATTCACCATGCATGCGATAGACCGCATACAGACGCAGTTACTCCCAATGAATAATAAAGAATGGAACCGTGTCATGCATAATCCGCACAGATAGGATATTCTAATGTAATAATAAAAAAATGGAACCAGTCATGCGTAATCCGCACGGATAGGATATTCCAACGAATAATAAAGAATGGAATAACAACAGAATTCACCAGCATGCGATAGGCCGCATGCATGTGTTATTCCCAATGAATAATAAAGAATGAAACCAGGTCAAGTATGTAATCCGCATTGCAGAATATTCCAACGTAATAATAAAGAATTGAACGGTGTCATGCGTAATCCGCATACGCATGTGATATTCAAAATGAATAATAAAGAATGGAATAACAATGAATTCACCGGGCATGCGATAGACCACACGAGATGTGTTATTCCAATGTAATAAAGAAGAATGGAATAACGAAGAATTTCACCATGTATGCAAGACTTGGCATGACAAAGTTATTCCAACATAATAATAAAGAATGGAATAACAACCCTTACGAGTATTGAAAGAAAATAACTCTCTTCATGAATACGAAAGAATAATACCCATTACCTCAAAAGAAGACTGGATACTGGAATAGTGAGGTAGCAGACTTCTCTTCTTCTTTCTCTCTATAATAATTGCTCTATAACGTTAGTGAATTGGTGAGAAATGAAGGAAGAATGAGCTTCTATTTATAGAAAAATATAGTTTCGATAATTGCACGTTTTGGGGCTCGAAATATTATTACATTACAATACCTTCAACTTTTCTTTCATTTTTAATTTAGTTCTGCAAGTATTATCAAACTTGCACCACCTCCCCTAATAGTAAATAATGTGAATCAATAGTTCAATCATGTGAATCAATAGTTATAATCATGTGAAAATACGAATTACAGTATAGTACCTCCATCTATACCTTCATTTTTAACTTAGTCATGCAAGTATTATCAATCTTGCACCAACTCCCCTAATAATACAAGAATGTGAATCAATAGTACACACATGTGAACAAATAGTTATAATCATGTGAATTAATAGCAATTAATTGCTCATTTATCCGATTAATTACCCGACTGGTCAGTATAACTTCTAGACATCAATTAATATCGAAATAAATGTCGATTTCTATTAACACTAACAATCCCAACACAATAGAAATATTTTTCTCATAAATTTCATTTTTGAAATTTTGAAGTTTGATTTTTTTCGAAAAAGTTAACTGTTGACTTTTTTGACCAAAAAGTCAACCCCGACAAATTTTGTGTTTATAGTCTATTTATACTAATTTCATCGTTCCGGCCTCAAATATCACGTTCGCGTCTCCAAATTCAACTCCGAACTCAAATTTGATTTTTTTATAACATTAATCATTAATATTATAACTCACAATATTTAACAACCATGTCGTTCCCAGGAAAGAGGGGGCTTTCCGATAAGGATTTCTCCTTATTGGTGCGCAATTAGGTGACAAAACCTCTCCTTGACAGAACTTCTAGACATTGTCAATATTGTAAATAATAATATGAATAACTTTGTCGTCTCAATTATTAATTTAATAATATGTAAAATATTATGCAGATGATACTGTGATAATAATTGAATCAATAATATGAGAGATATGATGCAGCAATTATTGTAGCAATAATTGAGTATATCTGAGTGACTTCTCACATAAGCATCAATAATCAATACCGTGTGCTACTATGCAACCACGCGTATTATTGTACTTTTACTACCGGTTATTTTATGACAACTTGCTTACTTTGAAAAATTTTCACATATCACCCTTAACTTTAAACTTTTATCAATTTAACTATTTACAAAAATAGAAAAATTGAGTACTTTTATTTCATAAAATTCGGGATCTCACAATACTATTGTAACTAATATTCCCAATTTCATCAAAATTTTCACAATTTCAGAATGATATAATAAATAAACACATATCAACAATTCATGACATACATATAATACCAATTTTCAGTTATGTAATTTCTGCATCAAACCCTAATTAACTAATTTCATATCAATTTGATCAACTCAGCCCTATCTCATACCAATTTCAGTCTTATTTCATATCTTCCGTACCAATATAGCCAATTGCAAACCTAATAAAAACCAATTTCAGAACAATCTATGAGCCAGTGCAAGAGAAATAAATACCCACTAATTTTCAGACCCAAACATATACAAAATACATAGCAGTACTGTAATAGAACTCGTTTTGCAAAAATAGGGCATGAATTTAAAAGACATATTAATCAAAATCAAATGACAGATTCATCAAATATACCTGATTAGCTTGAATTTTTAACAAACAATTGAATATTTACTAGTTAAATAACCACCAATTTGAGAAGAAATCGACCAGCTACTCAAAAACCCAAACCAAAATTCTGGCGGGGATGCCCCAAGGAGGTGGGCTGTCGTAGCAAGGTTGGCGGAGGTGGTGGTCGAAATCCGATGGAGGTGGTGGTGTGGGCGGAGTGAGATGAGGGAGTTAGTGAGAGAGTGAGTGAGAGAGATGAGAGAGTGAGAGACGAGGCGGCTGGAGAAAACAATTAAATTAGGTTTTTAAAAATTATTTTTGATGGAATTCTGTCGAGGTTATTTCTGTCGACTGTACTCTAATTTCGACAAATTATTTTATCGAGTGTAACACATATTTCGTTGACTTTATACTTGCGCTGACGGAAAAGCTTGGCACCAAGGAGAGGGCTTACTTTCGACGGATGTTCATCAAGGATACACTAAATTCGACGGACTTAATATCAACATAATATTCAGTCGGGCTTAGATTAAAGTTGATAGAATGTATTCAGTCGGATTTCGTCGAAAATAACACTTTTTCTTGTAGTGATATCAATTTTAAAATTTAATATGTACTTGTTTGATCTCAAAAGTCAAGTTTTATATCTAATTTTAAAATTTAATATGTGTAAATGGTTGTTTTATCATTGTCTAATCTCTGGCATTAAAATTATTTTTTATATAAATTATCTCCTTAATAATTTTTTTGTCTAAATTATAATATACCCTATTCTTTTTTATTTATATTTTTTCTTTCAAGTAATCTTAGTAAATACTCCCTCCTATCCTAAATAAATGACGTTTTAGGGAGTTTAATTTTATTCTATACAAGTGTCATTTTGGATTTTCTATGCAATATTGCACTATTTTTTTTTTCTAATTTACCCCTCTATTTAATATGCTTAGTAAATGCAATTCCATGCACCATTTTACCACATATATAACTAAAGTTCCAATAACCCATTAATTGCCTTCATCTTTGACCATTACCTTTTTTATTCATTTAAACACGTTGTTGTAGAACTGAACATAAGCACACAAAAAATGGACAACCAAAAACCTCTCCATCCCACTTCTAACTCTACACTCCACCAAGTTGGGAAGCAAGAAAATGCTCCACCAAATTCTGCAGCAAGTTCCAAACGTGACTTTAATTTGAACAAGTTTTATTATGATGAGGGAGAACTTCATGCCAACAAGGAGGTTCAGCAAGGAATACTGAAAATGCTGAAAATCATTCTTCCCAAGTATTTTTAGATTTGCAGGTGGAGAGAAGAAACTCTATAAGAATTGTTTTTTCATCTTGATTGTTAAGGAATTATTATGGGATATGTTCCATTTAAAAGATGATTTTTTTCACTTTTATTGTTGGTTCCATTGATGTAAAAATTATGTTTTGTTAAAGAAGTTGTTGGTCGCCACTTTTGTCACTAGATTAAACTGAAGATGAAGCTTATCATTGATTTTTTTAATGAAAGAGAATCTAAGAAACACATCAAAAGTACTCATTTGTTTGCGATAACGGCACTGAAAAAATATGATTTGGTGCAACCTCTTGATTTGGCACAACATCTTGATTTGAGAAATAACAGAACTCGATAATGGAAAGACCTCGTTGATTGATAAGAAGATAAAAACTCGATTCAAACAACGTAGTAGGAAAGTAAAATTCAAAATATTGTTGAAGCTCAAATCAAAACAGAAAAGAATTGCTAAGATGCTACTGAGTTCATAACATTTTGCACTAAAGTAGGATCACAAGTTATTTGTGTAGGGAGACGACCTTCTCTTTCTAATGTGCCTTTCTTCAAGTGTGGGATCTTATACTTGTTGGATCCTCCAATTTTTATGATTTCTTGCATGCTACAATTAGAGTCAAAAAAATACGGTTCACCTTTCTTGGACAATATTCATCAAAGGACTTCTCAACAGCATGAAAAAGCTCTTCAACAGTTTTTGGACACATCTTATATTGCAACGATTGAATGGCATTGAAAAAACCAAGATCCAGGATATTCAAATCTGGAGAGTTTGCCGGTTGACACAACAATTGAATGTTAAAACCATTTTCTGAAGCTGGTATTTGAAATTCTTCATCCCTTGGATCAACATGTGTCCTTGCATTATCCTGTTGAATGAAAATGGTTTTTCTTGAATCCTCTCTTGGCCACATTTCATGAATCTTTGGTATAACTTTCTCAATCAAAAAAGATTTTATGTTCTCTCTCTTAACTGAGGTAATTGGTTTTATCTCCAAAGTCCCAACTTCTCTATTTCTATTTCTTCTCTTGGCTGCTTACATTGTAACAAAGAGAAAAATTCCTATTTTTCCAGAAAATACTTCATTTCCTTCATCGTCAAATCTTAGACGAGCCATTGCAGCCAAAAACATAACTTTTCTAATGTAGTTCTTACTCTGACATGTGCGCAAATGATCTTCTTCCATGGGATGTAGATAATAAGTTTTAGTCTTTTTGGTCATGTAGAACCATTTCTCATTAATATGCAAAATATTGTACATATCAACAAATTTTGGTTCATGAGGCAAACTATTTCGGTCTAGCATAGAGATGCAAAATTTCAACCGAGCTCTCATATGTTCTTCCTTTAGATGTGGTTTAATGGAATTAGAGTGACGTCGAAGGACACCTCGCTGCAAATGCCTAAATAACGTTGTATAGCTTACCCCCAAAGCTTAGACAAGTGACATCAAAGTTGTTCGTCGATGTTAGGGAATATCAGGAACTCGACTAAGGTCAATTTGAACTCTTTTTCAACCACAATTGCCTCTTCTCTTATTGGAGACATCAAAGTCTTGACTATTAGGATTGTCTTTAACTCGTTTCCAAATCCTCCTAATAAAGGCGTATAGGTACAGAGAAAGTAAAGCAAAGAACCTCTCGTGGTTGTAGTTTTTTTCAGCTTTCCATTGACAGTTCTTTCCAATAAAGCATTGTAAATTGCCCATCTTTTTCCATTTGATAGGTTTTTATTTGATTTTCTTACTCTTTCTTCTTCTTGAGATAACTCAATATTTTCTACATGTTAGAAAGATTATGATTACAGATAATGAAGTGAAGTGCACACAAAATGAAAAAGTATTACTTGGCTCCATGGTTGGAAGCGTTGTAAATTGCCCATCTTCAACGTTTTGATCTTCAAATGGTGACTCATAGTCTTCATTTGGAAACATATTTAAATCCAATACATCATCTGAAGAAGCATCTCCACTTTCATAGTCAAATGACAATTGTCTCTCATTGTTTATATTGAAAGCTATGAATGGATGTAGAATGACAATTGCTTAGTTTCATATCAATATATAGACATTACAGGATATGAAAAATTATTTTGGCTCCATTGTAAAATTTTAAATTTTACTCCATTAGAAAATTTTGTTTACTGGAAGCCATAAAAATTTCATTTTTGGATCCATTGCAAAATTAAAATTTTTAGTTTTGGCTCCAATTAATTACACTTTTGGCTCTTCAGGTTGGCTCCAATTGCAGCACTTATTTTTGCTGAAGTTAAAACTCAAAAATCTAATTTACATTGGGAGATGAGGAAGTAGGGGTGATCATTCGGTTATAACCGAACCGAATAGGCTATTCGGTTATAACCGAATACCGAATTAGCCATAATTTTACTATCCGAACACTAACCGAAATTTTGAACTAACCGAATTACCGAATACCAAATTACCGAATTTTACATTCGGGTATTCGGGTAATAACCGAATTGAAGGCTTCCATAATTAACATAACAACATTACAATTCACAACAATCAGTTAATCAACAATAAACAGCTGAAGAAGCCAATGCCCAATATATGATTAAAATTAACAAAATTAAACAGAGTTGTTGTGCTTGTTGTGCTTTCGTCCTTGCCGATTTTTCCTTTTTCTCGCTCTGTGCAAGGCTGAGCAATAGCTAAACAACCAATAGCTATGCCGGAGCTCAAAATCTCAGAGTCCCGAGATCTAACCCGATTAGAACGCATAGGTGCTCATTCTCACATACGTGGCCTCGGCCTAATCTCCGCCCTTGAACCACGTGTAGTCTAAGAGGGCATGGTCGGCCCGACGCATTTGCTGTAAAGCTATTTTCGGCGTCATCGTCCGGATGGTAAAAATGCTTAAGTCATCATCGTCGACAATAGATCATGGTTTGCACAAAGCAACTCGCTTCGACCATTTGGGGGCCGGGTTTTGCCTTTGGGGTTGGGGGCTTAGGGCACTAAGGCAGAGAGTGGGAGATTAGGGCTAAGGGTATACAGATCTGAGAGAATAGAGATGAGAGATTGATTTGGGTTTTAACTTGAGTAGAGATTTGAGAGAGACACGATTATCTGAGATTAGAGAGAGAGTTGAATAGTATTCGGAATATGTCTGGAGTCTGAGATATGAGGTGTGTGAGATGAGAGGCTGAGATTAGTTTGTGTTTATTTTTAAGCCTTTCTTTTTCTTTTTTTTTTTAATTCGGTTATTCGGGTAACCGAATAACAAAAAATTGGAAACCAAACCCGAACCCGAAAATTAGAAATAAAATCGGGTATAACCGAATTACAAAAAATACCTGAATAACCGAAAATTTTCGCTTAAAAAATTTCGGTTCGGTTCGATAATTCAGTTTTATCCGTTTTTTGCTCAGTCCTATGAGGAAGGAACGTTGAAGGGAATGTAATAATGGGGAAAATAATAGAGATAATTAAAAGGAAATAATTATGTAGAGAATGAGAAGAGAAAATTGTGGAGAGATAAATAATTAATTAGGGATACAAAAGACATTTTGTGTTATTCCTTAATAATTGTGCTCAACTCTAAAATGTCATTTAATTTGGATAGGAGAGAGTATTTAATTACAACTAGTTGATAGCCCGTGCAATGCACGGGCTAGTTTTTTTTTCGATTGTATAATTTTCTAAAATTGAAATGAGAAAGATTTTTCGCCATTATATATTCATCATATATGTACTTTACTGTCTTTCCTCTTTTTTGTTTAGATTTCATTTTCCTCATTCATTGTAGGGATGAATTCAGATTAAGTATTATTTGCAATTTCAGAATTCACCAACAAAAAAGTTAAATTTCTTCAAAAACTAAAACTAAATTTCATTAAAAAAAAAAGAAAAACCTCAAAAAAAATCAATAAAACAAAGAAAATAATCAACAATTATCTGATTTGTTCTCGAAATCGAATAAATCGGATCGAAAAAGCCTACAAATTACATCAAAAAATTTCAATAAAACAAAAGAAATAATCATCAATTACCTGATATGTTCTCGAAATCGAATAAATCGGATCGATCGAGCGATTTTGAGCCCACAAAACCAAAATCGAGTGTGGTTCAGGAAAGAGAAGGACAAAGCGATGTCAGATCTGTAACAAAAGAGTAAAATTTAACAGAATATAAAGCCAATAAATCTACATAAACATACGAATATATATATATAAGTGGAAGAAGTGGAAGAAGGAGAGGGGAAAGTGGAACTCTCTGGAAGTGGAAGTGGAAGTGGAAGTGGAAGTAGAAGTGGAAGAGGAAGAGGAAGAGGAAGAGGAAGAGGGGTGGAACAAAATAAAAAGTAAGGGGAATCGATTTCGCGGGGAAGGGGAAGAAACTGAAGTGAAGAGGAGGAGGAGAAGAGGAAGAGACAACTCGGTGAAATTAATATCAAGTAATGGGTTTCTGTTATGTATTAATGGAGCTATGGATTTCAATTGATTAAAATTGGGTGTGTTAATTGATTGATTTGAAATTAGAAATTAATTGATTTCAAATTAATTTGAAACTATGGATTTCAATTGATTAAAATTGGGTGTGTTTGGAAGCCAACTTAACTGTGTTAAAAATCAAATTGATTTCAATTGAAATAACGGATTGCATCTCATCAATACATCATATTTTTATAATTATAAATCGTATAATTGAAATCAAAATTGGTCACTAATTTATTATATTAAATAATATAATTATTTTAAAAATAAAAATAATCGATATTTTTTTACCATTTGATCAACATATAATTTTTTTATCAAAATTTTAATGGATAAAAATTATTTTAAACTTTTAATTGTGAAAATATTTTTTATGATTCTAATTTTCTATTAACATAATTTTATCTTCTTTTTTTCATTTTTATTGTTAAGACTTTTTTTCGTTCTTATTGTTTGATTTTTGCAATTGATTTGATTATGTGTATTTATATTGACTAAGTTTTGTTTTTTTTTTCATTTTTATTGTTAAGACTTTTTTTTCGTTCTTATTGTTTGATTTTCCATTATTGTTTGATTTTTGCAATTGATTTGATTATGTGTATTTTTATTTTATTGCAGGACCATTTTTCTCCTTTAGTTTTTTTTTCATTTTTATTGTTAAGACTTTTTTTTCGTTCTTATTGTTTGATTTTCCATTATTGTTTGATTTTTGCAATTGATTTGATTATGTGTATTTATATTGACTGAGTTTAGTTTTTTTTTTTTCATTTTTATTGTTAAGACTTTTTTTTCGTTCTTATTGTTTGATTTTTCATTATTGTTTGATTTTTGCAATTGATTTGATTATATGTATTTATATTGACCGAGTTAACTCTTAATTAATCAAGAGTTAACTCACTGATTTTCAATTGATTTGATTTGATGATGTCATCCTATATAAATTTTTCAATTGATTTGATTATGTGTATTTATATATAAGTATTGATAAATTGATTTCTGTGATCACACGCATTGCGTGTGCCCATATGCTAGTTTTTATAATTTGTCGAAAAGAGTGTAATTAGGACCCATATTACAAAAATAGTTCAATTCACATTAATAAAGAAACCTAAAATCAAGGACAACTAACTGTAATAATTAATAATTCAAATTCAAATATTTGGATCTAACACCAAAAATAAATTCAAATTCAAAATTATAATTCAAATTTAAATATTCAAATTCAAATCTTCTCTCCCTCACATACACTTTGAAATAATAGTCCACCGCTACACCGCACATATTCCACCGCTACACCGTCGCGAATCTCCGTTGTCCAAAACGCCAATGAGAATAAGAAGAAGATTCGCCCTACAAAAAGTTTAAAAATAAATAGATGTAACTTTTAATGTTCTGAAAATTTTTTTTATAACTATTTTGTTACTCATAAATAATAAAATGGTTACCTTTGTATGAATGATTGGCTACCAACTGCATCACATTCAAACGAAATTGGTAACTTAATAAAATTGAATTGGTTACCTTGGTCTGAAGGTTTGGTTACCAACTGTACTATGAAAAAACTGCAAGTGAGGATGTGAATTAGTTACTTTGGTATGAAGGTTTTGTTACCTTGGTACGAAGGTTTGCTTACCTTGATCTGAAGGTTTGGTAACCAATTGTACTAAGAAAAAATTAAAGTGTGGAGGTTGATTGGTTACTTTGATATGACAGTTTGGTTACCTTGGTATGAAGGTTTGGTTACCATCATCCAGTATTCATATCCACCGCCATCATCCAGTATTCATATCCACCGCCACCACCGCCTGAATCTTCATACCCACCTCCATTTTGACCCTTCATTTTGAGAAGCTACTGAAGATATACTCTTCAGTCCGTGACTTTTAAGAAGGGTGGGTGGTGGCTTACTGGGTCGTGAGAGCGGTGATTGATGCATCAAAAAAGGAAGGACGGTGGAGCGAGGGACAGAAGAAGGAGCAAGAGGAGTGTTTTGGGAAAAGCCCTTTTCGACTATGCTACCCACTAGACTTGAAGAAACACCAACATCTTTCTCACTGACTTGAAGGGAGTTTCCTCCGAATATCTTCTGCTGCTTTCCTGCTGCTAGTGTCGCTTTCCTGTTGCTGCTCTCTTTCTTCTTCATTTTTATTATTAAAAAGTTGAATTTGTTAAATAACTTGAAGAGAGAGAGAAGAAGCTATAATTAATCCCTAAATTAAAGAATTCTAATTGAATTATAATTCCCTAAATTAAGGAATTCTAATTACACTAGAATATGTAAATAAATATGAAAGTGTATTAGTTATGTAAATATTATATGAGTGCACTATTGATGTAATTATTTTTAAAAATGTATTAGAATATGTAATGTTCCATAAACATTTAGGTAAAGCCTAATATAGATATGGGCCAAAACTTGGCCTTGCTCATAAAACTATTTTTTATCTGTAGACCAAACTATTAAATGAATCTGGCCCATTTCACTGGGGTGTGAAAGGCACAACTTGAAGAGGCTTCAATGGTTTATACAGAATCACATATTAGGCTATAACATTGGTATCAATGCCAGCAGAAATTTGTTAATTTATACTTCACCTTTCGGAATATAGGATCAACTTTAATTTTTTTAAGTGAGTCTCAGATATCTATAAATTTAAAATTGAATTGAATTTTAAACAATATAATTATAAACTAATAAACTATCTAGGCTATGTTTGTTTGTAAGAATTACACTTGAGATATGACTATTAATCTCAAGTACCTTGTTTGTTTTTAAATTTGAGCTTGAGACTATTAGTCCTGCGATTATAAAATAGCTTAAGATGTACGATTATTTAATACCATGTTTGTTATTATTGATAACTTAAAACTTACTAGAACAAAGACTATTTTTTTTTTTTTTTTTTTTTGGGGGGGTGAAGTGTATATATAATCAATGAATATTATTTTTTGAGAATGGTGAGGGGTGGATGAGTGGGAGTGTATATATAATCGGTAAATATTTTTTTTTTTGAGATGGGGTGGGGCTAAGGGCTTTGACAGAGGTGGTGTACATAATAAGTAAATATCATTTTTTTTGGAGGGATTGTATACATAATCGCTAATATTATTTTTTTTTGGAGGGTTGGGGTGGGGGTGGGGTGAGTATTATAATCACTCAATATTATTTTTTAGAGGGAGGGAGGGAGGGAGGGAGGAGGGAGGTGGAGGTGGAGGTGGAGGGTGGGGTGGAAGTGGGATGAGGCCAGTATATATAATCACCGAATATTATTATTTTTTGGGTGGAGGTGAGGTGAGGTGAAGGTGGGGGTGGGGGGTGGGGGTGGGGGTGGGGGTGGGAGGGTGGGAGTGTATACATAATCAAGAAAAATTATTAATTTTTTTTTTTTGCAACCCTTAGTAATACCTAATTATAATATTATTGTTTTCAAAACTTATATGAATAATATTAATTTTAAATTTAATAATATATAATATTTACTTTTAAAAATCAAATTTGAACTTATATTTTGAAATGAGTAACTCTTATGATGGGTTTGACCCTCATATGATTGAATCGGTAAAAATTAAAATCGATTTGTATTTTGGTCTGATTTAATCCGATTTTATTGATTTGGTTAAAAAACGGTTGATTCATTAGTTCAACCAGTGGTTCAATGTGTAAAACCGATCAATTGACTCAATGACCCGATTTTTTTTTTTTTTTTTGTATCAAATTTTTTAATATTAAAATTAATCACTTTTAGTAATATTATAACTCAATTTTATTATGTTTTAATTTATAAAAAAGAAATTTTTAAAATTTATTAATTACTAATAATATATATTTTTATATATTAACGACGTCACTGAGTCAATAACAGTTTAATCACTGGTCCAATATTTTTTTTTGATTGAATGATCGGTCCGAATTTAAAAACCTTGCATATGTTTTTACCAGGGAATGAAATAAACGTGTTTAAATGACAAAGCAATTGTCTCAAGTCTTTTAATAGAATGCAATTATGAATAATCTCTACTTTAACTTATATCCAAAAATGATCTAATGGTAATAAAATCTCATCCTCTAATCCTCTATAAACCCTATAAATATCTCAGCCTATCTAGCTCCTATAAACACACAGATTGCAAAAACTCTTACATATTTTAAACTATAAAAGGCCGGAAGTGTAACCTAGCTAAAGCTGAAATAGACAGTCTACGTTAAATATTTTCAGACGTGACATTAAAAAAAAAATAAAAAATATATTATTTTCTTATGTGACAAAATAAAAAAAAATAAAAAATAAAATCATTTATTATGTGGCAAAAAATAATTTTCTTTATAATTTTTCTTTTCCTTATCTCTTTTCCTTTCTTTTAATAATTATTTTTATTTTAAAAATTAATATTAATACAATGAAATCATTAAATTTAAGCTTAAATATAAAAGAAACATACTATTAAAAATATTAAAACCTATTAATAACTAAACATAAAAACAAAAAACAAAAAAATAAAAAATAGTACCAAATCAAAATTAAAACGTGATCAATCATGTGCTTCTTCTTCCTCTTAAAATTCCCAAATCAAAAATTAAAATAATAATTGATTTAATTTTTGGAAAGAATACCAGAAACATGATGTGCTCTCTTTCTCTCTCTTTCTTCTCATTTTTTCTCCATCTTCTCTTCTTCCGCCTCAAGAGTTGCTACGTCAAGTATCTCATCGCCTCCAACCAGCCATTTCTCCTCGGCATGATCGGACGGAAAGTCCTCCAAACACTCCTCCGCCGCCTCGATTCCTCCCTCAATTGGGAACCCATTCGAGATGCTCTGCGCCAATGGCGGCCTTCCTCTTTGAAGAAACTCTGTGACTCATGACATCTTCTGTTCTTCATCTTCAATCTTTTTTAGTTTTTGGCTTCATGACTTTTCTGAGTTTTTATTTTTTCCATTTGTCAGAGATGAAATTGGGGTTTTTTTGAGTTTTCATCTTTTTCATTTGTCAGAGATAAAATTGGGGCTTTTCTGAGTTTTCTGAAATTGGGGCTTTTCTTAGTTGAGATTATATTTGGAGATTGTTTCAATAGGTGCTGGTGAAGAGATGGGGATTTCTGGTGAGGCAAAAATAATGGGCATTAATGAGTCGCTGGGTGGGTTGATTTGGGTTCACAGGTGGAATGGGTCATGGTGGCCGGGACAAATTTTGGCTGCGGTGGTCATCTACAACTCAGGGATGTTGCTAAGCAGTTCATCAGTTTCGACATTGGTACGTAATTTTGCCAATGATAATTTTATGGTATCTGGCTCATTCTCGAAGTTGTCTCGTTCTGGTTTAAAAATTTATACCAAGGTAAACTCTCTCATTATTAATAATTCCTGGAAATTGCCTACTTATAATCATCCAATTGTTTCTGAGGCATAGACAAGCCTTTGCCTACAAATGGGATCATTTGTTACTCTGAAGTTAAGGCTGCTTCGATTTGGAATTTCATAAAGCAGAAAGCTCAAGAGGTGGAAGGAGATTAAATCTAAAACCATCTGGTATAAGCTTTATGATCATAGATTTTCTCTCATTCTAATTCTATGCCTTTTTTTAAGGAAAGTTCATACTGCTGATGTCCGCATTAGATATGGAAGAGTGGTGGATCATTTATGCAGACTCTGTAAAAGCCACACTGGATTTTCTGATGGCTGCGGTGGTCTATGGGCTTATCATCGTCGGAATTCATGGTGGGTTTCCTTGACCTTGTAGTCAGAATTCATGGAGGAGTGATTTAAGTCCGTTTGTATAAATGTATAAATTTATATTAATTTCTTTTAAGTAAATAAAGAAGAACTTGGGAAGAGGGATAAATAATAGAAAAATATTATTTAGTTGCCAAATTATTGTCCGGTCATTAAATATTTTTTTTTCTTTTTTTTGGCTGTCACGTATGTAAATATACAATTGAATTTAACGTCCGTCCAAAAAATTGGACGGAATGACCTGATTAACAAATTTTAAAAAATACAGTGAACTAATTGAATATTTTAAAAACATAGTGACTAATTATTTAAAACATTACGACCACAATGAGCTAAAAATGCTTTTTCCCGATTATCTACTCTCCAAATGGAGTCTGGTGTGAACCCTCAAAATTCTAGCCATAAGAATCTGCATTAAAGATTAATGGACGTTGTTCATGCCATTTCATTTCAACATATATATGGGCAACTATATATATGACTTGTATTTTTTCGGCGTTTGTCTTCAGATTATATGTTATTTTGATCACTGGAATATTACTTATGTATCAAATTATAAGATATTTTTATAAATCAGTTTAAGATATTTTCAAACTTAAAATTGAGATAAAATGATGAAATATTAAATCTTACATATTTAAGATAGTTTTTAATATTCATTATTATATTGATTAAAATTAAAGAAATTCACATATATTTTGAGTTTGAAATTATAAATTATGAAATAATAAAAGCATATTATGAGCACAATATTTATCACCGTATTAACTAAAATTAAAGAAATTCATGTATATTTTCAGTTTAAAATTATCTTTAAGTTAACTTTAATAAATCAATAATAATCTTATATTTTGAAATAGAGTGAATACAATTATAATAAAAATAATAGAAAATTAAAATATTCTCACTGAGAGTTGAACTCAAGACCTTTCCATTTATTACACGGGTGTTCTAACCAATATAACAATAATGTTTGCTTTGAATTTTGGTACCATAAATTTTAAAAGGAAAGTGTTTACAATAGAGAAAATTTGTGAGAGAACTGAGGTTTAATATTACTCCTTTGGAGAACTGATATTTTTACATGTATTTTTTATATTTTCATATGATCTTTTTTTATATGAGCATACTGTGAGTCCCACTTTTATATAAATTTTTTTTTTAAAAATATTAAAAATACATGTGAAAATAGAATTCTTTTTTATTTTTCGATGAAGTTGACATTAATTTTGACGGTTGTAATTGCAACTATAGAAGCAGTATTTTTAACAATAAAAATATATTGTCATTTTGTTTGTTTGCGTAGTTAGATTTGGGATACTTATGCATGATGATTGTTTTGTGACCTACCTTGGAAAAAGAAGTATTTGAAACAATCAACTCAAATTAAATATCATGTAATATTTTTGAGAATTTTTTTTTTAGGAAATTGAAATTTCTACATGTTAAAATAATGGGAGTGATTAGTATGAAATTAACTTTGGTCAATTGATTAATACAGTGTCGACACGCAGATCAGAAGGTGATCTCTCTACGTGTCAGCACTATATTGATCAATTGACCAACTTACTATGAAATTAATTTCATGGTAACTGAATTATATTTCCACATGAGTCTCTTTTACATGGAGGTAGGACCCACACACTATTCATGTGGAGAGCAGATCCTTTGTTTCCAATTTTTCTGTCCCCTTATGTCCCTCCACTTAAATTTCGATACCTAATCTCTTACTTAATACTAATTAATTCTAAAATTAAATAAAAGGACATGTGTCAAAATTTAAGTGGGAGGACACAAGGGGGACATGAAATTTGGGGACAAAGGATCTGCTCTCATTCATGTGAGGGATCGTGTGGAAATGTTAATTTTTTTTATGTAGAAATATCAGTTCTTTTTTTTTATGAACAACTTTTTTTTATTTATTAAAAATTCAAAGTCATACATAATGTGACAAATCCAAAAGTTATGGATAGGGCCATGCACAAGCACAATAAAGTTACATAATACCGATAATTTGAGAAAAGAAAAACCTACAAGTTGAACAAGATCTCAAAGATAAGTACAATTATTCCAAACACAGATTAGAACAATATTTTCGAGATATGATGACTTTAAAGAAACTTTTTGTACACATTATTTATGTATTTTGAAATTGATATAATTAATATATATTCTAGTTTATTTGCGTCACGTTAATTATTATTTCTTTAAAATTGTATCACCTATATATACCAAAATCCTGCTGAATCCGTACCCTAATCTTACATAGCTTAATTATATGATCTTAATTATATTCTTGTGAAGTTAATTGAGCTAATTTTAATTTCTTTGATTAATTTAGACCATATAATTAATGAACCTAAAATAAGAAGAACAAACAAATGAGGCTTAATTAGACTCGAATAATGTTTAATATGAAGATTATATATCAACCATACTCCCCATGTATTAAAATCAAAATTCATACCTAAAAAGTTAATAAGTGGGAGCTCACCAGTGTTAATTTAAGGTAATATATTGTATTCTAGTTTTCCAGCTAAGCAATTTAAGACTTGAGTGGCAGCCATTGGAATTATTGTCACTTAAACTTAATTATCTTGTAATAAGAAAAATATTTACATTTTTTTGTGGCTGCTTCCTAATTAAAGTTTTTGTTAGCTTTTTCCCCCAATTTTACCCTTTGTAAGGTTGTTCCTGAGATTTTGGTGGCCCAGGACGAAAAATGAAAACGAAATCCTCTTCGAAATATTGTCTTCGTCAATAAAATAAATAAATAAATAAATAAATAAATAAATAAAAAATACAAGCCATATCTAAAAAAGTGTCTTTCCGGAGCTTAAAACATAATAGTTCGACTACATCAAAATATATGAAAACTTTGACTATATCAAAATATATGAGAATATATTCATTGAAAGATACTTCTTCTTCCTAGAGCCAAAATCTTCAATCAAATGTTCAAAATCACACACACACACACACACATATAATTTATATAAATTTGGGGCCCTTCTGATCGGGAGCTCAAGACGATCGACTCTCCCGCCCGTATTCTGAAACGGCTCTGCCCTTTTGTCAATCCTTTAGTGAAAATGTCGAAATGAAAAAAATATTATTAATGAAATAAGTAAACTGACTAACAAAATCACTCGTAATTTAATATTTATTGGGTTAGTCACGACTATCTTATCCCCTATATATATTGTTGACAAAAATCAAATCAAAATCAAAATGAGAACTCCATCTAATTAATTAAAGAAATGGAATACTTTAATGCATCATCTTTTATATTGGAATCTGGTTATCATGAAGTTAACTTTATAATAAATTAATCAATTGATCAAATACAGTACTGACACGCAAAGAGAGATCACCTCCCGGCCTTTGTGTTAACTTTATATTGATCAATTGACCAAAATTAACTTTATGCTAATCACTCCTTTTGTATTGTATTGCCCTAGTTAGGTGGGAATGATTTGTCATATACTTAGGGTCCTTTTCTCCTTTTTGAAGAATAGCTTATACCATGTTATAACTACTAGAGGGATTGCTTTCATGTCTCCATCCAAACAACACTTGCAAGTAATAATGGAATTTGGACCACAATGTAAAAGTTGGACGATTGTTCTTGATCTTTTTAAACAAGCCAAACTAGCACTAATGTTTTCCTAACAAACTCAAATTCCTTAATTAACACTCTTGAGATTTTATTTTTTTTCCAAAAAAGTATTTTGTAAAAGGCAATTTTTTATTTATTAGTGGAAACGATATCGAAAAGAATATTTAGATTTTATAATGGTACAAAGTGTGACATTTTAAATGCAAATCTATCATCATTTACAAGCAAAATAAAATCAAGATTGATATATATATATATATATATATATATATATATATATATATATATATATATATATATATACGAAGTATGTATCCATGATAATCATTGCTAGAAAACTATTCTACCAATCCAAAAAAAAAAGGAACAAATCACTATATGTTGTAGTGGCTGAGACAATTAAAAAGGAACATGTCACTACAACTCGTAACGGTTAGGACAACTTCAACATAATAATTTTAATATTTTGTAATATTATTAATACTAATATTAATATTTTATAATATTAGTATTAATAATATTTATATTAATAATAGTAATAACTAATATGAATATTAATACTAGTATTACTATTATTTTTATTAATATAAATATAAATATTAATAATAATAATTTTAATATTAATAATATTACCAATTAACTAATATTAACCCAACTATATAGTTCTAATAATTTACTCTCCCGCACTCTAATTTACTCATAGTACGGAGGGAGTAAATTATTGGAACTACATAGTTGGATTAAAATTAGTTGATAATATTATTAATATTAATATGAATAATAGTAATACTAGTATTAATATTCATATTAGTTGTTACTATTATTAATATAAATATTATTAATACTAATATTATAAAATTTTAATATTAATATATTGAAGTTATCATAGCCGCTACAAGTTGGCATGTCCCTTTTTAATTGTCTCATCCACTACAACTTGTAGTGACATGTTCCTTTTTTGGTTTGATGGAATAATTCCCTAGCAACTGAAATAATTTTCTAGCAACCGGTTGTCATGAATGAATACCCATATATATATATATATATATATATATATATACCTTTTGCAAAAAAGAAAAAAGAACGTATTTTTAAATCGAGGTCACCAAATTGTATAATGAATGATATATATAAAATGCGATTATCATATAAGTTTTTATAATTATTATTTGCTATGTGTAAGACCCCAACTTTTTATGAATAAATGTTTAATTTTTTCTAAATATTATTTTGAATAGTAAGGTGTTGATTTAATAAATGTTCTAGTTAAGGGTGATATGCGCAAATTTTACAAAGTAAGCAAGTTGTCATAAAATATTTGTTTCGTCGGAGAATATTCTTTTTATCTAGAATACCGCATTTATTTATCGCAATCATTGGTGGGACCACATAACGGAATAACTCGCTTGATATAGAAAGCGCGTAAATAACCTTTTTTTTAAAAATAACGGCAAAACTTTTTACCGTTAACTCGTTGAAATACCCTATGATAAAAGTACAAGAATACACGGTCGCATAAAGAAGATACTACGGTATTGCATAGTATCTCTGATTATTGATTCTTAAGTAAGAAGTCACTTAGTATTCTATAGTTGCCACAGTAGTTGATGCATAATATTTCATATCATTGATTTAATAATTGTTATAGTAACATTTGCATAATATTTAACTACAACAAAAAGGGTTATTTCTGACGGACTATTCTGTTGGAATTAAGTATAATCCTTCGAGATTATGCTTAATTCTGACGGAATATTCGGTCGACAATTCACTCCGATATAAGCACGTTAAAATTAAGTTCGTCGATCTTTCAGTCGGAGATATCTATCTTCGACCGAACTGAACTTGACAGAATTTTCGGTCGACATTAATATATTATCGACTGAATTGTATCCGTCGATAATATTCGGTCGAGTCTAAACCTGCCACGTTTCATCTCAAAAAAAGTAGAAGGGGATTAATTTCGACGGAATGCCGTCGAGGATATACTTATTCATTCGAGATTAGTCTCTTTCTTTTTAATATTTATTCTGTTTTGGCAATATCCAGAGTAATAACCCATATTTTTTATACCTGTAAACCTAATTTTTTTTCAACAGCACATAAAACATAACTATAATCTAAGGCCAACAATAATAATATTTCCAAGGCCAACATGAAAATGAATTACCAAGGCTAACATGAATATGACATTAAACTAAAGTTCTAATCAACTAAAGTATATCAAATATGCAATTAAACTAACATAAATATGTCAAACTAAAGTAATGATAATTAAAAATTACAATATGTCAAAAATTAACTAAACAATATAAATTTGCATCACATTAAGCTAAAAACTAAGTAAATACGTACACATCATCTACAAAACTAAGTCACAGGCCGTTGTCGTCTAACCGCTCAGCATCGTCAGCCCGCTCATCACCCTGTTGATACAATATAATGTAACTCATTAGTCCATATATATAATACAGTTAAAGATAACTAAATAAAAATTAAATAACATGCAGAATATATACTTGAATTTAAAACGAATGGCATACCTGAGTAGTTGAGGGCTGACTCAGTATTGGCCCAAACGCGTCCATAAGTAAGGTAACCACCATCCGAACAATCTCGTCGTGTATCACGGCGAACTGCTCCAGAGGGATACCCGTACTATCGGCGGTGGCACCACCATTGCAACGCTCGCATGTCGATGAAGGCGAAGCGGAACGGGCAAGGTGTCCCGACGACGTAATAACGGATCCGTCTCAAACCTCTCCGATACCGCATCCATAACCTGCTGAAACAAATCATCGTCTAAGTCAGCGTCCGTATGTGATGGTCCCACTCTGGGCCTTTGACGCAGACAACAAGCTAGCCTACAAAAATAAATATAACATGAATAATATTATAAGTTTACTTTATTCATAAACAAGAAATAAACTAAAATATAATACCTCCAGTGCGAGCAGTATAGGCCGGTATCCTCAAAGAACCCCAAACACTCGATACCGCCAGAGAGTGCTTTGGTGGGAGTATCCTGAGACGCGACCCAAAAAGTCGTCTCCTCATCCTGAGATAAACTAATCTCGGGCGGAGGGATGGTGGAATCAACTATCTCAACATTGCCCCTAACAGCCTACAACTCTATTATACGCTGGCTGCGGAACTTCTCAAACCAGTCCTGTAATTTAATATATGTACATGTGAGTTAACTTTGTATCATCCTATAAATTACGTAATATGATCATAAATTACAGAGATTGTAGTAAATGTATTACCCGTATAGCTAGTGCTACTGGAGACATCGTCGACCCCGAAGTAGAATCCTTCGGCGTATGAACTCTATCCCAGAAGTCCATCATAGTAGGAGGTCGGCCCAAGCTACTCCACATGGCCTAAATCATGTACATTAATTAATATTACCTTACTTTACTATAGTTGTAATTTAATATTAAACTAAACTAAATATAAATACATACCAACTTAAACTCCTGAAACGACTGCGATCTAGAAGTATGTACTGTGTTGCCCCCAAAATAGGTATACATCACCCATTCTGAGTCGCCAAATACATGGTACATAAATCAAATACAAACTTAATTATACAACTGTCGGGTAATATACGACAAAATATAGTTGAGAGTTTAAACAAGAATATTGCCTTCTAGATAATATCCACTCTCAATGGAGTCCTCATTACAATTATTATCACACTATTTCACATAATAGTGAGGACTACTAAAACAACCATCTGGATCATCAATCCATTCCCCGACCAGTCCTAGCTATATTCTCATTCCCTGAAGAGAACAGTGAAAAAAAATGGTGAGCTCAACTAGCCCAGTAAGAAATATTATGACCAAAATAATGCAGAATAAATTATCATTAGCCTTCAATAGTATAACAACTGATAGAATAAAATAGATAACAAGTTTTAGATCAACAACTGCAGTGGAATAAGCAATCCATTAGAAGAGTCAAGTAGAGCATGATATCTACTATATTTTATGATTTAAAAAGTTTTTCATCAACTTTATCGCTAAGACTCAGCTTAATAAATAAACCACATCATCGAATCATCCCTGCACTACGGGCCAAAGATATTAATGTAATCATCAATGGTCATGATTATACCGAATAATCCCTAGTCATAATCATACCAACAACTATCCATCAATGCACTACGGGCCAATGAGGACTTTTACCAAATTATTTGTAATATTACGGGTCATGATTATAGCGAATGATCCCTGGTCATAATCATACCAATCAACAGTCCATCTATGCACGTAAGCCAAAGATGACTTTTCATCACAATATAAGCATGAAGATGATGACAATGATATAAACATTAATTAAACGAAATCAAGGATAAATATTAAAGACTTTAAATTTATCCAGAGTTTAAAAATATCCAAATTGTCAACATGATACTGCTTTGTGGAGTAAAATTCAAGAATGATATTGTATCAAAAATGATTTGGATAAAAAAAAATTTAATTTTTGTCATGAATAAGTACTCGGGAATGAATAAAGACCTGTGAATAGTACCTCATGAATAGTACTTCGGGAATAGTTCCCCGTGAATAGTACTTTATGAATAGTACTCATGAATAGTATTTTGTGAATAATACTCGTGATTAGTACTTCATGAATAGTACTCATAAAAGGAAAATACAAAAGAAAACGACATTCCATGACGAGTACAAAAGAAATGATATCTCATACGAGTATAATAGAATATACGAAACTGTAAATGGATTTTCATCCGCAATACGGTAATCCACGTAGACAGATCATTTCCACAATTTAATAAACAATGAATATGGAGGGTCATTCACCATGCATGCGGTAGTCCGCGTAGATAGGTTATTCCAACAGAATAATAAAAAATGGAATAATAGAAGAATTTCACCATACATGCGGTAGTCTGCGTAGACAGGTTATTCCAACAGAATAATAAAGAATGGAATAACAGAAGAATTTCACCATGCATGCGATAGTCTGCGTAGACAGGTTATTCCAACAGAATAATAAAGAATGGAGTAACAACCCTTACGAGTATTGAAAGAAAATAACTCTCTTCATGAATACGAAAGAAATAATACCCCTTACGACTGTTGAATGAAAATAATATTCCTACGAATATTGAACGAAGATAATATTCATACGAATATGAAAAATAATATCTCTTCAGAATATGAAATAAATAATACCCCTTTACCTTGGAAGAAGACTAGATAATTTAAATTGTGAAGTAGCAGACTACTCTTCTTCTTTCTCTCTATAGCTTCTCTCTCTCTCATAATTGCTCTTGTGAGTCTTAGTGAATTGGTGAGAATGAAAGAAGAATGAGCTTCTATTTATAGAAAAATATAGTTTTGATAATTGCACATTTTGGGGCTCAAAATATTACAAAGATAATACCTTCATCTTTTTCTTCATTTTTAATTTAGTCCTGCAAGTATTATCAAACTTGCACCACCTCCCCTAATAGTACATCATGTAAATCAATAGTATAATCATGTGACTCAATAGTTCTATAATATGAAAAAAAATTATAGTATAGTACCTTCATCTATACCTCTATTTTTAATTTAGTCATGCAAGTATTATCAATCTTGTACCACCTCCCCTAATAGTATATGCATGTGAATCAATAGTACACACATATGAACAAATAGTTATAAGCATGTGAATTAATAGCAATTAATTACTTATTTATCCGATTAATTACCCGATTGGTCAGTATAACCTCCAGACATCAATTATTATCGGAATAGATGTCGATTTCCACTAACACTAATAATCCCAACACAATGAAAATATCAATTTCATCTTTAATCAACATGAACTTATTCATCATTAATATTATAACTCACAGTATTTAACAACCAGATCATTACCAGGAAAGAGGGGGCTTTCTGATAAGGATTTCTCCCTATTGGCGCACAATTAGGTGACCAAACCTCTCCTCGATAGAACTTTCTAGACATCGTCAATATTGCAAACAATAATATGAATAACTTTGTCGTCTCAATTATTGATTTAATAATATAAAATATTGTGCAGATGATACTGTGATAATAATTGAATCAATCATATGAGAGATGCTATGCAGCAATTACTGTGGCAATAATTGAATATAACTGAGTGACTTCTCACGTAAGCATCAATAATCAATACCGTGTGCTATTATGCAACCACGCATATTACTGTATTTTTACTACCGGGTAGTTCAACAGTTTAACGGTAAAACTTTCGCCGATATTTTTAAAAATATTTTAGTCGTTTGCTAACTACGACAGTACCTCCATTGTGGGGTCCACCAATGATTGTGCCATCGTATGAATATTCTCTGTTAAAAAGAATATTCCCCGACCAATCGAATATTCCCCGACACAACGAATATTTTATATCAACTTGCTTACTTTGTAAAATTTTTAAATGTCACCCTTAACTATAACCTTTATCAATTTAACCATTTACTAAATAACATTATAAGAAAATTGAATACTTTTATTTCATAAAATTTGGGGTCTTACATGTACAACCCGTAGTTGGCCTCGATTCTTCTTCATTTGCTCGGACTTGGTCTTGAAGGCAGCATCATCCCAAAGACGCATATACATGGCAACCCATAACGATCTCGATATCGCCGCCACGTGATGATGTCATCGATAAGTAGTCCTGGGCGATTCTTCTACTGTCCGGATTGCCCTTAATCGAATCTCGTACAGCTAGCAGACATAGTTATTCGAGATGTGTATTGTCGTATAACTGTGCTCAGCAGGTAAGAATCTACGAGCATTTTTAAAGAAACTAGTTTTCCGGCCATGACATAGTTGAGTGTCTTGTACATCCCCCATACAGACTAGACATGAAAACTTACCATGAGTCGACCAACCATTAATTGTAACGACCCCAAAATTCATACAATTTAATTATTAACTTTGGTCATTAATAACACATCTACCTTCTGATTTTACATCATTATTCGATGTTAAACTTTATAAAATGCAGAATAATTTAAACTTTTATGTCTTTTACTTTAATTCCCTGAATCAAAACCTTTATCATCTACATATATTTGAATCAATCTTATTTTATGATTCACTTTATCATTATTATTATATAAAATTTTATATTTCAATCCGATAACCTGTACATATCAGATAACTCTAACTTTAGCTTTACAACTCAACAAAACTATACATCGTAAAATATTTAGTACATCTCATGAATCTTAATCACGGTTTAAAGAAATAAAAACTTTATCTAAAATATTAATCTCTGTGTATTATTTCTTATCCACGTCATTCAAGTAGCACATAGTGTTACCCTCAATTCTTAACTCGCAAAATGGTTATTTGCAAGGTAGAGCTCTCGGCATACCAAAGAAAATCTAACAGTTTTCATGCATCACATAGCACATAATAACATGCTCAACATATATCTCATAAACATTGGATTAACATAAAATACATGTTGAACTCAATCAGCATGCTTTACTTAATCAATGTAGTCATAAGTTGACTTTAACATTTCATACATTCAACATATATATAACACATCATACTATTTGCAATAAAGATTTAAAACAATCAAATTCACATAGCAAATAGGAACTGAAAGACTTGCCTTGATCGTTGTTTACCAATAACAGTTTAATAACTTATAGTTATCTGTACTTCACGTGCCCTACACAATTATATAATCATACACATCAACTATTAGTCACATATCAACGCATAGTAGTTGTAATTTAAACTTTACTCTACGTCTCATAACCCTTCCTATCATAAATACACAATGTTCAATTTGATTGTGTTAACTTTCGACTTATATCTCATTATATTTCATATTTGAAGTTCATTCAAATGTTTAAGTCTTGCTAGGACTACTTATTGGTTTTATATTAACACTATTTAATATCTTATAATATTCATTTCATTTGATTTAAAACACTTTTTACGTTCATTGTCACTTATCACGGTGTTTCGACGTTTATTCGTCACACGCCCAATTTGCTTCTCTTGTGTGTGCTTAGTATGCGTATAAAACTTATCTAATATGTCATTTATTAATGTTAAACATCATTATACTTCATAATATTCATGTTCTATAACTTAGAACAACATCTTTTATGTGACGACCCCAAATCCAGGTACTTGAAACCCGAACTCCTGCCTCTCCACGATACCATTTCTTTAAGTCAATAATACTAAATAATAATACATTCGAACTTAATTTACATACATCAAAGTTTACTTCCCTGTGCACGTGACCTTCAAATACATTCCTTACAATACTTGAATAGATACCAATACAACTATAACCATTAACTCATAATACACACTTATTCGATCACTTTCCTTTTCCTTTGTTCGTGCGTTCAGAGCCTTCAAAGTTGCTCATACATAACTCGAAAACATTTAATTTAAGCAAGGATGAGCATTTAAGTGCCCAACAAGTAATAGCAATTATATATAAGTTTGAAAGAATATAAGTATTCTCTTTACATAACACTTCTACAACGAATTGAAAGTTGTGAAGTAATCAGACCGATAAAAATTCACATAACAACTCTCTTTCAAATTCTTTAAATTTGGCTCTGCTCTACCCTTGAATAGGGTTTAAGAAACATACTATGAACATTCTTTTCATTTTCGAAAAGGTTTAGCGAATTCTATCCTCAAACCGTCTATAACTTACGTACCGGAGGGTGATCACCTTGATTGTACCTGTATTGATCAATACTACATAACTTGAACGAAATTCATCGCCACTCTATCCGCCATAATGCAAAAAATCTTCCCATATAGGGATGTTCATACATGCCCGGTTCCAAACCCAAGGTTTTAATCTTGCTCAACAATAATATGTAATTCAACATATATATATACGGGTAATTGACAAAGGTGTATCAACATGTGAACAAATGCTATGATTATCCAAGTGGGGACACTTGTATAACCATTTATAGAAATCAATGAAATGTAATATATATCCGAGCTAACATGTCGATAATCAAAGAGTACATAAACTGCATGCAGGATAGAATAATTCAAAAACTTCTTACTCATGTCCATTGCATAAAAAGAAGTGCAAAGGTAGGATACTTTTGATTTCACCGATTACAAATCTCAACTTAGGTTTTATCTCTTTATCACAACCTATCAATAATCGGATCATTCGCTCGATTAGAACATATATCTTAACACATAAGATCGCTACATTACAACAAAGACATAGTTCAATCACATAATCACACGGTGATCATACTTTTTAGTTCCTATTATATACTTGAAATATTTTTATACATTTTTCAAATATCTCATCCATGCTCTTATAGTAGTCTTTTCTTTCTTTTATAAGGTCCGACATTTGTCATGTCGACAAACTTTTATCGGGTAAATACTTTGTCTAAGACTCTTAATCTATACCTCAACATCTCAAATATCGGACATTTTACTTTTAATCATTTTGAATTTTCCGTAAATTGAAAAATTTAAAATAAATCAAATCATCACTCAAGGGCTTATAGTGATATAACCTGTTACTATGGGTGCTCTTCATCAAATCTCGGACTTTATAACCGGTTCTCTAATCGCCTAGTTTGGTAAAATTTATAACTTTCAAACATCTAATCATAATTAAATGACTTAAACATTAAACAATTCCATTATCATTAATAATTAATTTATATTAAACTATTAATGAAACCATTGCTAAAATATAAAAGTTATTTATAATAACTCAAACTATTTTAAAACATTTATATTACCCTTAAATGATTTTTAAAACAATTAAAATCATTTTTAAATAATCACCATTAATATATAAATATTAATGTACTATTCATCCAAATATTAAAAGTCATTAGTTATAACTTAAAATATTTTTTAAATCCTTAATATCCTCTTTAAATGATTTTTAAATAAATAAAACCATTTTTAAACTATTTATTTAATAATAATTATTAAATAAACTAAATATCATTAATATTATCTTAATATCATTAATATTAAATTATTAATGAAATTATCGCTTAAATATTAAAAGTTATATTTTATAACTTAAAATATTTTAAATACCTTAATTTCATTTAAAATGATTTTTATAATATTAAAATCATTTTTAAACTAAATTATTTAATATAATCATTAAATAACTTTAATATCATTAATATATAATTAATTAATGAAATTCATCACAAAATATTAAAAGTCATGGAAAATAACTCAAAATATTTTCTTATACCATAAAATAATTTTTCATGATTTTTCATGAATTAAAACTATTTTTAAATCATTTATTTAATATTATAATTAAATAAATAAATACCTTTTATATTTCAAAAATATTAAATATTTATGAAATATACTCAAAATAATTAAAAACTATTTTCTAGACTTTAAAATAATTTTTCATAATTTATTTGGTATTTTTAATAATTAAAAACTAATTTTTCTAATTTTTAAATTAATTTCTGAAAAATCAGAAATTTAAAAATAATTAAAACTGTCACTAAAGGCCCCTATAGTGACAGAACCGTCGCTATAGGTGTTCTTGAGCCTACCCAGATCTTCATAAAGCAGAACCGAGTGGGTTACTTTGACCGTGAATAACTCTCTCATCTTAACGAATTTGGACAATCTATAAATTGTGTCTTGTAGAGGAAATACAAGACTAAAAGATCCAACAAACATAACCTCTAAAAAACATCAGATCTGGGAGAAAACGAACCTCAAAGTAGCTGCCAAAACTGTTCTTCACGAAAAACAGCTTCGAGGTGCCTAATTTGGACCTCTATAACTTGGTGATCGTGTAACATTGTTGTGCTCTATCACTTCTAATGTGTAGACAACATGTAGTACTACAACTACAAACCTTAACATCATCATAATAACATCAGATCGAACTAGAAATTACTGGTCAAAGTCGACCACGGACAACACTCAAGAAATTTCTGGATTCGCTGGTTTTGCAGTTTTGGTCAACCCTGTTTGACTGATTATAACTTTTGATCTATAATAGATATGGCCTTGATTCTTTTTGAATCTTAAAGACCTCATAACAAGCTACACATAACATCTTACAAACACCAAAAACAGTAAATAACCACAGATATATAAGGCTTGACATTTGCCCAAAAACAATGTAATCTCGGTTTTTACAAAAGTTGGAAAAACTTTGATTTTGAGCACTTTGATGTTATGGGTCCTGAATTTAACAACCCAGAACATTAATAGACTCCCTATTACACAACTTTAAACAATCAATTGCACCAATTAACATCGAATCGAAGGATTTCTAGAATTTAGGGTTTTTACCTTTTCTAGCTTTGATTCCTTGATTTTGATCCTTTGATGCTTCTGATTTATTGTTGGTGTGAATGGGGCTTGATTATAGACTGATATGGTAAGGAAATTTCGTAGGTTTAAGCTTGAGAGAATGAAGCTAAGTGCTTGTGAATAAATAGGCCAAAAATGGTACATTTCTCTCTCTTAGATCCATAAAATAATGTATGAAATGATTGTAATGGCTGATTGATGGTAATACTACAGCCCATAGGTGATTTCTAGATGGAATGGCCGAATTTTGTGGACATGTGGTAGCAATAAAGCATAATTAATGAAAATAATGCATTTCCCCTCTCTTTAATCTATATAAAAAAATATAATAGATACATTGGATGCTACACTTGGATAATTCCATTGTTTGCTAGCTGATAACATGGTAGGGTAAGCATGTTGGGCATTTTGTTACAAGATTCTATCAACAATGTAAGTAATAATACACTAAATAACCAAAAGGGCATTTTTGGTCATTTCACATATAATTTCAAGGGCATTTTTGTACAAGGCAATTAAATGTAATATTTAACCATTAGATTATAATTCTTACCATTTACCAATTAATTTCTATCCTTTGGTAAATTAAAACATTTATACAATAATATCGTAATTAAACCCGATAATTTTAAATTAGGGTTTTCTATAGAAAATTAGGGTTTCTTAACGTCATCAATTAGGGTTTCTAATTGACCATTAGGGTTCTCTAATTATCTGTGTATGTTACTAACACAGTCATTACAATCTCTAACTTCAACCGATTAAGGTTATAATAATTAGGGTTTGTCCTAATTATCAGCGTAAAAAAAATAGTAATTAGGGTTTTCTTCTAATTACCGACATTCGTGTACACAGTAACTTCATATACACAGTAAACTTCATATACACGTCGCTACTCAGTCATTTCTCATAATCGAAGTTTAGGGTTTCACAAAGACAAGATCGCATGACCTGACCTAATCGACCGTCCATTCCTCAATAATATCTCGTCTTCATATACACAAATTACATAATTATTGTCTTTGAAAAATCATTATAATAATAATATAATATTATTATTCTCATCTCTTGATCACAATCCCAATTCAGGGTTTGATCTCATATCCGACTTCTTTTCGTGATATCAATAATACTTGATTTAAATATTCGAACAATTCATATAATAAAATATATATTATATAAGTTCTAATTATCACTTCATATATTATTTCCAATAATGTTATCATGGAAAATAATTAATAAAAACATTTCGGCTTACAGAAATTTATTACCATATAATTTGTGGTAATTAATAATTCCAAAATTATTTCTAATTTTTCAAGTAATAAATGTATTCGCATTTATTGTTCACTTTACTTGACACTTAGTCTCGTCATTAAATAAAAAAAATTTATACGCAAAATTTCTTATTTATTTTATATAGAAATTCTCGGGTTATTACATTTTATCTTCAAGAGCACTACACTTGCATACGTGCATGCCCGACGCCCTCCGATTACCTCTGAAAATACAACAGTCCTATAGATGACCATTTTAACTACAGTTCTATTTTTCCTCGTTCCGGATCATCTAGAATCACCTCAATCGGAGTTTTTATGAAAACGTTATGCCTATTTTACTAAAATAGGTCAAAACAGTTAAAACTGATATACTTTGGGTGCAGCTGCACCCAATTAAGCCTTGGGCATAGTGCAGCTACACCCCAAATGATTTAGGGCATAGCGCAGCTGCGTCTGTTAGCAGAAACGGGACCTAAAGCTACTGTTCTCGCGATTTTTGACCCTTTTTCTCCTACTAATCTTCATAAGTTGAGTTATATACATCCAAATTAGTCCGTTTTCGATTCTATGGATTCTTAATTCATAGAAATACAACATACTAGAATTCTAACAATTTATAAAAACATTAACCAACCTAAAATTTGACCCAAAATACATGTTTATACTCTATTTTCATGTTTTAAACACATTTAGCGAATTCGATCGCCACGGCTTCGTTTCTTAACCAATTAACACGATTTAAACTACGCCACTTTCATTTCTTAACATACTAACATAATCCAACATCAAGTTACAGATTATAACATGTATTGACCACGAAATTTTATACTTTCTAAAGCCAATTTTCATGTAAAAACACTGTTATATATATTTTTTCCTACAAACCAAATTACATAATTTTTTATCATCAAACAATACTCACATGTGATAATTAACAGAGTATAAACCCTTCATACGTATATATGTATCAATTCAACATAATTATCAATAGAAATTTCAAAAACAAGGGTTAACATTAGAGTAGGTTATACCTCGTTCCTTTGATTGTTTGCTAGCAAAGAGATGATGATTAGGTTTAGAAATTACCCTTCAATCACAGTGATTCCTCTCTTGCTCTCACTCCAAACTCTCTGTGTTTCACTATGTTCCTCTCTTCCAAACTCTCCTCTCGACTATAGCCTTAGGAAGAAAAGAATCGCAGAAAATAAAACCTGAAGCTACCCATGTACTTCAGTTATAAAATAATACGCCTTCATCAGTTAAATTAGACCAAAGGCCACAAGGCCTTGTTTGGCCACACACCAACTCTCCCAAATTAGATTATTTTAATAATATTATATTATATAGTTTCATGTATCACACCTTTAACCATTTTACATAACTTACCATAATAATTATAATTTTTATTATAATTCTTCCGATGATTAATAAATAATCATATATCTAATTTAATTAATAAATTAGATTTAAACAACGCTTTATTTAATTTACTTATTTTCTTTAATACTAAACAACTTATTTAATTTAATTAATTCATTAAATTAAATCTTCAAAGAATAAAATTTATCTTTGCTTTAATTTAATTATCATACACACGTAATTAAATTATTATTCCAAAATTTCATAAATTATTTATTTTTCTCAATAAATATATTATTTAAAATATTTATTTAATTCAATAAATATTTAAAATTAATTACCAAATTTATTTAATTTCTTCAATAGTTAACTTAACTATTGAACCTCACTTTTCCAATATATGAATATATATTTCTCTTCACACCGCATCACATATTTAAAAATATATAACATGTATATATATACTCAAACTCAAAAAATCTCATAATAAGAATTTTAATTATTAAATTCCTATTTTAATAACTTATAGAAATTCGGGTTGTCACATCCTTTCCTCCTTATAAGGATTCCGTCCTCGGAATCACCGAAACCCTACCTTACAAAGGTTTTCACAAAATCTCTTTCACAATTATCGTTGAATAACTTCAACACGTTAACTTAGCAAAAAGTTTAACATATATATATATATATATATATATATATATATATATATATATATATATATATATATATATACTTCATTCATTTCTTCAACAACTTTTAGGTTTTATTACATAACCTTCAATTAAACACAGTCATATATCAAATATTATATATTCTTTAATCCATTCATTTCCTTTTTTAAGGATCTTTATCATAAACACTCGGGATATTACATTCACCCATTCTTCTAAGAATTTCGTCCTTGAAATTTTATTTATTAATCTTCATTCATTCAATCTATCAAAATAAATTTTGCGTTAATATTTTATTCATTCATTGGATTCTACAACCAAATTCTTTCTCTAGGAATCTTTCTAAGATCATCTTATTCCTCACCTCTTCCTCTTCTAGGAGTTTCACATTTCTCTTCTTTCTGGAGTTTCAATTCTTTCTTGAAATTATTATGTTTTGGTTAATTTTCTCATCCTTTCCACTTTCACCTTTCAAAGTGAATCTTCCACAATTGCTCAATAATTGGGAAGCGATATGAATAACAGGTATTTAAAAGATTCTAAATCTTGATGAGGGTTATAAGACCTTGAACTACGTCCACGGTTATAAGTACTCTTTCAACTTAAACCTTAATAGTCATTAGACTATAGGGACTCTCGTACTTAGGGTGTTAAGCCCTTCGTACGATGTATTGTGCACTCTACCCACTGTTATAAGTACTCTTTCAACTTAAACCTTAACAGTCATTAGACTGTAGAGACTCCCGTATTTAGGGTGATCAGTGTGAGACCCCGAATTTTATGAAATAAAAATATTCAATTTTCTTATAATTATTCTATTTAGTAAATGGTTAAATTGATAAAAGGTTAAAGTTAAGGGTGATATGTGAAAATTTTTCAAAGTATGCAAGTTGTTATAAAATATTTGTTTGGTCAGGAATATTCTTTTTGTCGGGAATATCCGTAGGACGCACAATCATTGGTGGACCCTATTAACTAAGTATTGTCGTAGTAAGAAAACGCGTAATTATCTTTTATAAAAAAATAATAAATGAAAGTGTTACCGTTAAAACTGTTGAACTACTTTCAGTAGTAAAAGTACAAGATGTCTGCGTGATTGCATAGTAGCACACAATATTGATTATTGATGCTTAAGTGAGAAGTCACTCAGTTATACTCAATTATTGCTACAGTAATTGCTGCATCATATCTCTCATATTATTGATTCAATTATTGTCACAGTATTATCTGCATAATATGATATATTATTAAATCAATAATTGAGACGGCAAAGTTATTTATATTATTATTTGCAAAATTGACAATGTTTAAAAGTTCACATCAAGGAGAGGTTTGGTCACCTAATTCATGCTACTAATAAGGAGAAATCCTTATCGGAAAGCCCCCTCTTTCCAGGGAACGATCTGGTTGTTAAATATTGTGAGTTATAATATTAATGATGAATAAGTTCATGTTGATTAAAGATGAAATTGATAGTTTCATTGTGTTGGGATTATTAGTGTTAGTGGAAACCGACATTTATTTTAATAATAATTGATGTCTGGAAGTTATATTAACCAATCGGGTAATTAATCGGATAAATGAGCAATTAATTGCTATTAATTCACATGATTATAACTATTTGATCACATGTGTGTACTATTGAATCACATTCATTTACTATTAGGGGAGTTGGTGCAAGTTTGATAATACTTGCATGACTAAGTTAAAAATGGAGGTATAGATGAAGGTACTATATTATAATTAATTTTTTCACATGTTTAGAACTATTGAGTCACATGATTTACTATTAGGGGAGGTGGTGAAAGTTTGATAATACTTGCAGGACTAAATTAAAAATGAAGAAAAAGAGGGAGGTATTATACTGCAATATTTCGAGCCCCAAAATGTACAATTATTGAAACTATATTTTTCTATAAATAGATGCTCATTCTTCCTTCATTTCACACCAATTCACTAAAGCTTTAGAGCAATTATTATAGAGAGAAATTATAGAGAGAAAGAAGAAGAGAAGTCTGCTACCTCACTATTCCAGTATCCAGTTTCTTCTAAGGTAAGAGATATTATTATTATAGTAAGGGGTATTATTCTTTCGTATTCATGAAGAGAGTTATTTTTTCTTTCAATACTCGTAAGAGTTGTTATTCCATTCTTTATTATTATGTTGGAATAACCTGTTTATGCGAAGTACCGCATATATGGTGAAATTCTTCTGTTATTCCATTCTTTATTATTCTCGTTGAATAACCTCGTCTGCATGCGCCTATCGCATGCCTAGTGAATTCTGTTGTTATTCCATTCTTTATTATTCTATTGGAATATCCTGTCTGTATGGATTACGCATGACCTGTTTCCATTCTTTATTATTCTTTTGGAATATCTTGTCTGTGCGGATTACGCATGACCTGGTTCCATTCTTTATTATTCTGTTGGGAATAACCTGTCTATGCGGTCTATCTCATGCATGGTAAGTTCTTCTGTTATTCCATTCTTTATTATTATGTTGGAATAACCTTTCTGTGTGGATTACCACATGCATGGTGAATGATCTTTCGTATTCATTCTTTATTAAATGGTGGAAATGATCTGTCTACGTGGATTACCGCATGGCGGGTGAAAATCCATTTACAGTTTCGTATACTCTATTATATTCGTATGAGATATCATTTCTTTTGTACTCGTCATGGAATATCATTTTCTTTGGTATTTTTTTACGAGTTACTATTCACGGGTTACTATTCACCTAGTTACTATTCACTCTAGTATTATTCACTCGGGTATTCGGGGCACTTTTCGTGTCAGAGTACTATTCACGGGTTACTATTCACCCGAATATTATTCACTCGGGTATTTGGAGTACTTTTCATGCCAGAGTACTATTCACGAGGTACTATTCCCGAAGTACTATTCATAGGGTACTATCATGGGTACTATTTAATTCTAAAAATATATTTCTTTTCTGTCCAAATTATTTTTGGTACATGAATATTATTTTTGAATTTTACTCTACAAAGAAGTATCATGTTGACAATTTGGATATTTTTAAATTCTAGATAAATTTAAAGTCTTTAATATTTATCCTTGATTTCATTTGATTAATGCTTATGTCATTGTCATCATCCTCATGCTTATATTGTGATGAAAGTCATCTTTGGCTTACGTGCATAGATGGACTGTTGATTATTGATTTTATAGTTGTATATCTTTGACTTACGTGCAAAGATGAACTATTGATTGATGAGCATCTTTGGCTTATGTGCATAGATGAACTGTTTATTGGTATGATCATTCGGTATAATCATGACCCGCAATGTTATAGATGATGTGGTAAAGTCCTCATTGGACCGTAGTGCATTGATGGACAGTTATTGGTATGATTATAACCGGGGATTATTCAGTATAATCATGACCATTAATGATTACATGAATATCCTTGGCCGTAGTGCAGGGATAATTCGATGATATGGATTATTTATTAAAATTTGAGTCTCAAATGATAACATATTGATTATACACTTTTAATTCGTAAAAGATAGTAGATATCATGCTCTACTTGACTCTTCAAAAAAATAGTTGTATAAATGAAGTTTGTATTTGATTTTTATAGTATGATATCTGGCGACTCAGAATGGGTCGTGTGGACTTATTTTGGGGGCGTCACAATCAGCCCTTCGTACCATGTATTGTGCACAAACATCTAAACGTTTCTGCGTAATCCCCTATAAAAGGGTTGTTCATCTCAGCTTTTTAACATCTAAATCCGTACCAAAACAATTTGGTTTGGCATAACTTCTCAAGAAACGCTTGAATTTCATGAACATCTTTCAATATTCGTCTAGCTGAATCAAATAGCATAGACTTTTACAACAATTCGGACATCAATCGAAATATACATACATATATATATATATATACATTTATTCTCATATCTTAAAAAAATCTCAAAAATCTTTTTATGATGTCATGATACCGCACTGTATTTACAGTCCATTTGAGGATTCCGTCATTTGGTGATTTTATCATACTACATCATACCATAGTGGGATGACGATCCTTAGATCACATCCAACACTAAGTAATACTGCATTGATGACTCCATCATTTTTATCATCTCTGCACCAGGTTTCATGATGTATTGATGATATAAAAATACATTTTGATATATTTCAAATCATTTTTGTCTAGCCGAAGCAATTAGCATATACATACGAATAACGGTATTGTTTTTAAAACTCATTGGTTTCATCATTTGATCCAATGTTTTTCAAGAAAATAGAAGTGCAAATATCAGCACGAAGTCAATAAATTTTGAAAGTCTAGCATATCTAGTAGATTTAGAATATCCAGGTATCCATCAACTTTAATCTTTACTCCATTACTTCATTACTTAACCAATTCTTTTTTTTATTTCCAGCACTACTAATGCTCTTATACTAAATATTCTTGTATTTCAACTTACAATCTTCCTATACCCCCAGTATAGTTCATCAAACTTACCACACATTGGAAGTTCAGGAACTTGCCACAATAATATGAGTTTATGAACTTATCCTAGTCAGGCCATAGGAGTCCATTCGCCGAGGGGTTCAAAACATACCATATTATTATGAGTTACGAACTTACCATATGCATTAGTTTTAAAAACTGCACCTAATCCTAATAATATCTGACTAATCTTAATAGTTTCTAACTATCAAATATACACATGAGAAAAGAATCACCTTTTCACCACATATACATTGATAGCGCGACACCAACATTCCAATGATTATCAATATGATAAACTGAGTGCAAACACAAAACCCTCGCCCATACAAAGATTTGTACAACTTAACCATCACATAAGTCCTCAATTGAAATCCCACCTAACTCTATCTTGCTTATAACTTGCTCTTTGTTCGGTACGAATTCCTCGTATCACTTCATCTATAACTCCTTGTGAGTTATCTCGTACTATTTCATAGTACATCTTCATAGCATCAAGCTATAATTATTCAAACATTACATACCATCTTTCTTTTATAACTTAAACTGATCACGTCGTGATCTTATTCTATAATCATCTCCCTTAAAATTCTTTCCTTAACTCGTGATCGCTTTGTTTTACGATCCTCTTTCTTTTCTTTTTCATCATGCGTATCCATTTTCTATACTTGGTACACATCGAGTCTCTAACAGTTTCAATATGGTACGCTGAGTGGTTTCCCACAAACAACCAACAAACTATGTTCCAAGTTGCTAGTTCGTATATATCTCCGCTCTATGAAGGAATCGTTTAGCCCAGATACAATACATCAACTATTAAAGAGTACAATTGTACCATACTTAAATATAACTTTTTGATTCTTAACTTCTTTATCATTCTCTTCTTATAGACATCACTTTACATCCCTATTATTGGAGTTGGGTAACCCCACATTCATATTCCTTATAACTCTGCGAGATTCTTCTTTGAATCCTTTTACGCATGTTTTGATCCCTCCTTTATAAATTTCTTAAATTATTTCTTATTATTCAAACTCTATTTGAGCGAATTCTTTCATTATCTTCATCTTTATTCTCTAAGGTTATAGCCTACGGTACTCCTACCTCAGGTTTATAACCTACAGCTTTGATACCAACTATAATGACCCCAAAATTCATACAATTTAATTATTAACTTCGGTCGTTAACAACACATCTACCTTCTGATTTTACATCATTATTTGATGTTAAACTTTATAAAATGCGGAATAATTTAAACTTTTATGTCTTTTACTTTAATTCCCTGAATCAAAACCTTTATCATCTACATATCTTTGAATCAATCTTATTTTATGATTCACTTTATCACTATTATTATATAAAATTTTATATTTCAATCCGATAACCTGTATATATCAGATAACTCTAACTTTAGCTTTACAACTCAACATAAAACTATACATCATAAAACATTTAGTACATCTCATGAATCTTAATCACGGTTTAAAGAAATAACAACTTTATCTAAAATATTAATCTTCGTGTATTATTTCTGATCCACGTCATTCAAGTAGCACATAGTGTTACATTCAATTCTTAACCTGCAAAAATGGTTATTTGCAAGGTTGAGCTCGACAGCCCAGCAAAATCTAATAGTTTTCATGCATCGCGTAGCACATAATAACATGCTCAACATATATCTCATAAACATTGGACGAACATAACATACATGTTACAGTTCATATAATAAGTATAAAAATTGAGTTCCTTACTCAATCAGCATGCTTTACTCAATCAACGTAGTCATAAACTGACTTTAACATTTCATACATTCAACATATATATAACACATCATGCTATTTGCAATAAAGATTTAAAACAATCAAATTCACATAGCAAATAGGAACTAAAAGACTTGCCTTGATCGTTGTTTACCAATAACAGTTTAACAGCTTATAGTTATTTGCACTTCACGTGCCCTACACAATTATATAATCATATACTTCAACTATTAGTCACATAGCAACACATAGTAGTTGTAATGTAAACTTTACTCTACGTATCATAACCCTTCCTATCATAAATACACAATGTTCAATTTGATTGTGTTAACTTTCGACTTATATCTCATTATATTTCATATTTGAAGTTCATTCAAGTGTTTAAGTCTTGCTAGGACTACTTATTGATTTTATATTAACACTATTCAATATTTTATAATATTCATTTCATTTGATTTAAAACATTTTTTACGTTCATTATCACTTATCACGGCGTTTCGACGTTTATTCGTCACACGCCCAATTTGCCTCTCTTGTTGTGTGCTTAGTATGCGATATAACTTATCTAATATATCATTTATTAATGTTAAGCATCATTATACTTCATAATATTCATGTTCTATAACTTAGAACAACATCTTTTATCTTCAAGAGCACTACACTTGCATACGTGCATGCCCGACGCCCTCCGATTGCCTCTGAAAACACAACAGTCCTAAAGATGACCATTTTGACTACTGTTTCCGACCTCAAATTGAAAACCTTAAAGAATAAAAGTTTTTGCTATATTCGTCCTCATTTCGGATAATCTTGAATCACCTCAATCGGAGTTCGTATGAAAAAGTTATGTCTATTTTACTAAAATAGGTCAAAATAGTCACAACTAACATACTTTGGGAGAAGCGCCCAATTAAGCCTTGGGCATCGCGTGTCAGTGTCTTCAAAGGCACTTCGCCCCAAATGACTTAGGGCAAAGCGCAACAGCTACGCAAGAAGCGTAAACAGACACAAGCTACACTCGCTCGCGATTTTTGACCATTTTTCTCCTACTAATCTTCATAACTTGAGTTATATACATCCAAATTAGTCCGTTTTCGATTCTATGGATTCGTAATTCATAGAACTACAACATACTAGAATTCTAACAATTTATAAACACATTAACTAACCTAAAATTTGACCCAAAACACATGTTCATACTCTATTTTCATGTTTTAAACACATTTAGCGAATTCGATCGCCACGGCTTCGTTTCTTAACCAATTAACACGATTTAAACTACGTCGCTTTCGTTTCTTAACATACTAACATAATCCAACATCAATTTACAGATTATAACAAGTATTGACCACAAAATTTTATACTTTCTAAAAGCCAATTTTCATGTAAAAACACTATTATATACTTTTCTTCCTACAAACCAAATTACATGATTTTTTATCATCAAACAACACTCACATGTGATAATTAACAGCGTATAAACCCTTCATACATATATATGTATGAATTCAACACAATTATCAATAGAAATTTCAAAAACAAGGGTTAACATTAGAATAGGTTATACCTTGTTCCTTTGATTGTTTGCTAGCAAAGAGATGATGATTAGGTTTAGAAATTCCCCTTCAATCACAGTGATTCCTCTCTTGCCCTCACTCCAAACTCTCTGTGTTTCACTATGTTCCTCTCTTCCAAACTCTGTGACTATAGCCTTAGGAAGAAAAGAACGCATAAAAATAAACTGAAGCTACCCACGTACTTCAGTTATAAAATAATACGCCTTCATCAGTTAAATTAGACCAAAGGCCACAAGGCCTTGTTTGGCCACACACCAACTCCCCCAAACTAGATTATTTTAATAATATTATATTATATAGTTTCATGTGTCACGCCTTTAACCATTTTACATAACTTACAATAATAATTATAATAATTATAATTTTTATTATATTTCTTCTGATAATTAATAAATAATCATATATCTAATTTAATTAATAAATTAGATTTAAACAACGCTTTATTTAATTTACTTATTTTCTTTAATATTAAACAACTCATTTAATTTAATTAATTCAAGAAATTAAATCTTCAAAGAATAAAATTTACCTTTGCTTTAATTTAATTATCATACACACGTAACTAAATTATTATACCACAATTTCATAAATTATTTATTTTTCTCAATAAATACATTATTTAAAATATTTATTTAATTTAATAAATATTTAAAGTTAATTACCAAATTATTTAATTTCTTCAATAGTTAACTTAACTATTGAACCTCACTTTCCCAATATATGAATATAGATTTCTCTTCACACCAAATCATATATTTAAAAATATATAGCATGTATATATATACTCAAACTCAAAACATCTCATAATAAGAATTTTAATTATTAAATTCCTATTTTAATAACTTATAAAAATTCGGGTTGTCACACTAATCATCCCTAGTGCCGGAAAGTCAGTGATAGTCCACAACAAGGCTACCTTCATCACAAAATTCTGCCCGAAAGATTTATTAAAAGTTTGAACACCTGTTTCTAACAACATATTAAGTTCATCGATTAACGGCCTAAGGTACACGTTAATGTCTTTTGTAGGACTCTTATCCCTCGGTATAAGTAAGGTCAAGAAAAGATACGGATCCCTTATACACATTGACGGTGGAAGATTGTAAGCTACCATAATCACTGGCCAAATAGAGTAAGTTTGACTAAAATTATTAAATGGATAGAAGCCATCTATAGCAATGCCAAGCCTGAGATTCCTAACTTCGTCGGCAAATTGTGGAAAATTGGCATCAAAATTCTTCCATTCATCTTCATCTGATGGGTGAGTCAACTGACCAGGCATGACATCCCTTGTTTTATGCCAACTCATATGCTGAGCAGTGTGGGCAGACATGAATAGTCGTTGCAACCTCTACGCAAGAGGAAAGTACTGTAAAATCTTTTTTGGAACATGTTTCTCCTTCCTCCCATATTTTGTGATCTTGTACCGAAGTGAGTTACAAATATCACACTGCACCTTATCTTTGTCCTCCCCATAGTATAACATGCAATCCTGCTCACAAGCATCGATCTTCTCATACCCGAGATTCAACCCCTTAACCATCTTCTTCACTTCATAGTAATTCGCGGGCAGAGTATTATTCCTAGGTAAGAACTCGCTGAGAATATCAAGCAAATCATTGAATCCTCTCTCACTGTAGTCATGTTCATTCTTGAAATGTAAAATCTTTGTAAATGCAGAAAGCCTGATATGCTTGTCATTTCCACGATACAATGGGACACCCGATTTAGATAGCAACTTGTAGAAAGTAGCTGTTGAATCATTTGGATATTACTGAGCACTGCTTGACGTATGCTCGTTTTTAGCCCAGTCAATATTGGTAGGGTCATACGCATCAACCAACATCTACACGACATCATAGTTATCTGATTGCGAATCACCTTGAACCAATTGGTCTACAGTACTATTTGTCTATTCTCTAAACTCAATTGATTCCCCATGATGAATCCATACCGAATACCCATCCACAAACTCACGTGAATATAAGTCAAATTTAACTTCATCAGAAGTCATCCATATCATATTCTTACACTTGAAACACGGGCATCTCATCTTTCCGTTCGGATCATCAACATGTTCTATTGCTTTGTTCATAAAATTGGACACCCCATCACAGTACACATTAACTAATCCCCTCTCATCAATCTGTATCCTACGGTACATCCAACTCTGGTCGGCTGATATCTTTAATTGAAGAAAATACCTAATTAGATCAATAATAATCATGAATATGGTCCATGCATGTATTTAGTCTACCTAGTATATATCTCTACTCTATAGGAGTTAGGCTTCTATCCCGTTCCTGGATGCGTCTCCTCACTAGTGCCAATCTTGAGCACATTTCTTCTATTTTAAAAAAATTTCAGCAGCACCTCCCCATAGTCTCCAAGTACTCGAAATAGACCAAGACAACTTAGTCTAAGTATGCACTCGGAGAACATATAGAGACATCAGCTGAAAAATCCTCAAAAGTTTATAAAAACACACCTTGTGAATTGGCACCGACCTAAGTGAGAGACATAACATCCAATAACAGTCTCAAACTGGGGACTATTTGACATTTACTCCTAATGAGTGAATGTCAAACGGGTTTCTAAGCTCCTATTAATACTACATGCACATGAAGTATATATATGCAGTTTATTGTAAATGTGGAAAACTAAGCAAATGCTACTTAGTTTATTTTTCCAATGATATAAACTAAGTAAGTGCTACTCAGTTTATGATACTTATTATATCTATGATTATATTATAATATTCCAACTTTATTGTATGTACTAGTGGAACTAAGTAAATGCTGTTTGGTGTATTATATTATGTTATAATACTTTATTTTATTTTATTTTGTATTATATTATATTATATTACATTATATTATATAATTTTTTAATTTAATTAATTTATTAAATTAAATTAAATTATTTATATTTTATTATTATGTTTTATTTTATTTTATTTTATTTTATTTTGTATTATATTATATTACATTATATTATATAATTTTATAATTTAATTTATTAAATTTAATTAATTTATTTCATTTTATTATTATGTTTTATTTTATTTTGTATTATATTATATTATATAATTTTTTATAAAATTTATTTTATTTTATTATTATTCAAATTATATTATAATATTATATATTATTATTATTATTATTATTATTATTATTATGATGTTATTTTATTATTATTAAAATTTTATTTTATTATATAATTTTTATTAAATTAAATTTATTTTATTTTATTAAATTTATTTTATTTTATTTTATTTTATTCTATTTTCAATTTATTTTATTTTATATATAGTAATATGTTTAGTTTATTAAATTAAATTAATTTAATTTTATTATATTAAATTTAATTTATTGTATTCTAATATTATATTAATTTTTTATTATTTTATAATATATTATCTATATTATATTATATTATGTTATGTAAAGTTACTTTATGTTATTATATTATTTGATTTTATTTAGAAGTGACAAAACTAAGTAAATGCTACTTAGTTTAATTTAATATTGGGAAACTAATTTAATAATAATACATAAATACATGCAGGACCAATAGATTTTGAAATTGTAATTATGACAGAATTCCGTCGAGAAATCTGTCAGCAATAGCAAATATATATGCATTCCAAATTTACTGAACATGATATAACCCAAATTGATAATAAACATGCATAAATCAGTACCCAATCCTCAAAATCAGTATACTACTCATATATAATTAGCAGCAGGTAATTAATATAGCATCTATGTTGCAATTGAAACTCAAAATCAAAGTCAAATACTGCAGTGAACCTCAACATTGATAGAAACACAAAATTTAGATATTAATCTGCTAATTGATGGAAACTAGTAATTGATCAGTACCCACATTCTAGCATGGATTAATTACCCACTGCATAAACAATATCACAAACATCAAACCAAATCCTAAACTTATTGTGGCACCCCCAAAATAGGTCCATACAATCCATTCTGAGTCGTCAAATACATGATACAAAATTCAAATACAAAATTCAAATACAAATTTCATTTATACAACTATTAATTATCGTGTAAAATACGACAAAACATACGCTGTGAGTTTTAATACAAATATTATCTCATAGAAAATATCCAAACTCAAATAAAATCCTTATTACAATTATTCTCATAATATTTTACAAAATAGTGATGATTACTAAAATAACCATCTTGGACCATTACTCCACTCCCTTACTAGCCCCAGCTACATTCTCGCCTCCTGAGAAGAACTATGGAACCAAAAGGAAAAAGATGAGCTCAACTAGCCCAGTAAAGAATATTATGACTAAGATAATGTAGAAAAAATTATCCTTAGTCCTTAATAGGGAAAAATCTAATAGAATACAATAGACAACAAGTTTTAGATCAACAACTATAGCTGAAATAGCAATCCATTAGAAGAGTCAAGTAGAACATTATGTCTACTATCTTCTATGATTTAAAAGTCCATCATAAATATTTTATCCCTGTAACACCAATCTATAAACATTTCACATCAACGAATTATCCATGTACTACGGGCCAAGGATATTCGTTAGTATCACCAGTGGTCATGATCATGCCAAACAAATGTCCATCTATGCACTACGGGCCAAAGAGGACTTTCACCACATCATTTATCTATAATATTACAGGTCATGATTATAGCAATACACAATTCATGGTCATAATCATACCAATCAACAGTCCATCTATGCACTACGGGCCAAAGATGACTTTCACCATAATATAAGCATGAGGATGATAACAATGATAGAAGGAATCAATCAAGTAAGATCAAGGATCAATATTAGAGATTTATAATTTAATTTATCCAGAGTTCAAGAATGTCCAAATTATCAACATGATAACTAATTGTGGAGTAAAATTCAAGAATGATATTTATGTATCAAAAATACTTTGGACAGAAAAGAAATCACTTTTTTCATGAATAGTACCCCGTGAATAGTACCTAAATGAATAGTACCAGTCATGCAAAGTACCCTGAGTGAATAGTACCCGAGTGAATAATACCCCGTGAATAATACCCCGAATGAAAATATTAAAATTTAATAAGAAAGTTTAGACCAATATTCCAATGAAACGATACTAGATGAAGCGCAAAACTCAAGGATATTCTACTAATTTCATGGATTATAGAAGCAATACTTACCATAGTAAGTTTAGATTTAAGAATATGAAAATAAATAATATACGAAACTGCAAATGAATTTTCACCCGTCATGAGGTAATCCGCGTAGACATGTTATTCCCACAGATTAAAGAATGAATACGAAAAATAATATCCCTCACCTTAGTAGGAGATTGTATACTGCAATAGTGAAGTAGCAAAATACTCTTCTTCTTTCTCTCTATAGTTTTTCTTTCTATAGTTTATCTTGTGAGTCTTAGTGAATTGGTGAAAATAAAAGAAGAAATAAGCTTCTATTTATAGGTGAATGGACTAAATAGTAACTGATTCACGGACGATACATATTGATTTACTATTAAAACCACAATCGACGGTCCATATTGATTTACTATTAAAACCTCAACTGACGGTTCATATTGATTTACTATTAAAACCACAACCAATGGTCCATATTGATTTACTATTAAAACCACAACTGACGGTCCAAAAAATTAGTACATCTCCCCATGGAATAATAAGTCAAACTTACAACTAATGCCTCATGACAAACCCCTCTATTTATATCAAAAATTGAATAAATATTTACCACAAATCACTTATCTTCAATAAACACATTTTAAATCTTTTAATAATTATTCATCATTAATATTATAGCTCACAATATTGATAACCAGATCGATCCCAGGAAAGATGGAGCTTTCCGATAAGGATTTCTCCTTATTGGTGCGCAATTAAATAACCTAACCCCTTTCCTCGACAGAACTTTCTAAACATTGTCAATAATGCAAATAATAATATGAATAATTGTGTCGTCTCAATTATTGATTTAATAATATAAAATATTGTGCAGATGAAACTGTGACAATAATTGAATCAATAATATGAGATACTATGCAGAAAGTACTGTAGCAATTATTGAATGAAACTGAGTGACTTCTTACGTAAGCATCAATAATCAGAGATACTTTACAATACCGTGTGCTACTGTGCAAACCACGTGTATTACTGTTCTTTTATCACCGGTATTTCAACAATTAACGGTAAAAGTTTTGTCGTTATTTTTATAAAAAGGTTATTTTTATCACTTTCTATATCCGACAGTCATTCCGTTGTGGGGTCCACCAATGATTGTGTCGTCGTACGAATATTCCCCGATAAAAAGAATATTCCCCGACCAAATGAATATTTTATGAAAAATTGCCTACTTTGAAAAAAATTCACATATCACCCTTAACTTTAACCTTTTATCAATTTAACCAATTACTGAATAATAATTATAAGAAAAATTGAATACTTTTATTTCATAAAATTTGGGGTCTTAAACTTATACTAACAACACAATGATCAAAAATTACCCACAACATCAACAATTACCTAACATTATACTGAACAATTACCCATAACATCAACAATCTAACATGGAATCAATAGTAAAACCTAACCTTAATTACTTTGGAGAACACCGGCATGAAGAGCTGAGGACGTCGACAGGAGGAGCTGAGGACGCCGACATAAGAAAGACGATAAGACGACGACGAAAGGTAGGAGGGCACTGGCGGGAGGAAGACGTCGACCTGAGGATGAGGACGGCGGAGGAAGGGTGAGGAGAGAGAATGCAACAGAGAGAGAGGTTGGTTGGTTAGTTCGAAGAGAGAGAGAAATGAAATTTGGGAACAAATGTCTGTGGCGACACAAACTAAAAGCGATAGGGTTTTAACCTTTATTTTCGACGAAATTCAGTCGACATTAATTCCCTCAGAAAAAGTTATTATCAACGGAAATTCCATCGGACATAATCGACATTCCGTCGAGATTGTGTTTGGCACTGGCGGGAAATCTGGGGCCAATGGAAGGCTACTATCTCCGATAGAATTTAGTTGAGAATAAGTTAGTTACGATAGAAGTAATTGCGACTGAATATTCTGTGACACCCCCAAATCTGGGTACTTTCAACCCACATAATCTGGTGCTATACGGTACTAATAACTATACATTCATTCCATCGAAATAACATCACAATGATTGTATTTATTACATTTTTATTACAATAGTAATGAATCCTTTCCCAGGTTTTGTAACCAAATACATTCTTCGTTTGTCATAGTATATTTCATACAAATATACTAGTCTATTATAGGATAAACTACTTATCCATCTTAGCTTTGACTTTATCTTTAATAGAACCCTCGGTTCATTCGGCCTTAGCTGCAATCATATAATTCAAGCAAGAAGTGAGCATAACTAGCTCAACAAGTCTAGCAATATATAATACAAGTACTACGTCAAGAATTATATGATTGTTCTTCATTAACTGAACAAATAGCTATGAAGTACTATGAAACATTGAGTTATCATTTTTCATTCTCATAAAACCATTCCAAAGTACATACAGTAACTTAGGAATTCTGAGTTGGTCAAAAGACCATGAACATTCTCTTTTGATTTTCATTCATGAAAAAGGACAACCCGGCACTAAGTCCGTAAGTTCGATATATCTTACGAGCACTTCTAGGTGATCAGCCTATAGTACTCTATGTTGATCAACACTTATCCGTAAAATGTATCTATGTTTAAGTTTTGGCAACCTCACGTGCCCATCGAATAATCGATTTAAAATACTTTTGTTTATTCATACTCAGGCTTACCTTTGAATCCGTACCAAACAATTGGCATAGGATATATTCAATTACCTTCAAGCGTCTTCAATTAAAAGTCAACAGTTCTTGGTCTTTACAGTTTTTACATGATATATTCACATAGCACACTGGAATTAGCTACCAAATAATCTAATCACATTTTTTTTACCAACTTCTTTCTCTTCTATAACTTAACTAAATTTATTTTATTAATAATATTCGTTTCAATTTACTTATCCTTCATTACGGCTTATTAACGTTCTTACTTTACTAAACCAACACTCAACAACAATTGGTTAAATATAATAGTAGTTGAACCCTAATTTATTCGTTAACTCAGATGAATTCCTCTCGGATTACCGACATCGGACTCTGTATAGTACGTACATAGGTTTTACCTTTACTTCTTATCATTTATGTATTATGCACATCTATTACATAATGTATAATATTAGGACGCGCGTTAAACTTGAATACAATTAAGGAGTTACATTCTTGTACTTTACGTTCTTCGTTTAATTATTCTTAATCAACGATAAATTCCTAAGATCATCTCTATACATGTTATTTAGGAATTGTCTTATCATGTATATTAAGTATATATGCCCATAGTTATCATGTAAACAATTGGGTTAATAATCAACTAAGTCAGACTTTTTCTCTTACCAAAGTTATGGAGCTATCTTCAAATATACAATTGGCATCATAAATTAGTAGTAGCTAATCATTCCATCCATCCTATGGCACTGCACTTACCGAGCTTGAGCCTTTTTTTTTTTAAGTTTTTCATTTCAATTCTTTTCGGGCTCGTAACTTGATCGTTATAAGTCAGAATTGGCTAGTTCAAAAGTCGTTATCTTATATATCTCATATACTTCGATTTCATTCGAACAAAAGTAGTTTTTAAATCCTTTAACAATGAATTTACCATTTAACTTTTTTATTACGCGTTCGTTTAACGTTCGTGAATGTTCATAACTCGTTTCTTTGTTTTAAGTCAAAATTTGACCATTCTTGAGTCCACGACTCTTAAATATGTTGTTCTACGATACGCCATCGAAAACTAAGGTTTTTGAGTTAAACGACGACTTTTGACTACTAATCCGGGAATTCTACGATTTCGACGATTATCGTCTAATCTCGTAAATTTCGCCATAACTTTATTACTCGAGATTTATACACCAAAAAAAATGGAACCATAAATTAATTTGTTATCTATAAACTAACAAAGCAATATGTATATAACCTATACTTGATGGTTTTCAATTTGTCCATCAACAACTAAATCAACATTTTAATGGTTTTCTTTGGTTAAAACTCACTTAAACGCTTATGATTCTTACTTATGCATGGCTTATTAATGTTTTAATTCACTAATAGCCATCCTTATTACTCCAGAAGAGACATGCTCCACCAATTCATACTTCTCAATGAAAAATAAATAGAAAAGAATCGAAGACTAGATTTTATATATTGTTACCTTAATGATTTTTGCGTTTTTGACTTAAGATTGAATACTTTGCTTTGATTCCTCTTGATTACTTGTTATTTGTATTCTCTCTCTCTCTTAATATATTATTCAATGTTGGTGAAAACAACAAATGAACTAAAATAGCTTCTCTTATATAGAAAAATCAAGTGGAGGGAAAATTGGTCATAAGGGCCACCTCCTTACTATTCATTTCATTCCCACCAAGAAAACCACTTTACTTGGTCACTAAGTGGCCGGCCACATGCCCTATGGGGGTCCCACATGGGTTTCCCCATGGGTTTTAACCATCCGGTGATCCATCGATTCGACTCACGATTTGGTTTCTTGGTTTGGGCTTAGAATTAATTCATATCGGGCTTATCTTGTGTTAGAGTTTATGCCCCAAAGGCCAATTATTTGATATAATTGCTTAACATTTTGATATTATATTTGATTGAATAAATGAATGATTTTATTATGGTTTTATTTACTGCGTTATATAAATGTTAACATAATAAAAAAATCCTTAGAATAGTGATACAAATTATATAGTTTCAAGTATGCGACTTGAACATGAGATTTTATAATTATAATTAGTATCATTGTTGATGGGACAACAATGATGCATTGAGACTAGTATGTGGATTGACTGATGACCAAATCTCATTGGTCATAAATATATGAGATATTAAGTCAATGCATAGGTACATGTTAGAGAACGATGTATTGGATATACCCACCATGAGAATTCTATGTGGAGCATTATGCGAAGTGTCATTAGCAATTCTCATAGTGACAATGATGTAATGGTCCTCTAACCTGAAATCACTATATTGATACACGGGAATTTATGTACTTTGATATCATCAAATGTCACCTTTAATAGGGTGGACTATAACGGTGATTATTGGGTACATCATGAATCGTGTGAGGAATATGAGTGATCTAGATGGAATTTAACCTTCCTATATATTAGGGATGATATCCATAGGCCTCTTGATTGAGTAGGACTATGAAATGCATGGCCATGCTCAAATAGTGATTTGTTTCATATAGTCTACTCATTGATCAAGAAAACTCAGATTAAATTATGAAGAGTATGACACATTCCATGACTCGAGTTTAATCTAGGATATTAAGGTTAAAAGGATTAAATTACATTGAAACATTGGTCACGTAAAGGTTGCATCGAATCATCGATCTAATTATTACTTGGATAGCAGTGATGCATTACTAGATGCCGCTCACTGTTTATAATTTTATAATATGATTTTAAAATTATTGCCAACGTAATAATAACCTATAGGGTCACACACATAGAACGTTATTAAAAGGGAATTAATTTAAATTGTAAAGTTTTAAATATATCAATATGATTGATAGTATTTAAATCGCGAATTTAAATTAAAAGGATGATATATATATATATATATAAATTCAGATTTTATTTTAATTAGATTAGGGTTTTGATTAATTCCATTTTATTGCTATATATATGATATATCAACATATTAGGGAGGTTAATCAAAAAAAAAAACCCTAGCCGCTCTTAGAGAGAGACTAGAGAGAAAACAGTTTCAGAAAATCCATTCCTTTTGGTGGCTAGTACCGCAATTCCTTCTTCTGCAGATCGTAGGACGATTCGTGCGGAGCGTTCGTGTGGATACCGTAGAGACGCGGTTCTGATTAGATTGCGTAAAGTATTCAAAGCCATTTCAGAAATCTTTCATAATGGGTATAATATCTAAACCACTAAATTAATTTCTGTTTTCGCATGGATCCTGTTTTGGGTTTCGGAATTATTTAAATTGGTTTATTTTCGCTGCGTTTTTGTGCCGAAATCCCTACATCTTGGGCTTGATTTAATATAACATTAGGCTTGACATAAATCTCATCCAATTAGAATTGACAAGGTCTAATTACTAAAGTCCATTAAGAACTAATCGTATTCTACTCGTATAATTCTAGTATTTTCTTAGTATATAATTCGTACGATATTCGTATTATACGCCATAATAATCTTCATACTATACTCGTATAATAACTAGTATCATACTCATACTTATTACGTATAATAACTATAATTATTATACATAATCATTTAATTCTTGAAACTCACTTTTCCTAAAACTTGGGTTTTAAGTCCGTAGGCGAAAACTTCGTTTGCCATAACTGAAATATTATTGAATATTCCATCTCGTCTTAGAATTCTATCATTATGTGTTTCTCAGAAATTCATAATTAATCCCCAAGCAGAAACGGATGAATAGTATTTTTACAGAAATTTCTTGAAAAACTTTTATTTTCGTCTTGAAAATTCAAAACAATTATTCCTAGCACATAGCCAGAATCCTAACCACATCCGCACATTATATGTCATAGAATGACCTTTCAGCAGTTTACTCACATAAATAAACAATTAAATTCATTTAATTCAAATAATCAAATAAAAATTTAATTCACATAAAATCCAATTTTTCTCGGGTGTTACATTCTTCCCCCCCTTATAAGGATTCTGTCCCTAGAATCTCAATACAATTACTTAAACAAATGGGGAAAAATTTTCTCCATTTTACTCTTGAGTTCCCACATTGCTTCTTCGGCATTGTGGTTCCTCCAAATTACCTTCACCGAAGGTATTATCTTATTTCTTAAAACTTGCTCCTTCCTATCAACAATCTAAATTAGAAGTTCTTCATATGTTAAGTCTTTTTCTACCTGAATAGATTCATACTCTATTACGTGTTTGTAGTCCGGTTTATAAGGACGCAGTATCGACACATGAAACACATTATGTATTCGTTACATCTCTTGAGGTAAAGCTACTTCATAAGCTAACTCTCCTACCCTTCTTAAAATTTCAAAAGGTCCTATAAATCTTGGACTTAACTTCTCTTTCTTTCCAAAATGTATTTTCCCTTTCCAAGGCGACACCTTCAGAAAGACATACAAACCGACCTCAAACTCTCTCTTCTCACGGTGAGGATCCGCATACTTCTTTTGTTTATCTTGAGCCGCTACCAATCGAATAAATATCAACTTTACCATGTCTGTCGTTTGTTGTACCATTTCAGGTCCCAACATTTGACGTTCACCTACTTCATCCCAGCACAGTGGATTTCTGTACTTCCTCCCATATAACGCTTCGTAAGGAGGCATGCCTATACTAGCCTGAAAACTATTGTTGAAAACGAATTCTACCAAAGACAGATGTTCGTCCCAACTCCCCTTGAAATCCATAATGAAAGATCTTAACATATCTTCTAACGTTTAAATTGTCCGATCACTCTGTCCATCCGTCTGAGGATCATATCTTGTACTCAACCTCAACTTCGTTCCCATTTGCTCTTGCAAACTCCTCTAGAAATTCAATGTGAATCGTGGATCACGATTTGACACAATCGAAACAGGTAATCCATGTCTTGAAATGATTTCTTTGACATATAGTTTAGCCAATTGGTCTAGGTTATACCTAACTCCTATCGGTAAAAAGTGAGCCAATTTCGTCAAACGATCTACTATTACCCAGATAGCGTCGTATCCATTCCTAGTCATTTGAAGTCCCAACACAAAGTCCATCGTGATATGCTACCACTTCCACTCTGGAATTTCTACATCGTGATATGCTCCCACTTCCACTCTGGAATTTCTAGCGATTTCAATAATCCACTCGGTCGTTGGTGTTCTACCTTAACTTTCTGACAATTTAAGCACTTACTAACATATTCTGCTATCTCTCTCTTCATGTTTGGCCACCAAAATTTCTGTCGAAGGTCTTGATACATCTTAGTACTACCTGGATGTATTGAGTACCTCAAACTATGTGCCTCTCCTATTATCTCTTCTTTTAATTTTGCATCACTCGGAACCCAAATTCTTCCTTCAAAATGAAGTAACCCCTCTTTATCAAGGTTATACTTAGTCTTCTCTTCATCCTCCATTCTCTTCTTTATTCGTTCTCACTCCTCATTACTTAGTTGTACTTCCTTAACTCATTCCGCTATTGTTGGTCGAGTCTCCATTGTGAATAACATCTCTAACGATTCACTCGGCAACTTAACTTCTAGCTCCATTCTTGCCATCTCCGTTATAAACTCATTCTGAGTCATTAACATTGATAACTTTTCCCTACCCTTCCTATTTAACGCATCGGCCACTATGTTTGCTTTTTCTGGATGATATAAGATATCACAGTCGTAATCTTATATCAATTCTAACCACCTTCTCTACCTCATATTCAACTCCTTCTGTGTGAAGATATATTTCAGACTTTTATGGTCCGTGTATATCTCACACTTCTCCCCGTATAGATAATGTCTCCATATTTTAACGCAAAAACTACTGCTGCCAGTTCTAGGTCATGAGTAGGATAGGCCTTCTCATAATCTTTTAACTGGCGTGACGCATACGCAATGACCTTTCCATGCTGCATGAGCACGCAACCCGGTCCTCTATGCGAAGCATCGCTATAAACTACAAAATTCCCCGTATCATCTGGTAAAGATAATATAGGTGCCTCACTTAACCTCCTTTTTAGTTCCTAAAAACTATTTTCACACTTCTCAGTCCACACATACTTTACTGACTTCCTCGTCAAACTTGTCAACGGAGTAGCTATTTTAGAAAAGTCCTGGATGAACCTTCGATAATATCCCGTTAACCCCAAAAAACTCTAGACCTCGGTTGGTGTTTTCGGTTGTTCCCAATTATTAACTGCTTCCACCTTTGTTGGATCCATAGAAATGCCATTTTTATCAATAACATGTCCTAGAAACTGCACTCTTTCGAGTCAAAATTCACACTAAGTGAATTTCGCATACAACTTCTCCTTCCGTAATGTTTCCAACATTATCCTCAAATATTCAGCGTGATCTTCTGGCGTCTTAGAATAGATTAGAATATCATCAATGAACACTACGACAAACTTATCCAAATATTGTTTGAACACTCTGTTCATCATATCTATAAATACGACTGGCACATTGGTCAACCCAAATGACATAACTAGAAACTCGTAATGACCGTAACGAGTTCTGAACGCCATCTTAGATACATCCTCCTTCCTTACTTTCAGCTGATGGTACCCCATACGTAAATCTATCTTAGAAAAATACTTTACCCCTTTCAACTGATCAAATAGATCATCAATCGTGGACAATGGGTATTTATTCTTAATTGTTAACTTGTTCAAGTACTCACGATAGTCGATACAGAGTCGTAACGATCCATCCTTCTACTTTACAAACAATACCGGTGCTTCCCACGTAGACACACTCGGTTGAATGTACTTCTTATCTAATAATTCTTGTAATTGAACCATTAACTCCTTCATCTCTACCTGCGCCATCCTATATGGTGCCCTAGAAACTGGTGACGTGTCTGGTAACACATCAATCACAAATTTGACCTCCCTATCCGGCAGAAGACCTAGTAACTCATCTGGAAATACATCCGCAAATTCTTGTACTATAGGTATCTGTTCCAATGATGCTTCCACTCTCTGGGTATCCACAACATGGCACATGTATCCTATACACCCCTTCATCAACATCTTCCTAGCTTTTGTCATGGTTAGACAACAAGAACGTCCCGGTGATTTACTACCGTAGAACACTACCTTGGGTTTCTTCAAAATCCGAAGGTACACACTTTTTTCGTGACAATCTATTATAGCTCTATGGTTAATCAACCAATCCATACTGAGAATTATATCAAATTCTCTCAACCTTATCGGTTAAAGATCTACCGATAATTTGTTACCTCTAATATCTACGAAACAATTTCTATGAATATGTTCAATGGGAATTATCTCTTCATTCGCTACCTTAACGTTTAAAGGTATTTCTAATCTTTCCGGGAATATACCTAGTCGCTTAGCAAATTCACATGCTATAAAAGAACAAGTAGCACCCGAATCAAACAACACATAAGCATTTATCTCATTGACTGGAATAATACCTGCTACTACATCCGCTGATGCAACCGCATCTTGGAAAATCATATTAAAAGTACGGGCCATGGGTCTCCCTGATGGTGTTGGTCCAGTAATGGCTAACTTACCACTACTAGCACCCTCGCTACCCTTCGACCCCTTCTTTGGGCAATTTCTTATCATGTGGTCCATCGACCCACAAACAAAACAGCCTTGGTTATTCTTAGGGTTAGGAAAATTGGGTGATATATAACCCTCCTGCCCACAGTTATAATAAACCGACTTCCCCTTAAGACAGACTACTAAATGAGCCTTTCCGCATGTCTTGCATGCTTCGATCCTACGTTTAGGATCCCCTTTTTTTACTCCAGTATTCCCGGAGTTAAAACTCTTCCTCTTGGGCATACTTCCACTGCTACTAGCTCCCTCTGCCTTGGATACTCCCTCTCATTTGCTCTTATTCTTTCTCTCTTTGTGGTATTGGTTTAAAGCCTCACTACCACCCTCAACAACAATTGCCTTCTCCAGAATGGTTCCATACAAAAAGCTATGAAACACCAAAATCCTACTATATAGCCAGGGTTTCAGTCCCTGTTCAAACCTACGAACCTTCCTCTCCTCGGTGTCCACTTGATGTGGAGAAAATCTTTCTAATTCATTGAACTTGGTCGCATACTGGGGAACCGTCATGTCCCCTTCCTTAAGTTCCAAGAACTTAATCTCCATTCTTCCCTGCATGCTTGTAAGAAAATAGTTCTTGAAGAAAACCTTCTTGAACTATTCCCACGTTACAACATCTGTCCTAGCCCCACCCTGGTGAGCCTCCCACCAGAAGTTGGCTTCTCTTTTCATCATATAGGTTGCAAAAGAAGTCTTTTGCGCCTCCCCTACGTTTGCAATTAGAAACGCCTTCTTAATTTCCCTCACCCATTTCTGGGCCTTAATTGGGTCCGAAGTTCCTTTGAACTCCGGCAGACCTACACTTTTAAATTCCTTAAAGGTAGTCGTTCTGGCTACCCTAGCGACTGCAGGTGCTCTTTCCCTAATTTGATTAAATGCAACCGTTAATAAATTAACGAACTCCTCCATAAGTTTATTCTGACCCCCTTGGTTATCATTATGGGATTCAAATTCCTCATTACATTGTCTCCTTCTTGGCAGTATTTTTATGATTAAATTTATAAAGTTTCATTATTATTTATTTGCTTACTTATTTATTATTCGTCAAACAACAACCCATACCACAACAAAGCACATTTGATAAAAACCTCATTATATTAATATGCTTCTTCATAATTCGAAATATTTACAAATTGATTCCATAGCCAGAACTATTACATTTCTATCCCGCAATTGAATTCCACAAAAATTGGGATTTAGAAAAAGACTACCCTTTAATTATACAAAAGAAGTTTTTACATCACTACATAACATTATTACCAATCTAGACTTTCTCTATCTATTACTAATACTGCATAACAGCATTCTCGTGCTTCTGATTCGTGAGAATCGACACAATATCCTAACTAATAGTATGACGATTTTGCCCCGACTTAATGGAATAACAAGCAATTTTTAGCTTAAAATACTCATGAGCACTCTCGTGGATGTAAGACATCCGTGCTTTCTTTTAGTTCCTCTCCCCCAGTTCTTTACGAAGCTCAACAGGCTCATTCTTAAAATCCATCGCCTTATCCTTCATGAGCACCTTCTCATCATGCTCTATCTCAAAATCTGCTTCTGCAAACTCCTTGGCTTCATGGAGGTCACTAACCTCCTCCCTCAGGTTCTGCACAACAGTGTTTAGTTGCACATTTCGGTCAAGCACCGTCAGATACAATGCCTTCATTGCCTCTGGAGGTGTTGACTCTAGTGCATGTACCACCGTATCAGACGATGCTACCTCTATATCCTCATCCACATCGATCACTACATCAAAATATGATGTCGATCCCAAGTTTTCCATGTCCCCATCTGGATAGTCCTCCTCTGGTTCAGACTCATCTATATTCACCATTGATACCTCATCCCCTGGCACTGGTATTGGCTCTATCATGTTTACTGACTCTTCACTCACCACGTGTATATCCCTATACATAGAGCTATCGATGGACATCTACAATAACACATAACATATTGATTAGTACATATTACACAATAATATAAGCACAAATCACATTTAGTTTATTTAAGGTTAATTTCCTTCTTTTAATTCTTTTGCTAATGAGTTTCCTCAATACTTAATTAACAAATTCTACTAGAGTTCATTTGCCTCCCACTTCTCTTTTACGAACGAGGTTATTAGCCTAAGGTTCTTCCCCCCTTAAGTTTTATAACCTAATGCTTTGATACCAACCAGTGACACCCCCAAATCCGGGTACTTTCAACCCACATAATCTGGTGCTACATGGTACTAATAACTATACATTCATTCCATTGAAACAACATCACAATGATTGTATTTACTACATTCTTATTACAATAGTAATAAATCCTTTCCCAGGTTCTGTAACCAAATACATTCTTCGTTTGTCATAGTATAATTCATACAAATATACTAGTCTATTATAGGATAAACTACTTATCCATCTTAGCTTTGCCTTTATCTTTAATAGAACCCTCGGTTCGTTCGGCCTTAGCTGCAATCATATAATTCAAGCAAGAAGTGAGCATAACTAGCTCAGCAAGTCTAGCAATATATAATACAAGTACCACGTCGAGAATTATATGATTATTCTTCATTAACTAAACAAATAGCTATGAAGTACTATGAAACATGGAGATAACACTTTTCAATCTTATAAAACCATTCCAAAGTACATACAGTAACTTAGAAATTCTGAGTTAGTCAAAAGACCATGAACATTCTCTTTTGATTTTCATTCATGAAAAAGGACAACCCAACACTAAGTTTGTAAGTCCGATATATCTTACGAGCACTTCTAGGTGATCAACCTATAGTACTCTATGTTGATCAACACTCATCCGTTAAATGTATCTACGTTTAAGTTTTGGCAAGTTCACGCGCCCAGCGAATAATCAATGTAAAATACTTTTGTTTATTCATACTCAGGCTTACCATTGAATCTGTACCAAATAATTGGCATAGGATAGCGTTATCAATACTATATCGAAAGACTTGTAAACAAATCAATCAAACTCTTAAGATTTTTCAAGCCGAGTTAAAACTGGCATAGACTCTTTCGTAAAATAATTCATGCATATTATAATATGAATCACAGAAACTTGCTAACACGAAGGTTAGACAAGCGTTAAGAAAAATTGCCTTCAAGCGTCTTCAATTAAAATTCAACAGTTCTTGGTCTTTACAGTTTCTACATGATATATTCACATAGCACACTGAAATTACCTACCAAATAATTTAATCACATTTTTTTACCAACTTTTTTCTCTTCTATAACTTAACTAAATTTATTTCATTAATAATATTTGTTTTGAGTTACTTATCCTTCATTATGGCTTATTAACGTTCTTACATTACTAAACCAACACTCAACAACTATTGGTTAAACATAATAGTAGTTGAACCCTAATTGATTCGTTAACTCAGATGAATTCCTCTCGAATTATCGACATCGGACTCCGTATAGTACGTACATAGGTTTTACCTTCACTTCTTATCATTTATGTATTACGCACATCTATTACATAATGTATAATATTAGGACGTGCGTTAAACTTGAATACGATTAACGAGTTACGTTCTTGTACTTTACGTTCTTCGTTTAATTATTTGTAATCAACAATAAATTTCTAAGATCATTAGTATACATGTTATTTAGGAATTGTCTTATCATGTATATTAAGTTTATACATGCCGCATAGTTATCATGTAAACAGTTGGGTTAATAATCAACTAAGTCAGACATTTTCTTTTACCGCAGTCATGCATACCAGCCTTCAAGTATATAATTATATTATATGGCAACTAATTAGCGAATAGCTAATCCCTCTCCCCTTACTATTATCATGCCAGCCATTTCCTTAGGATTAGGGAGGCGCGCTACGTACCTTGAGCCTTTTTGAATTTTTTTTAAGTTTTTCATTTCAATTCTTCCCGGGCTCGTAACTTGATCGTTATAAGTCGAAATTGGATCGTTCAAAAGTCGTTATCTTACATATCTCACATACTTCGATTTCATTCGGACAAAAGTAGTTTTTAAATCCGTTAATAATGAATTTACTATTTAACTTTTCTATTATGCGTTCGTTTAATGTTCGTGAACGTTCATAACTCGTTTCTTCGTTTTAAGTCAAAATTCGACCATTTTTGAGTCCACGACTCTTAAATATGTTGTTCTATGATATGCCATCGAAAACTAAGGTTTTCGAGTTAAACGATGACTTTTGACTACTAATCTGGGAATTCTATGATTTTGACGATTATCGTCTAATCTCGTAAATTTTGCCATAACGTCTTTACTCGAAATTTATACACCAAACCAAATGGAACCAATCCATTGATTTTTTATCTATAAACTAACCAAGAAATATGCATATAACCTATACTTAATTATTTTCAATTTTTCCATAAACAACCAAATCAACGTTTTAATGGTTTTCTTTGATTAAAACTCACTTAAACGCTTATGATTCTTACTTATACATGGCTTATTATTGTTTTAATTCACTAATATCCATCCTTATTACTCCCAAAGAGACATGCTCCACCAATTCATACTTCTCTATGAAAAATAAATATAAAAGAATCGAAGACTAGAGTTTACGTATTGTTACCTTAATGTTCTTCGCGTTCTTGACTTAAGCTTGAATACTTTACTTTAATTCCTCTTGATTACTTTTTATTTCTCTCCTTTCTCTCTCTCTCTCAATATATTGTTCAATGCTGGTGAAAATAACAAATGAACTAACATTGGTTCTCTTATATGGAAAAATCAAGTGGAGGGCAAATTGGTCATAAGGGCCACCTCCTTACTATTCATTTCTTTCCCACCAAGCAAACCACTTTACTTAGTCACCAAGTGGCTGGCCCATATGCCCTTTGGGGGTCCCACATGGGTTACCTCATGGGTTTTACCCATCCGGTGATCCATCGGTTCGACCCACAGTTTGGTTTCTTGGTTTTGGCTTAGAATTAATTCATACGGGCTTGTCTTGGGCTTGATTTAATATACCATTTGGCTTGGCATAAATCTCATCCGATTGGAACTGACAAGGTCCAATTACTAAATTCCATTAAGAACTAATCGTATTCTACTCGTATAATTCTAATATTTTCTTCGTATATAATTCGTACGATATTCGTATTATACGTCATAATAATCTTCATACTATACTCGTATAATAACTAGTATCATACTCGTACTTCTTACGCATAATAACTATAATTATTATACATAATCATTTAATTCTCGAAACTCACTTTTCCTAACCCTTAGGTTTTAAGTCCGCATGCGAAAATTTTGTTTGTCATAACTGAAATATTATTGGATATTCCATCTCGGCTTAGAATTCTATCATTACGCGTTTCTCAGAAATTCATAATTAATCCCCTAGCAGAAACGGATGAATATTATTTTTACAGAAATTTCTCGAAAAACTTTAATTTCTTCTTGAAAATTCAAAACAATTATTCCTAGCACATATCCAGAATCCTAACCACATCCGCACATTATAGGTCATAGAACATCCTTTCAAAAATTTACTCACATAAATAAACAATTAAATTCATTTAATTCAAATAATCAAATAAAAATTTAATTTACATAAAATTTGATTTTTCTCGGGTGTTACATATTCGGTCAGAAATACAATAAAGTAGACGAAATGTAGTGCGTCGAAAATAATTCCGTCAAGGTTATAAGCTTTTCTTGTAGTATTTTATATTATTTGAATAATATTATTAGTTAGCATTATTGGCAATGTCTAAAAAGTTTTGTCAAGGAAAGGGGTTAGGTTATATAATTGCACGTCAATAAAGATAAATCCTAATTGGAAAGCCCTCTATTTCTTGGGAATGATTTGGTTGTTAATATTGTGAACTTATAATATTAATTGTGAATAATTATTATGTGGTGGACATTGGTTCAATTTTGATATAAATGAAGGAATTTAGCATGAAACATTTGTTGAAAGTTTGGCATATTATTTTCATCGATAAAATATTCATTCAAATATATTATTATAATATATTATTTAAATAGTAATATTATAATAATATATATAATTTCTTGGCATGTAAATAAATGGAGTGGAGGTTAACAACTTGAATTGGAATTCTTTCCGTGTATTTATTTTTTTCCAAATCTTTTTGCTAAAAGTTTCCTGGATAGTTTGTCCTTTTTGAATGGAAACATTTATCCTTCAAATTCTTTTCCAAAGTGTGGGCCTTTAACCAATAAAAACAAAGAAAAAAAATTTAGGCAGGAAGTTAGGCAGAGAAAGAAAAGAAAATTAGGCAGGTTGTTTATATTTTCCTCCGAGGTTGCACTATAAAGGGGGAACCCACCATCCTAAACACACCAAAAATTACAAGCATTCCTACTGCAATATTGTGAATATTTCTTTTGATTATAAGAATACTTTGAGTAAAACTTTTTGTGCAATATTTTCTCAGGATAATATCCGATATTCAAAGTCAGATTTAGTTTCTACTGAGGTAAAGGATGTTATTATATTTCAATATTCATAAAGGATATTATTTTATTTTAATAATCGTAAGAAATATCATTTTCTTTCATACTCCATATTATATAAGTGATATTATTTCATTTCATATTCCTAAATTCAACTTATTATGGTAAGTATTGCTTCTATAATTCCTGAAATAATTAGAAATTCCTTAAAATTTGTGCTTAATCTAATATCATTTCACTAGAATATTTTTCTGAACTCTCTTATTAAATTTTAATCTTTTCATGTCGGGGTACTATTCATACGATACTATTCATGAGTACTGTTCACAACAGAATTTAATTTTTTTTTCTGTCTAAATTATTTTTGATACATGAATATCATTCTTGAATTTTACTTCACAAATAGTTATAATATTGACAATTTGGACATTTTTGAACTCAGGATAAATTGAATTATAAATCTATAATATTTATCATTGATCTCACTTGATTGATTCTTTATATCATTGTCATCATCCTCATGCTTATATTTGGTGCAAGTCATCTTTGGCCCGAAGTGCAAAGATGGACTATTGATTGGTATGATTATGACCAGGAATTGTGTATTGGTATAATCATGACCTTTAATGTTACATATAAGTTTTATGGTGAAAGTTCTCTTTAGCCCGTAGTGCATAGATGGACAGGTGTTTGGTATGATCATGAACATTGGTGATACAAACGATTATCTTTGGCCCGTAGTGCGTAGATAATTTGTTGATTGAAAATAATTATTGATTAGTGTTACAGGGATAAAATTGATGATAAACTTTTAAATCATAGAAGATAGTAAACATCATGTTCTACTTAACTCTTTTAATGGATTTCTGTTTGCGCTGCAGTTGTTGATCTAAAACTTATTGTCTATTGTATTCTATCAGATTTTTCCTTATTGAGGACTAAAGATAATTTGTTCTATATTATCTTATATTATCTTAGTCATAATATTCTTTATTGGGCTAGTTGCGCTCACCATTTCCCTTTTGGTTCCATTGTTCTTCTCAGAAGGCGAGAATATAGGTGGGACTAGTCGGAGAGTGGAGTAATGGTCCAAGATGGTTATTTTAGTAATCCTTACTATTTTATAAAATATTGTGATAATAATTATAATGAGGATTTTATTTGAGTTTGGATATTGTCTACGAGACAATATTTGTATTAAAACTCATAACTTATATTTTTTCTGTATTTTACACGACAATTCATAGTTGTATAAATGAAGTTTGTATTTGAATTATGTATCATATATTTGGTGACTCAAAATGGGTTGTGTGGACCTATTTTGGAGGTGTCACAGTTGGTATCAGAGCTTAGGGATATGATCTCTGACAGAAATATGGGATTAGAACTGGGAGGGGAGAGACGAGTAAATCCTTCGCTAGTGTATCCTACCTAAGCTTATTTGTTATTTAATTGGTCGATCATAATATAGGGATAATATGTGACATGTCAATTTCTTTAATTAACCCTTGTTTTGTGGCAGTATTTGAGAATGACATATAAAAATTTTGAGATAAGTAATTGAGCACATGAGACTGTTGAGACACTGCCAATCAATAATCAGGATAATGTGCATCAAGAAGGTAATAATCCTCCTGTAAACAACAACACCGACCAAATGATGAACGATGGGATATTTAGGAGCTTTCTACAATTCATGTAACACCAAATGAGAGAGACTCCTATTCAAAATGCAGGTGGAAACAATGGTAACTCATGGCTGGTTAATGCTAAACAATTCAAGGAGTTGGGACCGCCAGAGTTTTTGGGAAAGCCAGAGCCACTTAAGGTAGAAGCATGGATTAAGCAGCTCACTAAGATATTTGATGTCTTGGGATGCACAGAGGAGCAAAAGGTTCCCTTCGCCACCTTTATGTTGCGTGGATAGGCAGATTACTAGTGGAAATATGTAAAGCGTACTCATCTTTCCGCACTTAAGATGTCTTTGGAGAAGTTCCAGGAAATGTTCAACAACAAATATTTTCCAGAAAGTATTCGTCATATGAAGGAGGTGAAATTCATCAAAAAGGAACATAACAATATGATTGTATCACAATATGAGACTAAGTTTGCGGAGTTATCCTGGTTTGCATCTCATTTGGTGGATAATGAGGAGCGAATGACATGAATGTTTCTGAGAGGTTTGAAACCCGAAATTCGTGAATATCTCATTTCCCATAAACTTTGTTTGTATTCAGATGTTGTGAATAGGGCTCAATTATTGGAGCGCGGTATTGAGATAGTTCAACCAAAAGATAACAACCGACAGTACGATAATAGTCGTACCAGTGGCAATAGTCATCGAAGCAGTGATAACCAACATGGAGGAAATTATCATGCCAGAAATGGTAACCACTTCGGTCGTAATCTTGGCCAAGATAATATAAGAAATGAGTCAAGTGGAAATTTTAAAAAGAGAAGATTTAACAATGACGGAAAGACATCGACAACAACACCAGTACCAGCAACCGTTTCTAGGAGAGGAGAATGACCACCAGTTTGATGCTACAGATGCGGAGAGGAGGGACACATCAGTCCAAACTATACAAAGCCTTCCAAGGTGTGTTTCAAGTATGGAAATGATGGTCACATAACTCAATTTTGTCCTGTAGAGAAGTCAAGTCCAGCTGAAACGGTGGCACCAAAGGCTGTCCCGGACAAGTCAAAGTCAATGGTTCAAGGAAGAGTGTTTGTTGTGACTTCTCAAAAAGCGAGGAACCCGAACGAAGTTATCACGGGTAAGCTAATCATAAACTCTTGCAAAGTCTATACCTTATTAGATACCGGTTCTACCAATTCTTTTATTTCACCTGCATGTACTCAACGTTTGAACTTGACTTCTGAGAAATTAGACTTTGACTTATCTATTAAATCTCCGTTTAGAGAAACTTTTATTACATCCATTGTTTATAAATCTTGTTTGATTCAAATCGGTAGGACTGAGCAAAAAATGAGTATAATCGAATTACCGAATTGAACCGAAATAAATTAACCAAATTTTTCTGATAATTCGGTTATTTTTGATATTTCGGTTATATCCGAAATTATTTACGGTTTACGGTTAGTTTATACGGGTTTCACTTTTGGGTTATTCGATTAAATTGAATAACCGAATAAGCCTTATTAAGTAAATAATCGGATAAGCCTTGCTACTTAAAATAATAACTTGACATCTCAAATTTTCATTTCTCGCTTTCTCAGTCGTCACTATCTCTTCGATCTCTAACTGTGATCAACCATTGACTTTTAGAGAGAGAGAAATTCAAAGCCTTATAATGGTTAATTTAGAAAAACTGACCCATCAACAAAACCCTAATTTCTCTATCTATCAATGATAGAGAGAAAGAGAGAGCTATTCTTCTCCTCCCTCTTTTAGGTATACACAGGGGAGACTCTGCAGTGGTCACTCATCAGCCCACTAGTCCAGAGCGGTTGAGCCCCAAACCCAGAGGCTAGATCTCGAACTCAATGCGGTGATGAAGCTATATGGTTTAGGGTCCGATCTAGTTTAATCCCCAGAATTTGAAGACAACCCCTTTAGGGCCTTTTGAGCTCGCCCCCTTTTCTTTCTAGCATCCATCATCATTCGTTTGTATCGTTTGTAGTAGTGTTGTTTATGGTTTTACAGTTTCTGTTTTCTTTTCATTTTTGCCAATTCTTGATTGACCCATTTTGGTAAAAAAATTATTAGGGATTATGATGATAGTTTTAATTATCTTAGCGGATTTCAGTGATATTACTTTATGCAATTAGGGCTGATTGTTACACACACTGAAGCCTTTGATTATAGCTCATTAACTTTTTACTTTTATCAGTTGTATAATTACATAATTTGTTTTAAATTTTTATGTTGCTTGATGTTGTGATGAGGTTAGGCACCAATTGGTGTTTTGCGACAGTGGAGAAGGCTGAATAAGTATTGCTGTGTTTGGTTTGGTTGATTTATTACTTGTGTTTGGTTCCTTCCACTGAACATTTGATTACTGTGTTTGGTATTATAAACAATTTACTGTTGTGTTTGGTTCCTTCCACTGAACATTTGATTTGGATGATTTATTACATGTGTTTTTTTTTGTTCCTCTAGGCATAATGACTTGGACACCATAGTTTGAATGTCCATCTCCGGTAAGTGTTTCTTTGAGTCTTTGTCACCGTCTGCTTGTAGATCATATATATGTTTTAGTTAATATCATTGTACTATTATTATTCGGTTATTAACCGAATAACCGAATAATTAATTCGGTTATTCGGTTATCATGTATTTCGGTTAGTTGTTCGGATATTCAAAATAGTGGAATTTTGGTTTTCGATTATAACCGAAATGTTTATTCGGTTCGGATAATAACCGAATGCTCACTCCTACAAATCGACACCCTCACATTACCTATTGATCTCATCTCTTTGAAGATACTTGCATTTGATGTGATTTTAGGGATTATTTAGTTAACTACTCATCATGATAAAATTGATTGTTTTTCGTAAGGTCGTTAGTTTTTATATTCCTAACCAACCTGTTATGCGAATTTAAGCAACCAAACCACTCAAGTCAATAACTGTCATATCAAGCCATAAAGTCATTTGTTTATTAAAAATAGATGTCAAGTTTTCTTAGCCCATGTCATGGATTTAAACAAAAATACGTCAGATTTGAAGGATATTTCTGTTGTTAATGAATTTCTTAATGTATTTCACGAAGAACTTCATGGCCTGCCCCTAGAGCGTGAAATCGAATTTTGTATTGACCTTGAACCCGGTACAAATCTCATTTCAAAAACCCCATATCGAATGGCTCCTATTGAACTTCAAGAGTTAAAAACCAAACTATAGGTGTTTTTAGACATTTGTTTCATTCGTCCTATTACATCTCCTTGGGGTGCTCCTATTTTATTCATAAAGAAGAAAGATGGGAGTATGCGACTTTGCATTGACTATCGGGAGTTGAACCATGTCACCATCAAAAATAGGTATCCGCTACCTCTCATTGATGACCTGTTTGACCAATTGCAAGGTGCTAAATTCTTCTCAAAGATCGATCTTCGTTCCAGATATCATCAGTTAAAGATTAAAACTGATGACATTCCAAAGACTGCTTTCAAAACTCAGTATGGGCATTACGAATTCCTAGTCATATCTTTTGGATTGACTAATGCTCCTGTTGCCTTTATGGATATGATGAACCAAGTATTCAAGCAATATTTGGATCATTTTGTGGTTGTCTTTATTAATAACATCCTCATCTACTCCAAAAGTCGTGAAGATCATGAGCAAAGCTTGAGGTTGATACTCCAAAAGCTTCGTGAAAATAAGCTATATTCCAAGTTGAAGAAATGCGAGTTCTAGTTTGAGGTAGTAGCATTCCTTGGGCACGTCATATCGAAACATGGAATATTATCTGACCCGACGAAGATTGAAGCAATACAAAGTTGGGAGCAACCTAAGTCAGTAACCAACATACGTAGCTTTTTGGGCTTAGTTGGTTATTATCGGAGATTTGTGGAAGGATTTTCTCGAATCGCCACTCCATTAACTCAGCTGACTCGAAAAGATACAAAATTCGGATGGAGCGAGGAATGTGAGAAGAGCTTCCAAGAACTCAAGATGAGACTCATTTCAACACCTGTTCTGATAATACCATCAGGTTCAGAGGGATTTTTCATCTACAACGATGTTTCAGGCAGAGGTTTAGGATGTGTTCTCATGCAACATGAGAAAGTCATAGCCTATGCCTCACGAAAACTCAAAGAATATGAGAGGAATTATCCTACTCATGATCTAGAGTTGGCAGAAGTCATTTTCGCGCTCAAGATCTAGAGAGACTACTTGTATAGGGAGAAAGTGGAGATCTATATAGATCATAAAAGCCTCAAATATTTCTTCACCCAAAAGGAACTCAACATGCGGCAACAACATTTGCTCGAGATGTTGAAAGATTACGACCATACCATTCAATACCATCCTGGAAAAGCGAACGTGCATGGTAGCTGACGCATTGAGTAGAAAATCATATGCGGGTACAAGTGCGATGTTGTTAACACAAAGACTCATTTTTTAGGACTTACAAAGGATGGAGATAGAGTTAAAAACTCCAGGGACCCATGTGAAGATGACAAATATACTAGTAGAACCGACTTTAATAGATAAAGTTAAAGCTACTCAAGCTACAGACCTGGAGCTGATGAGTATGAAGAAGAAAGTAAAAGAAAGTGCTATTCCATAAACAAGAATCGATGAAGAAGGAATATTTTGAGTCAAATCTAGACTTTTTGTTCCTAAAGACTCTGATTTGAAGTATGAAATCATGATGGAAGCACACAACACACCATTTGCAATCCATCTTGGGAGTACCAAAATGTATCGTGATCTTCAACATACATTTTGGTGGAGCAATATGAAGAGAGAAATTGCGAAGTTTATCTCAAGGTGTCTATTTTCTCAACGTGTCAAGGCGGAACATCAAGTGCCAAAAGGTCCATTGCAACCACTTGAAATTCCAGAATGGAAGTTGGAACACATCAATATAAATTTTGTTACAGGACTTCCCAAGGTTTCTCAAGGCATAAATGCAATTTAGGTTATTGTCGATAGATTAACCAAGTCTTCTCATTTCTTTCCTATACGAGAAACTTATTCACTTGAACGTCTTGCTCGTATGTACATAAATGAGATTGTGAGATTGCATGGTATGCTAGTATCCATAGTTTCTGATCGAGACCCAACATTCACTTCACAATTTTGGGCCAACTTGCAGAAAGCTTTGGGCACTAATTTACGATTCAGTTATGCATATCATCCTTAGACGGACAAGCAATCAGAAAGGACTATTCAAACTCTTGAAGATCTATTGAGACTGCATACTAGACTTTAAATGAAGTTGGGACAAGTACTTTCCATTGATGGAATTCTCTTACAACAACAGTTATCAAGCAAGTATAGGCATGGCTCCATTCGAAGAGTAGTATGGACGAAAGTGTCGTTCTCCAGTATGCTAGGACGAGGTGGGTGAAGTAATGTTGTTGGGACCAGAGTTGGTACGCATGACTACAGAAAAGATTCAAATGATCTGGTAACATATACAAACCTTACAAGATCGACAAAAGAGTTATGTCGATCTTCATCGAAAGGACGTGGAGTTCAATGTCGGAGATCATGTATTATTACGTGTTACTCCATGAAAAGGAGTTACGAGATTCGAAAAGAGAGGAAAGATCAACCCTCGATTCATTGGTCCATTTAAAATCCTCAACCGAGTAGGAACTGTGGCCTATAAACTCGCCTTACCGCCAAGTATGTCTCGTGTTCATAATGTTTTTCATATATCTATGTTACGTAAATATGTGGAAGACCCAAACCATATTATTGAACTAGAACCAGATGAGATAATGAAAGATTTAATGTATGAGGAGGTACCTGTCAAGATCTTGGATAAGAAGGAGCAGATTCTACGCTCAAAAGTTATAAATCAAGTCAAAGTTTTATGGAGAAACCATGATATTGAGGAAATGACCTGGGAGTTACAATCTGAAATGAAAACAAGGTATTCTCACCTCTTCGACATACCAGGTACGTACATCAATTTCGAGGACGTAATTTCATAAGGAGAGGAGGTTGTAAGACCCCAACTTTTTATGAATAAAGATTTAATTTTCTTTAAATATTATTTTGAATAATAAGGTGTTGATTTGATATAATGCTATAGTTATGGGTGATAAGTGCAAATTTTGCAAAGTGAGCAAGTTGTCATAAAATATTCGTTTGGTCGGGGAGTAATCTTTTTGTCAGGGAATATTCGTACGATGGCGCAATCATTGGTGGACCCCACAACGGAATAACTGTCGGATATAGAAAGCGACAAAAATAACCTTTTCATAAAATAAAGGCAAGACTTTTACCATTAAACTATTGAAATATCCGGTGATAAAAGTACAATAATACGCGTTGTTCCACAGTGGTACGCGGTATTGCACAGTAATACATGGTATTGCACAGTATCTCTGATTATTGATGCTTACGTAAGAAGTCACTCAGTTTTATTCAATAATTGCCACAGTAATTGCTGCATAGTATCTCATATTATTGATTTAATTATTGTAACAGCATCATCCACACAATATTTTATATTAATAAATCAATAATTGAGACGACACAGTTATTCATATTATTATTATTTGCAATATTGACAATGTCTAGAAAGTTCTGTCGAGAAAAGAGGTTATGTTATTTAATTACACGCCAATAAAGAAATATCCTTATCGGAAAGCCCCCTCTTTCCTAGGAATTATCTGGTTGTCAATATTGTGAGTTATAATATTATTGATGAAGAATTGTTGAAAGATTAAAAATGTGTTGATTAAAGATAAAATGATTTATGGTAAATATTTATTTAATTTTTGATATAAATAGAGAGGTTTGTCATGAGACATTTGTTGTAAGTTTGGTTTATTCTATGGGACCTATAGGTCATCATCTAAGAGTCACTTTTGCCAATAGTACTTGCCTTTAACAGACGTCAAACCACTTGCGTTTTCACATTACCAGGAGTCAAGCCACTTACCTCTTCACATTGCAAGGGTCAAGCTAGAATTCTTCTATAAATAGAAGCTCATTTCTTCCTTCATTTTCACTAATTCACTAAAGCTATAGAGAGAGAAACTATAGAGAGAGAGAAAGAAGAAGAGTATTCGAGAAGCAAGCACACGCCACCAACACAAATTTCTGCTACTACACTAGTGCAATATCTAGTCTTTTATTAAGGTAAAGAATGTTATTTTCTTTATACTCATAAGGGTTGTCATTCCATTCCTTATTAATCTGTTGTAATAACCTGTCTACGCAGATTACTGCATGCTTGGTGAATAACCCTTCGTATTCATTCTTTATGAAGTTGTGGAAATGATATGTCTACGCGGATTACCGCATAAAGGGTGCAAATCCATTTATAGTTTCGTATATTCTTTTATACTCCATATTATGTAAGTGATATTATTTTGTTTCATATTCCTAAATCTAAACTTACCATGGTAAGTACTACTTCTAATTCCTGAAATAATTAGAAATTTCTTGAGGTTTGCGCTTCATCTAATATCATTTCAATGGAATATTGGTCTGAAATTTCTTATTAAATTTTAATATTTTCATTTGGGATACTATTCATGACAAAAATTTTTTCTTTTTTGTCCAAATTATTTTTGATACATGTATATCATTCTTAAATTTAACTCCATAATTAGTTATCATGTTGACAATTTGGACATTCTTAAACTCTGGATAAATTGAATTATAAATCTTTAATATTTATCCTTGATCTCACTTGATTCATTCTTTATATCATTGTCATCATTCTCATACTTAAATTTGTGATGGAAAGTCATCTTTGGCCCGTAGTGCAAAGATGGACTGTTGATTGGTATGATTATGACCAAGAATTGTGTATCTGTATAATCATGACCTTTAATGTTACAAATAAAGGTTTGTGGTGAAAGTCCTCTTTGGCCCGTAGTGTATAGATGGACATGTGTTTGACATGATCATGACCACTGGTGATGCAAACAATTATCTTTGACCCGTAGTGCATAGATAATTCGTTGATTGGAAATAATTATTGATTGGTGTTACAAAAATAAAATATTAATGATGGACTTTTAAATCATAGAAGATAGTAGACATCGTGCTCTACTTGACTCTTCTAATGGATTGCTATTTCCGCTATAGTTGTTGCTCTAAAACGTGTTGTCTATTGTATTCTATTAGATTTTTTCTTGTTGAGGACTAAGGATAATTTGTTCTACATTATCTTAGTCATAATATTTTTTACTGGCTAGTTGAGCTCACCCTTTTCTTTCATTGTTCTCTTCAGAAAATTTATCCAGAGTTCAAGAATGTCCAAATTGTCAACATGATAACTAATTATGGAGTAAAATTCAAAAATGATATTCATGTATCAAAAATAATTTGGAAAAAAAAGAAATCAATTTTGTCATGAATAGTACCCCGAATGAAAATATCAAAATTTAATAAGAAAGTTCAGACCAATATTCCAATGAAATGATATTAGATGAAGCGCAAACCTCAAGAAATTTCTATTCATTTCAAAAATTATATAAGCAATACTTACCGTAGTAAGTTTAGATTTAGGAATATGAAATGAAATAATATCACTTACATAATATAGAGTATAAAAGAATATACGAAACTGCAAATGGATTTGCACCCGTCATGCGGTAATCCACGTAGACAGATCATTTTCATAACTTAATAAAGAATGAATATGAAGGGTTATTCACCAGACATGCGGTAATCCGCGTAGACATGTTATTCTCACAGATTAATAAAGAATAAATACGAAGGCTTATTCACCAGGCATGCGGTAATCCACGTAGACAGGTTATTCCCACAGATTAATAAGAAATGGAATGACAACCCTTATAAGTATGAAGAAAATAACATCCTTTACCCTAATAAAAGACTAGATACAACACTACTATATTAGCAGAACTTTGTGTTGGTGGTGTGTGCTTACTTCTCGAATACTCTTCTTCTTTCTCTCTCTCTCGTTCTCCCTCTATAGTTTCTTTTTCTATAGCTTTGGTGAATTGGTGAGAATGAAGAAAGAAACGAGCTTCTATTTATAGAAGAATTCTAGCTTGGCCCTTGCAATGTGAAGAGGCAAGTGGCTTGACGCTTGGTAATGTGAAAAGGCAAGTGGTTTGACACCTGTAATGTGAAAAGGCAAGTGGTTTGACGTCTGGTAAAGGCAAGTACTATTGGCTAAAGTGACTCTTAGATGATGACCTATGGGTCCTATAGAATAAACCAAACTTACAACAAACGTCTCATAACAAACCTCTCTATTTATATTAAAAATTGAATAAATATTTACCACAAATCACTTTATCTTCAATCAACACATTTTTAATCTTTCAAAAATTCTTCATCAATAATATTATAACTCACAATATTGACAACCAGATCATTCCTAGGAAAGAGGGGGCTTTCCGATAAGGATTTCTCCTTATTGGCGCGCAATTAAATAACCTAACCCATTTTCTCGACAAAACTTTCTAGATATTGTCAATAATATAAATAATAATATGAATAACTATGTCGTCTCAATTATTGATTTAATTATATAAATATTGTGCATATGATACTGTGACAATAATTGAATCAATAATATGAGATACTATGCAGTAACTACTGTGACAATTATTGAATGAAACTGAGTGACTTCTTACGTAAGCATCAATAATCAGAGATACTATGCAATACCGTGTGTTATTGTGCAATACCGTGTGTTACTATGCAATATCGCGTACTACTTTGGAATAACGCGTATTACTATACTTTTATCACCAGATATTTCAACAGTTTAACGGTAAAAGTCTTGCCGTTATTTTATGAAAAGGTTATTTTTGTCGCTTTCTATATCCAACAGTTATTCCGTTGTGGGGTCCACCAATGATTGCACCGTCATACGAATATTCTCTGACAAAAAGAATATTTCCCGACCAAATAAATATTTTTTGATAACTTGTTTACTTTGCAAAATTTACACATATCATCCATAACTATAATATTATATCAAATCAACACCTTATTATTCAAAATAATATTTAAATAAAATTAAATCTTTATTCATAAAAAATTGGGGTCTTACAATATATATATATATATATATATATATATATATATATATATATATATATATATAGTTTAGGGAATATTCGACAATGGATATGGTCCTCAAAAGCCTTTGCCACACACTACCATTCACTCAAAATAATTTCCACCCCCAAGTGGTCACCAGTAAAGTCATTTTTGCATCACTTGCAATTAGGTAGTTGTCTAAAATGCATGTGGGTCAAATAAACTTCATTATGAATTTGATGTGAATCCCTAATAACTGTTCTTGTTCTGGTTTGCTATACACCTCAATTCACATTGAGCTCTGGCTGTCCACATCCCATAACTTACTGCCAAACTTCACTTAAATGCATTTGTCTCAAGTTTCCTAATAGAAGAACCTGTGAACTTGATGAGGTCCCCATTTATATTGTCATTAAACAATACTACTGTACATTAATTGAAATATATGAAGCATAAAGATGTGACTCACACCACGTACGTGTATATATATATATATATATATATATATATATATATATATATATATATATGATGTATCAAAATCAGAATTTAGGTGATGTTTGATTGCATCTTAATGCATTTTAACAACTCACATTTTAATGTATCTTAACAGCACACATCTTTGTATTAAGAAATTCTCTGAATAGTTAAGATACAAATATGAGAACTTTTAATACTAAAATATGAATTATTAAAATGCATTAAGAGATATGTTGTTATGATACATTAAGAATCTGATCAAATACCATCTTAATTTATATACTCGTAGACTTTTAAAGGATATGGTACATAATATCGAGCAAGATATATATATATATATATATATATATATATATATATATATATATATATATATATATATATAAGCCACCAATAATGGAGGATGATTTTTTATTTTTTTTGAGAACACCCTCAAATAAATAAGATTTGGATTTTAAAATTTAGTACAATTTGTCTATAAAAAATGAGCATAAAAGCAACATCGTTGATAGTGTCTAATTATTGTGGGTTTTTCTCTAACAAATTTAAGTTACAATTTTCTTTGTCTTTAAAATAATGGCTTAAGATACAAAAAAAAAAAAAGACACGTCATTTTATGTAATATTGTGGGACCGTCAATGATAAATACGTAAAAATTTTTTACTCTTTTTTCTTTATTTTAATCTTTATAATTTGTATGTAAAATATATTTAAATTTTTTTATAAAACGGATGGAGTGATAATTACAAGTTATGATATAGTCAAATGAAATAATGGAACAAGTAATTGAGGCTAGGTAGCTATTTCCAATGCATGAGACGAACCTAGTTCGACCACGCCCATGAGGCCATGATGCTTCTTAGGTGAGGAAAGATCTAAAGGTCCGATATAATAGGTGTTGACAATTTATTAAGTTTATCTAGAGTTTTTGACTTGAGTGGTAATCTAAAGTTATATTTGTTTATAAGAATTATGCTTGAGATAATTATTAATGTCAAGTGTCTTGTTTATTTTTAAATTTAAATTTGAGACTATTAATTGAAGAATTATAAAGTTATTGTTAATATGTGATATGATAATTAACCCTTATTTTGTGGCAGTATTTGAAAATGGCATCCGAAAATGTTGAGATAAGCAATGAAGCACATGAGACCGTTGAGTCACCACAAATTAATACCCAGGATAATGTGCAACAAGAAGACAATAATCCTCAGGTAAACAATAACGATCAAATGATGAACGATGAGATGTTCAGAAGTTTTATGCAATTCATGCAACATCAAGCGAATGCGGTTCCTGTCCAAAATGCAGGTGAAAACACTGATAACTCTCGGACGGTCACCGCTAAGCAGTTCAAGGAGCTGGGACCACCAGAGTTTTTTGGAGAGCCAAAACCACTTTAAGGCAGAGACGTGGATAAAACAGATCTGCAAGATATTTGATGTCTTGGGATGCTCTGAGGAGCAAAAGATTCCCTTTGCCACCTTCATGTTGCGAGCAGAGGCAGATTACTGGTGGAAATCTGTAAAGCGTACTCAACATGCCGCACTGAAGATGACTTGGGAGAAGTTCCAAAAATTGTTCAACGACAAGTACTTTTCCGAAAGTATTCGTCACATGAAAGAGGTAGAATTCATCAAGTTGGAGCAAAACAACATGATCATGTCGCAGTACGAAGCCAAGTTTGCCGAGTTGTCCCGGTTTGCGTCCCATTTGGTTGATAATGAAGAGAGAATGACGCGAATATTTCTAAGAGGTTTGAAACCCGAGATACGTCAATATCTTATCTCTCATAAACTGTGTTTGTATTCAGATGTTGTGAATAAGGCTCAGTTATTGGAGCGCGATAATGAGTCAGCACAACCAAAAGGTAACGAGCAACAACACGATAATAATCGTACCGGTGGCAACGGCTATCGGAACAATGATAACCATCGTGGGGTAAATTATCATGCCAAGAATGGTAACCACTTCGGTGGTAATCATGGCCCAGATAATAGAAGTGAAAATTTCAAGAAGAGAAGGTTCAATAATGATGGAAAGACAGCAGCACCAACACCCGTTTCAAAGGAAGAAGAATGACCACCGGTCGTATGTTTCAAATGCGGACAGGAGGGACACATCCGTCCAAACTGTACGCAGCAATCTAAAGCGTGTTTCAATTGCGGAAGAGAAGGTCACCTATCTCAATTTTGTCGTGTAGTGAAATCAAGTCCAGCTGGGACGGTGGCACCAAAGGCGGATATAGACAAAACAAAGTCGGTGCTTTCAAGAAGAGCGTTTTTTGTGACTTCTCAAAAAGCGAGTAACCCAAACGAAGTTATCACGGGTTAGTTAATTATAAATTTTTGCGAAGTTTATACCTTATTAGATACCAGTTCTACCCATTCTTTTATCTCTCTTGCTTGCTCTTAACGTTTAAATTTGCCCCCAGAGAAATTAGACTTTGACTTATTGGTTGAAACTCGGTTAGGAGAAACCTTCGTTACCTCCACTGTTTATAAATCTTGCTGATTCAAATTGACATTTTCACGTTACCTGTCGATCTTATCTCTTTGAAAATACTTGTCTTTGATGTAATTTTAGGAATCGATTGGTTAACTACTCATCATGCTTTTCGTAAGGTTGTTAGTTTTCATATTCCTAACCAACCTGTTATGCGAATTCAAGCAACCAAACCACTAAAGTTAATCACTGTTATATCAAGCCATAAATAAAGAGCCCCGATCCTTTCGTTGTTGACTTCCTTGTGTTTAATGCACCGAAGCCAGATTTTCTGTAGGCGACGTCGTGAATGACGATGACAAGTTGATAGGTATCGATGTGACGTACTATCTATGTCTTGGATGAGAGTCACAGTTTTGAATGATATTTCTATTGTTAATAAATTTTCTGACGTATTCTTGAAGACTTCTTAGCCTACCCCTAGAGCGTGAAATCGAATTTTGTATTGACCCCAGTACAAAACCTATTTCTAAAACCCTTAAATATTTCTTTAACCAAAACGAATGTATAATGAGCCAAAGACGTTGGCTCGAGCTGTTGAAGATTACGACTATACCATTCAATATCATTATAGAAGAGCGAACGTGATAGCTGACGCGTTGAGTAGAAGATCGTATGCGTTACGAGTGCGATGTTGTTAACACAAAAACCCATTTCGTATAACTTACAAATAATGAAGATGGAGTTAAAGACTCTAGAGACCCATGTGAAGATAGTGAATATACGAGTAGAATCGACTTTAATCGATAAAGTTAAAGCCGCTCAAGCTACATACTCAGAGCTGATGAATGTGAAGAAGAAGGTTCAAGAGGGCATTATTCTAGAAGCAAGAATCGATGAAGAGAGGAAATCTCAACCCTCGATTTAATTGGCCCATTTGAAATTCTCGATCAAGTAGGAACTATGACCTATAGACTCGCTTTACCGCCAAGTATGTCGCGTGTTCATAACATTTTTCACATATCGATGTTACGTAAATATGTGGACGACCTGAACCACATTATTGAATTAAAACTAGACGAGATAGCAAAAGATTTAACGTATGAGGAGATACGTGTTAAAATCTTGGATAAGAAGGATCGTATTCAATACTCAAAGGTTATACCTTAAGAGTTAGAATCTGACGAAGTGTCCTCATTTGTTCGGTATACCAGGTACGTACGTAAATTTCGAAGGCAAAATTTCATAAGGAGGGGAGATTGTAAAATCCCAAATTTTACGAATAAAGATTTAATTTTCTTGAAATATTTTTTTCAAAATTATGGTGTGGATTTGAGATAATGTTATAGTTGTGAGTAATATTTAGAAATTTTGAAAAGTATGCAAGTTATTATATAATATTCTATTGATCTGGAAATATTCTTTTTGTCGGGGAATATCCGTACGACGGTACAATCATTGGTGGACCCCACAACGAAATTATTGTCGAATTGAGAAAACGATAAAAATATTTTTATGAAAATAACGACGGAAGTTTTACCATTAAAACTGTTGAGCTACCCAAAGAGTAAAAGTAAATGAATGATGTCTGGCGTGGTTGTATAAGTAGCACACGGTATTGATTATTGATGCTTACGTGAGAAGTCACTCAGTTTTGTTCGATTATTCTCACGATAATTCTTTGATAGTATCTCATGTTATTTGATTCAATTATTGTCGATATTTTATATATTATTAAATCAATAATTGAGATAAAAAGTTATTAATATTATTATTTGCAATATTAATGATGTCTAGAAGTTCTGTCAAGGAGAGGTTTGGTCACCTAATTGCACGCCAATAGGGAGAAATCCTTATTGGAAAGCCCTCTCTTTCCTAGGAACGACCTGGTCGATTAATAGTGTGAATTATAATAATGATGATGAGTTTTATTTTATTATTATTATAAATATAATAAAACAAAATTTTTTTTATAAAGTTTTGTTTTATTTGATTATAAATAGAATATAATATATTTTATTATGCATAGTGTTTGCATAGTAAAATCTTTTATATAAAATGAATACTTTTATAAAGTTATTTGTTTTATTAGATTATAAATAGAATATAATATATTTTATTATGCATAGTGTCTGCATAGTATTTGCATAGTAAAATCTTTTTATATAAAACAGAATAATTTTATAAAGTTATTTGTTTTATTAGATTTTAAATATATATATATATATATATATATATATATTATATTATATTTTATTGCATAGTATCCTTTCCATTCTCCTATAAATAAGATACTTAGTTAGAATAGAAAATCACACCAGAAATTCAGAAAATTCTTCTTCTATAATCTTGAGCGTATTTCTTTAGAGTTTTAAGAAGCTTTGAGCGTAGAAAACAGTATAAGTTTTCTTCAATAATATCCTTGCCCTACCAGTCGGAATACTCTTCTTTCTAAGGTAAGGGATATTATTATTATAGTAAGGGGTATTATTTCTTTCGTATTCATGAAGAGAGCTTCTATTATTTCATTCTTTATTATTATGTTGAAATAACCTGTCTATGCGAAGTACCGCATACATGGTGAAATTCTTCTGTTATTCCATTATTTATTATTCTGTTGGAATAACTTTTATCATCTGGCACCGCATACATGGTGAATTTTGTTGTTATTCCATTCTTTATTATTCTCATTGTAATATCCTCATACGTATGTATTACATACTGACTGGTTCCATTATTTATTATTACATTGGAATAATCTGCATGCATCTGATACCGCATACATGGTAAATTCATTGTTATTCCATTCTTTATTATTATGTTTGAATATCCCGTGCATGCGTATTACGCATAACTTTAGTTCCATTATTTATTATTCTATTGGAATAACTTTTGTCTGTCGCCAAGTACCACATACATGGTGAATTCATTTGTTATTCCATTCTTTATTATTCTGCTTGGAATATCCTCGTCTGCAAGCGATTTACGCATGACCAGTTCCATTCTTTATTATTTTGTTGGGAATAACATGTACATGCGGTCTATCGCATGCCTGGTAAATTCTTCTGTTATTCCATTCTTTATTATTCTATTGGAATAACCTGTCTATGTGGATTACCGCATGCATGGTGAACGATCCTTCATATTCATTCCTTATTAAATTATGGAAATGATCTATTTACGTGGATTACCGCATGACGGCCGAAAATCCATTTGCAGTTTCATATATTCTATTATACTCATTGGGTTAAAGTTTTGGCTTCTATACTCCATGAAATTAGTAGAATATCCTGGATATTTGCGCTTCATCCAGTATCTTTTCATGGAAATATTCTTCTGAGCATTCTTGAATTTTACTCCACAAAGCAGTATCATGTTGACAATTTGGACATTATTAATTTCAGGATAAATTAACTTATAAATCTTTAAAATTTATTCTTGAACTTGTTTTATTGAATTATTATGTCATTGTCATCATCCTCATGCTTATATTGTGATGAAAGTCATCTTTAGCTTACGTGCATAGATGGACTTGGTATGACTATGACCAGGGATTATTCGGTATAATCATGACATGTAATGTTATAAATGATGTGGTAAAAGCCCTCAGTGGCCTTTCGTGCATTGATGGACAGTTTTTGATATGATTATGACCAGGGATTATTCGGTATAGTCATGACTATTGATGATTTAATGAATATCCTTGGCCTGTAGTGCAGGGATGACTCGATGATGTGGTTTATTTATTAAGCTGAGTCTCAGCGATAAAAATTGATGAAAACATTTTAAATCATAAAAGATGGTAGATATTATGCTCTACTTAACTCTTCTAATGGATTGCTTATTCCGCTGCAGTTAAAATTGATGTTTATTGTATTTTATCAGTTTAACATTGTTGAAGGCTAATGATAATTTATCCTGCATTATCTTAGTCATAATATTTCTTACTGGGCTAGTTGAGCTCACCCTTTTGCTTTCATTGTTCTCTTCAGGAAATGAGAACGTAGCCGGGACTAGTCGGGGAACAGAGTGATGGTCCGAGATGGTGTTATAATAGTCCTCACTATTCTATTAAATAGTGTGACAATAAATATAATGAGGACTCTATTTGAGAGTGGATATTGTCTAGAAGGTAATATTTCTTTTTAAACTCTCAGTTATGCTTTGCCATATATTACACGACGCTTGTATAATTAAGTTTGTATTTGTATTCTGTACCATGTATTTGGCGACTCAAGATGGGTGATGTATACCTATTTTGGGGCGCCACACCGCCTCCCTGCATGATGTCGTCTGATTCATCGTCATTTGAATTTAGATAATTCACCGTCGTTGGAATCGAATTTAGAAGTTGTTGTCTGAAAAGATCGAGGCGGTATAATCGGAACAAGGTAGATATAGACGTCGAAAACTTCGCAGAAAAAGTTGTTGTACGTAAATGTAAACTTTAGTGCGGAGAGGTTAGAGAGATCGAGGATTGGAATAGGAAAAAGCGGTTTAAACTTGGCCAATCGTAAAAACAGGATGGTATATACATTTTTTCCAATATTATTGAGTAGTATAATACAAATATAATTATATAAATATATACTTATATAAAATATAAAATTATATAGATGTACGTACATAAATTTAGTGGTGAGCTTGAATGTAAATTGTTGAATATTTTTAACTGGGAGATCATAAATGCAGTTTATTTTTGTTACTTGATTCATGACTCAACTGCTAGTCCGTTGGGTTGAATTATTACTCTCTTTCTTTAAAAGATGAGAAGAAGTATAAATTTTATACATATTAAAAAAATAAAAATAGAAAAAAGAGATTAAAATAAAGTTTCAAATTTTTTCTTAGTGGTTTTTTAAGATTCATAAAATTATGATTAATTTTTTTGTATTGATGAACCCTACTAAATGACATAATTACTATTATATGTATTTTATCTTATTCTTTTGAGATCAAAAATATATCCACCTTTAGTTATTCTTTTAAGGACGAATGGAGTAGTATTATTTTTAAACTAGTAAAATATATCCACCTTTAGTTATTCATTATTTATTATTCTGTCGAGAATAACTTGTCTGTGCGGTCTATCGTATGCATGGTGAATTCTTCTGTTATTCCATTCTTTATTATTCTGTTGGAATAACATGTCTATGTGGATTACCACATGCATGGTGAATGATCATTTATATTTATTCCTTATTAAATTGTGGAAATGATCTGTTTACGAGGATTATGATGAAAGTCATAATAAAAGCATTGGACTGATGAAAATTATGGGTATATGTGGTATTAGTAAGTGTTATGATGAGTTATGTTGGTTATTATGTGAAAACATGAAAGTTTCTTAGAAATAACAAAGGGTTGAAAAATCAGATTTTGGTGAAAATGGAACATGAAATTCAATTGACCATATCTCCTATTATATTTCAAATTTTTGAGTGTGGTTAAGTTCTAGAGTTAGATCTATGAGTTTCCAAACTTATCCAAGTGGAATCACTGGAAAAGGTGTTGTAGATTTTCGTGTGGACTGATTTTAGCAAAGGAGTCAAAAACCGAAATTTCCAAAAAGGCTACTGTCTAAACTTTTAAAAGGGTATTTTCAGCCACTTAAATTGTGAGAAAAATTCCGACCTTTTGGGACATGAAAATATATGGTATAAAGTACCTCATGTTCAAAAATGAGCTCATTCCAACTTAAAATGAGCAAGTTATGACTATTTTAATATTTAGGTTTTTCCAACGAAAAATGCTATAACCAGAGTTCTATAACTCCGATGACCATGGAATTTAAACTGGAAGCTCACGTTAACATGTGTAAGATCCTACCAAGATTTGAGAATTTCTGGAGTTAAACTTGAGGTAGCTAATTTCTTAAGGAATTAATTAGAAATTAATTTTTGAAAAATAGTAAATGAATTTTAAAAATTTCAAGAAAAATATATGTTCATTATGGGACTATATTCTGTTAAATCCCAGAAAATAAATATTTTTAGGACTGATTTGGTAGTTTTCATGAAAATAGTTTAATTACGAACATATGAGTTAAATATGTTATGTAATGTAACAAAATTGGAAAATAGAATTTTATGGCTTGAGAATCCTATATAAGGTATATGCAAATTTTTGATAAGGGAATTGATCATTGGAAATGAAATCTTATGAGTATGGCATTTTTGAATGATTAAAATAAATTATTTATAAGTTTAAGAAGTGATTAAAATATTGTTATGATATTAATAATATTAGATTATGAGTGGTTAATAATATTTGGATAAATTTAAAGTCTTTAATATTTATCCTTGTTTTCGTTTGATTAATACTTATATCATTGTCATCATCCTCATGTATATATTATGTTGAAAGTCATCTGTGGCCTGTAGTGCATAGATGGACTTGGTATAAGTATGACCAGGGATTATTCGGTATAATCATGACCACAATGTTACAAATGATGTGGAAAAAGTCCTCATTAGCTGTAGTGCATTGATGGATAATTTTTGGTATGATTATGGCTATGGATTCTCTTCGGCCAATGGTGCAAAGATGAATTATTTTATGGCATGATCAGGACCGTTGATGAAAACGCGATTATCTTTGGCCCGTAATGCATGGATAATTCGTGGTCGTGATACTAAAAGAATGTCCTTGGCCTATAGTGCAGGGATGAATTGATGATGTGGATTAATTATTGAGCTGAGTCTCAACAATGAAATATTAATTCATGGATGTGATAATAATGAATATCCTTGGCCGTAGTGCATGGATAATTCATGGATGTGATATCAATGAATATCCTCGACCAAAAGTAGTGCGGGGTGATTCGATGATGTGAATTATTTATTAAGTCGAGTCTCGTGATAAAATATTGATAATAAGCTTTTAAATTAAGTAGAAGATAGTAGATATCATGCTCTACTTGACTCTTCTAAAATACAATTGTATGTCTTTGGCTTTGTAGTGCAAAGATGAATTGTTAATGAATATCTTTGGTAGTAGTGCAAAGATGAATTTATTAGTATGATTATGAAAGGAGGATTGTGATTTGGTATAACCATGATTTTTGATGTTTCGGTGTGAAGATAGGTGATGAAAATTATCTTCGTCTCACGGTGCAAAAAGGAATTGAGAATCATAATTATGATTATGAGTTATTCATATGATCGTGGGCGAAATTGTTGATTGACATTACAGGGATAAAACATTATTGGTGGACTTTTAACATGGAGAAGATAATAGACCTGATGGTCTATTTGACTATTTTAATGGATTGCTCGTTCCGCTGCAACTATGGTTGAAAAGTTTTATCATCTACCATATGTTCTAAATCTTTGATTTATTATTGACAAAAGCTATTGATAATTTAATTATCTTTAGTTATGATATTCTTTACTGGGCTAGTTGTGCTCACCCTTTTGCTTCACAATTCCTTTCAGGTAATAAGAGTGTAGTGGGGTTGAAGCTGGGATAACAGGGGAATAGAACGGTGGTCTATAGCTATTGAGGTTCTCCCTAAATAGTATGGAAATAATTTTATTGAGAACTTTAGATAAGTGTCGTATTGTATACGTCGTTTGATATTTAATTTTGGTGAACCGAATAGGGTGAGGCGAACATAACTTTGGAAAGGTGTTTTATCACTATCATACAAGATGTCTAATGACATACAACCTCGTATTATCATAAGACAGGGTTGTGCACATCCACTTACTGAGTATATCTACGAGCACTACCTATATGATCTTGGAGTTTATTTGAAATATAATTTTCACTTGGAGACAATGGAGATAGTTATCTGTCAAGAGAAGACTCACCATTGGAAGGAACATGATAGTAATCTTCTCATTTTTCTTTGGGGTCTACTGGGTCAACCAAGGATAATTCTCTGGACATATGATATCAATCATAACTTAGATTCATGGCCTCCTATGTACGAAGGTTTTCTTGAGCACTTTCCAAAGATTTTAATTTCTAAAACAGTTTTTGACTGTACCTTTATGTAAGGTGCAATTGTGACATGAGTCAGAGTTGGTATATGTATTTGTATTTAAACCCACAGTATACATGTCGTCTTATTTTGCATGACAGTTGTATAAATAAAGTTGTAAATGATTTTTATAGTGTATTTTCTGGCGACTCAAGATGGGTGATGTATACCTATTTTGGGGGCGTCACAAAAAGAGTGTAAATACATGAATATATAATTGTTTACTATTAGTAACCATTAACCATATGGTTGGTAACATTTTTGATGGTGTACAGAAATCAAAATTGTTATTGATTAATATTTTGATTTTTGATTCCATCATGAGTTGTCAATATAAAGTAAACAAATACATTGAACAATTGGTAACTGTTCTGAAACATTTTTATGTAAATTTGGTTACCCATCTAAAATAAAATGGTTACCTCTATATTCATATTTAATATGTACATTAAGCACTTGATAACTGTTCTAATATAAGTTTTTAATTATTTGGTTACTAACAACAACTAAAATGGTTATCTTTATATGTAGGTTTGGATACCATATGTACCTCTCAAACTATTTTTATTTTAATATGAGATCTATAAGTGACTATCATATATATAAATGGGAACTCTTAATTGGAGTTTCTTATTCCATCATGATGACATGGTATAAAAAAAACATATAAATTTAACACTTTATAAAAGACCTGATACAAATTTATAATTATCTAGTTACTAATAAAAACAAAAATGGTTACCATATATGTAGGTTTGGATACCAACCTAACATTTCAACTGAAATAGCTGATGGATACTATTCTGAACCAATTTTATGTAAATTTTGTTACTCACAAAAAATAAAATGGTTACCTCTATATGCAGATTTAAATACCAATTATATAATTTCCAGATAATTTTTACGAGTATGTAATTTATAAGTATACATCAGCTATATAAATAGGACACTCTCACATGTACATTTAACACTTGATGTTTGTCCTGACACACTACAAGAAAAAAGCCTATCGGCACCAACAAAGATCGAAGAACCGCATATGCAAATGCAGAGATAGTAGTAATAATGACCAAATATCTGCGGCCGTTATTTAATCCAATTATTATTCACTATTAATTATTGCATGTGTGGTCGCTTATCGATCGCTACGATTAATTTGCCTCCCAAAATTTGGCAGGAAATATTGGCGCCAAGGTTTTTTGCGACTACTTACAAACAGCGACTGCATGCGGTCGCTGATAAGTCCATGTCATTAAAAATTAGCGACCGCATGCGGTCACAGATACCGGTCGCTGATCAAACTTAATTTTATCAGTTTCATTCATTCGCTCGACACAACAGACGAAGAAAAAAAAAAGGGGGAGAGCTCAGAATAGAGAAGAGGGAGAAAGGGGGAGAAGAGAAGAAGTAGAAGAGGGAGAAAGGGGTAGCAACCGCCACCGGAACGCCGCCATCACCGACCAGCTGCCGCCACCACCAAGCACTGGTATCATTTTTTATTTCTTTCTCCCAATATTACTTTTCTACTATTTATATCTTATGTTAGATTAGATTACATACTAAATTGGATTTAATTAGTGCAATGTTGGATTTAATTAGTGCAGTGTTGGATTAACAAGCACTTGTCTGTTCATTAATTTAATTAGTGCAGTGTTGGATTTTTTGGGTCATATTTGATGAGATATATTTTGATAATGTTATATATATGTAATAGTAGGTGACCAAAACTGGTGAAGTTGTGTATCCGCGTGCGTACTGACTGACAAAAATGGTTCATTATGTTTTTCTATGTTAGATCTACTTAGGGAAATAAATTAGTTGAGTGGTAAGTATTGATATATTTCTATGTTATTAGATAGATGGTAGGAAAAGGTAGTGATGATGGAAAGTCTTGCTTCTGAACATTTGATTTATACTGACAAGGAAAAGAAATCTTACATGAGATTTGGCTCATTTGGGTTGGGTTGGGGCCAACCTGATTTGACAAAGCTAGCCAAAGTGCAGGGTTTAACCTCCGCCTTCTCCTGTATATATATGTTTTTTAGCTAGTGCTTGTTAAGAAGTATTGATGCTTGCTTCTTGCTTACTTTAGTGATATACATGATGATCATGTAGTAATTCATAAAGTAAGTCAATATATTTTATTTAGGACACCATGTGATGTGTGAGGGCCGCTTCCATTAGCTTTTGCTATCTCTTGTCGTGTGTCCCTACCATTCTCCCCTTTGAATTTCGATAAATGACAAGGCATTTTCGGTTTTACATCATGGACTAGTATGAATCAAAGAACATTTGTTTCATTAATGCTTTGGTTGTTGGAGTTGTGTCTGAGAATTTTCATCTGTTTCTATTAATGCTATTGGTTGCTGATTTTCTGTTCTGTGTGTGAGCTTATGTGGGGTATAATATAAGTGGGGTCTAATTTACCCACTGGTGATATATAATTTACCCACTTTTTGATAAAATACTAATATGAGGGCTGTTATAGTGTCAAGGTATGCTTGTTGTAATTTAGAGTCTAAAATGATGTCCAATAGCTTACATATTAAAACTAATGCTTCAAGAATGCTTCTATGCTTAAGTGTAGTAGGTTTTAATATAACTTGTAAATCATGATGGATTCTATAGGAGCAAAATCAATTCATTGTGACTGATACAAAGAGATGATTATGATTGGCTAATCATGCTTCTAATGATGCATGCTAAAATAGCATTCTCAAGAGGGAAAATAACTCAAATTAAACAGGGCAGTCTGGACCTGTTTGAAACTGGCCAGAACAGGCCATTATTGTGAGACTTTGAATGGCTAGTTTAAATGCTTTGTTGTAAACTGTCAATGTGTAAACTGAGATATGTCATCTGGATGCAAGTTATACATGTGAAATGTTATGTAAATAACTAGTCCATGTCTATATGTTGCATAATCATGCTAACCTTGTGGGCCATGTTGCTAAACCATGTTCTTATGGAATTTAAAGCCTATTAAGGGTTGTTTTGAACAAAGAATTTAAAACCTTGCACCCTTAAGTTTTAAGCCATTAATACAAAATATATAGCAATTAGATTATGTGATAATGTTTAAAATTAAAGGCTTAGGGACTGTTATGATAATTTAGTGTTAAACCATGCTGAAAATGCTTTGAATGGACTATTTTTGTAAAACCCCAAATTTTACGAATAAAGATTTAATTTTCTCGAAATATTTTTTTGAATATTATGGTGTGGATTTGAGATAATGTTATAGTTGTGGGTAGTGTTTATAAATTTTGCAAAGTATGCAAGTTTTTATATAATATTCGATTGGTCGGGGAATATTCTTTTTGTCGAAGAATATTCGTACGACGGTACAATCATTTGTGGACCCCACAACGGAATTATTGTCGGATTAAGAAAACGTCAAAAATATTTTATAAAAATAACGGCGGAAGTTTAACCGTTAAAACTGTTGAACTACTCGGTAGTAAAAGTACGGTAATACGCCTGGTTGCATACTAGCACATGGTATTGATTATTGATGCTTACCTGAGAAGTCACTCAGTTTTGTTCAATTATTGCTACAGTAATTGCTGCATAGTATCTCACGTTATTTGATTTAATTATTGTCGATATTTTGTATATTATTAAATCAATAATTGAGACGACGAAGTTATTAATATTATTATTTACAATATTAACGATGTCTAGAAGTTCTGCCAAAGAGAGGTTTGGTCACCTAATTGCGCGCCAATAGAGAGAAATCTTTATTGGAAAGCCCCCTCTTTCCTGGGAACGACATGGTCGATTAATATTGTGAATTATAATAATGATGATAAATGTTGTTAAATATATTGAGGTGTCTTTTTATGAAGTCACAGAAGTTTATATATATATATATATATAATATATATATATATAAATTTCGCTTTTATTAGTATTATTAATGTAATAAAAATGAAAAAAGCTTTTTATATAAAATGTAAATACTTTTATAAAGTTATTTATTTTATTAGACAATAATTGAATATATTATATTTTATTATGCATAGTATTTGCATAAAGGTTCTAGCATAGTATTTTGCATAGTAAAAATCTTTTTATATAAAATAATATACTTTTATAAATTTATTTGTTTTATTAGACAATAATTAGAATATAATATATTTTATTATGCATAGTGTTTGCATAAGTACTGCATAATGTTTGTATAGTAAAATTTTTTTATATAAAATGTATACTTTTATAAAGTTAATTGTTTTATTAGATTTTAAATAATATATATATATATATATATATATATGTATATATATATTATAGTGCATAGTATCCTTTCTATTTTCCTATAAATAGGATGCTTAGTTAGAATTGAAATCACACCAAAAATTCAGAGAATTCTCTTCTATAATCTTGAGCGTATTTCTTTAGAGTTTTAAGAAGCTTTGAGCGTAGTGCAAGTTTTCTTCAAGTATATCCCCGCCCTACCGTCGGAGTACTCTTCTTTATAAGGTAAGGGGTATTATTTCTTTCGTATTCATGAAGAGAACTTCATTATTCCTTTCCTTATTATTCTCATTGGAATAACTTTTGTCTATGCCAAGATACGCATACATGGTAAAATTCTTTTGTTATTCCATTCTTTATCATTCATTGGAATATCCATGCATGCGTTTGCTCTGCATGACTTCGTTCCATTATTTATTATTCTCATTTGGAATAACTTTCGTTCTGTATGCGCCTATCGCATGCATTGTGATTTCGTTGTTATTCCATTCATTATTATTCTGTTGGAATATCCTCGCTTGGTGCAATTTTGCCTCGACTGGTTCCGTTCTTTATTATTCTCGCTTAATATATCACATGCGTGCGTTTACTATACGTGACCGTTCCATTATTTATTATTCTATTGGGAATAACTCGTGCATGCGATCTATCGCATGCATGGTGAATCCTTCATTATTCCATTCTTTATTATTCATTTGGAATAACTCGTGCGTGTGGATTACCACATGCATGGTGAATGATCCTTTGTATTCAATTCTTATTAAATTATGGAAATGATCTGGCTACGTGGATTACCACATGGCGAAAATCCGATTCTTGCGCTTCATATATTCTATTATACATAGATGGTTAAAGCTTTGGCTTCTATATTCCTTGAAATTAGTGGAATATCCTAGATATTTGCACTTCATCCAGTATCTTTTTCGTGGAAATATTCTTTTGAGCATTCTTGAATTTTTCTCCACAAAGCAGTATTATGTTGACAATTTGGACATTATTGAGTTCAGGATAAATTAACTTATAAATCTTTAAAATTTATTCTTGAACTTGTTATTGTCACGATGATTTATGTTGGCTATTATGTTAAAACATGAAAGTTTCTTAGAAATCACAAAGGGTTGAAAATCAGATTTTGGTGAAAATAGAATATGAAATTCAATTGACCATATCTCCTATTATATTTTGAATTTTTGAGTGTTGTCAAGTTCTAGAGTTAGATCTATGAGTTTTCTAACTTATCCAAGTGGAATCACTGGAAAAGGTATTGTAGATTTTCGTGTGGACTGATTTTAGCAAAGGCGCCAAAAGCTGCAAAGTACCAAAAAGGCTACTGTCCAGAAATTTAAAAGGGCATTTTCGGCTACTTAGTTTGTGAGAAAAATTTCGGCCTTTTGGGACATGAAAATATATGGTATAAAGTACCTCCTGTCCAAAAATGAGCTCATTCCGACTTAAAATGAGCAAGTTATGACTATTTCAATATTTAGGTTTTTCTAACGAAAAGTGCTATAACCGGAGTTTTATAACTCCGATGACCATGAAATTTAAACTGGAAGCTCACGTTAACATGTGTAAGATCCTGCCAAGATTTGGGAATTTTTGGAGTTAAATTTGAGGTAGCTAATTTCTTAAGGAATTAATTAGAAATTGATTTTTGTCATCATTCTCATGTTTATATTGTGATAAAAGTCATCTTTGGCTTACGTGCATAGATGGACTTGGTGTGATTATGACCAGAGATTATTCGGTATAGTCATGACCGTAATGTGACGGATGATGTGGTAAAAATCTCAGTGGCCTGTAGTGCATTAATGGACAGTTTTTGGTATGATTATGACCAAAGATTATTCGGTATAGTCATGACCATTGATGATTTAATGAATATCCTTGGCCCGTAGTGCAGGGATGATTCGATGATGTGGTTTATTTATTAAGTTGAGTCTCAGCGATTAAGTTGATGAAAAACTTTTTAAATCATAGAAGATAGTAGATTTTATTCTCTACTTGACTCTTTTAATGGATTACTTGTTCCACTGCAATTAAACTTGATGTCTTTTGTATTTTATCAGTTTAACATTGTTGAAGGCTAATGATAATTTATTCTGCATTATCTTAGTCATAATATTTCTTACTAGGCTAGTTGAGCTCACCCTTTCTTTCACTGTTCTCTCCAGGAAATGAAAATATAGTTGGACGAAGTCGGGAACGGAGTGATTGGTCCGATGATAGCATTAGTAGTCCTCACTATTCTGTTAAATAGTGTGACAATAAATGTAATGAGGACTCCTTTGAGTGTGGATATTGTCTAGATGACAATATTCTTATTAAAACTCTCACCTATGTTTTGTCGTATTTTTACACGACGTTTGTATAATTAAGTTGTATTTGTATTTTGTACCATGTATCTGGTGACTCAAGATGGGTGATGTATACCTATTTTTGGGGGCGTCACAATTTTGGGTATTGGAAAGACAACTAAATGTTACAAGTATGTAATGTTTTGGACTGTTTTGGGTATCAAATGACTTTATAGGACTAATAGTCCCACATTAAGGGACTATTAGTATGCCTTCTTCTGCAATCTTGATATACGCAGCGTTATAGTTTCTAGAACACACTGCAAAGTCCATTGACTATTCTTAAAACTTTACCATCAAGATATTTTCATCACCTAATGTCCTATGTAGAAGAGTTTTTGTTGGGTTCAGATATGGACCACGAACATGAGGCAATAATCTACTATGAAAGTACAATATGAGGCGATATGGTCGGGTAGTTGCAAACATTTATAATATTAACGAGGTAATCATATGCTTATATGCTTAGTAGCTAGTATACTCAAGTCATATGGTTACAAGTATGCTCAAGTTATATGCTTAGTAGCTAGTATACTCAAGTCATATGGTTACAAGTATGCTCAAGTCATATGCTTACAAGTATGGGCGCAATATGTTAATCATATGTTGCTCAAGTCATATACTTACAAGTATGCTCAAGTCATATGTTACCATTTATAATGTTGTCTATAGTAGGTACCGTGGAATCATGGACCTCTATTCAGACCGTAGTTGGATGGCACAACGAAAGTCAAGTGCCCAGATAGGTGCTACAACTGAATTTAGAGCTAGTTGCCAAGTGTTTTTGGAGTATGCGTATAGTCACCCAGAATGTATAAATGGTCAGTCGCAGATACAATGTCCATGTTTGAAGTGTAAGAATGTAAATTATATGGATAGAGACGTGGTAAACTATCATTTACTTGTTTCTGGGTTCATAAAAAATTACGAAGAATGCTGGTGGGCACATGGGCAGAGAAGAGATGGTGGCATCACAGAAGTACACAATTCGGGCAATAGTGCGCATCGTATGAATGAAATGGTTCATGATATTGCAGGGCCAGATTTTGATTGGGAACAAGGCAGAGAACAACCTATGAATTCTGATGCCAAAGACTTATTTAAGTTGTTAGACGAGGGTAGCGAGCCATTGTGGCATGGTTGCACCAAACACACTACATTGTCTCCAGTGGCGACATTACTTAACATCAAGGCTGATCACAACATGAGCCTTGAGTGATTTGAGTCACTCTTGAAGGCCATTAAGAGTATGTTGCCTGACGATGAGAAATTACCTGGTAACTATTACTTTTGTAAGAAAATGATGAAGAAGTTGGGTCTTGGATACCAAAAGATCGATGCATATCCCAACGATTGCATGTTGTTTTATAAGGAAAATGAACAGATGACAAGGTGCACGTTTTGCAGTTATGATCGGTTTAGGCCTAATAAAGAGGGTGTGACTACAAAAAAATCAAGTATACCATTTAAGATTCTAAGGTATTTTCCAATAACACATCGGCTAAAAAGATTGTACATGTCTTCAAGAACAGCTGAACATATGAGTTAGCATGCGAAATCTCCAGCTAAAGATGGAGAACTAAATCATCCTGCAGATGGGCAGGCTTGGAAAGATTTCAACTTAGGACATCCTGGGTTTGCATTGGAACCTAAAAATGTGAGGCTTGGATTGTCCACCGATGGTTTCAATCCGTTTGGCCACTCAGCTGTTTCGTACTCATGTTGTCTTGTGATTGTCACTCTGTACAACTTGCCTCCTTGGATGTGTATGAAACAGCCATACTTGATTCTTTCACTCGTGGTTCCTGGTCCTAAGAGTCCTGGAAAGAACTTAGATGTTTACTTGAGACCTCTTATAGACGAGTTGAAGGTATTGTGGGAGGATGGAGTACAGACTTGGGATGTTGCAATGAAAACAAATTTCAACCTTAGGGCAGTGGTTATGTGGACTATAAGTGACTTCCCATCTTATGGTATGTTAGCTGGATGCATTACACACGGGAAGTTGGCTTGTCTGTATTGTATGGAGAATACAAAGTCTTTCAATCTATCAAAAGGTCAAAAGCCTTCTTGGTTTGGACTGCATCATCGTCGCTTCTTCTTTGGTAGATCACCCGTTTCAAGAAATAGAGAACACTTCGAAAGAAGAGAAGTAGACAATGATATGCCTGCACCGCAATTGTCGGGAACGGAGATGCGAGATCGTGTGATGAGATTGCCGGTTATCCCATTTGGTTAGACTGATGCCATAAACATAATAAATGGGTTTGGCGAATCTCATAACTGGGTTCAGAGAAGCATCTTTTGGGAACTGCCTTATTGGTCTATAAATTTGATTCGTCATAATCTAGATGTGATGCATATTGAGAAGAATGTGTTTGACAATGTGTTTAACACCGTGATGAATGTTACGGGGAAGACAAAAGATAATGATAAGGCATGTTTGGACATAAAAGATATTTATAAGCATCCTAGATTAGAACTTTATGAATCTCCTAATGGTAAGATTGTCAAATCGCATGCAAGGTACACATTGTCCAAAAAGAAAGTTTGTAAGACCCCAACTTATTATAAATGAAATTAAATTTTCTCTATTTATTATTATGAAATAGTAAGGTTTGATTTGATTAATGTGGTTAGTTATGGGTAAAATGCACAAATATTTCAAATAAGCAAGTGGTTATAAAATATTCATTGTTGTCGAGGAATATTCGTTTGGTTGTGGAATATTCTTCTTTGTGAGAATATTCATACGACAAGACACTGACCTTGTGTGGGCCCCATAACTGAAAGTGATTGGATGAAGAAAACGACAAGTATAAGTTGTTTATAAATAACGACGTGGTTATTACCAATTAATCTTTGTTGAAATACTCGGTGGTTTAAAACACGATGAAGATTACCAGTATTGCACCAATTATTGATTCTTACGTAAGAAGGCACTACTCAATTATTGTTACATTAATTATTGTTTAATATTTTATTTTATTGATTCAATAATTACTACGTTGATATTTTATATTATTGTTGTTTCAATGATTATCACTATACAGTATTTTCCATTATCGGAGCGATAATTCATATTATTTGAATAATATTATTAGATAGCATTATTGGAAATGTCTAGAAAGTTCTATCTAAGGAGATGTTTGGTCACCTAATTGCGCACCAGTAAGGAGAAATCCTTATTAGAAAGCCCCCTCTTTCCTGAGGAACTACTTTGTTGTCGATGTTGTGATTACGTAATATTATTTGTGAATAATTAATTATTGATTTATATGATAAGAAAAATATTTATTTTATGTGGATATAGATGGAGAAAATTTTAAAGTGACAATTGTTGAAAAATTGATATTTTATCTTTTCTGATAAAATGATTCATTTAGATATATTATTATATTATAATAATATAATAATGGTGCTATTTTTACAATGAATCTGTGATATATGAATAAATGAGGAGGAAGAATATTTTTGTTACAAAAAATGTTTAAAACATATTTGTGGGCCCTATTTTTTGACTGAAATTTGATTATAGCACATTGAAAATCGTTCAGATGTATGGTTTCTTGGCCAATTTTGTTTGGAATTTGGAAAAACTTAAAACTACAAAGTTGTAGAGAATTGAATTTCCTATGGAATGGACATAAGATTCGAATTTTTATGATAAAAGGGTTATTTATTATGAATTATTGAAGTTCCAAATTAATTAATTATTAATTTTTTTGGAGTTTTAAGTGATTTTTACATGAAAAACGTTTTTGTGACTTTTGGTGAGGTGTGTGGCTAATTTTGGACCAAGTTTGTGTGCGTAGGAAATTTAATAAAATATATTAATATTTTATTAAATTTTTTTCTTTGGTGTTCTAAGCATTTTCCTATAAATAGGGTGCTTAGGTTAGAATTGAAAATCACACCAGAAACTGAAATCTTCTCTCTATATTATCGAACGTATTCTTATGAGTATTTTGTTAGGTTTTATGAAAATCAAAGTAGCAATCAAATTGCAAAAATTAGCGAAAGCAAACTAAAATTAGATTTTAAAATTTTCACAAACCAATTACCCGGATCATCCTTTATGCATATTATTAATTAAACGAAGAATAAGAAATTATGAAATCATACCCTTGTAGAAACGAGCTTCCTTAGGTACGAGTTCACCTCCTACTTCTCCGCGATCTCCTTGAATCTCCGGGTTGATTCCTTCCTTTGATCAATGTAAGCCACCCAAATGTATGGCCTCTAGAGGTGATCCACCAAGGTAATAGAATTTTCAAGAAGAAGGGGTATTGGCTCAAACCCTAGTTTTTCCTATCTCTATAGAAAAAGGAGGTGTACTCTCTGATTTTTGGAATTACGTATATTTGATATCTGATATAAGACTCCTCTTATAAAGATATCATGTAACCCTATTTTAATTAAAATAAGGTATTATTTATTTAATTAAACTCTTTTAATTAAATGGGCTCCCTAATCCTAATCCTATTAGGGATAATTAATTAAACTCCTTTAACTAATTTTCCCTCCTAATCCAATTAGGAATAAATGAGAGTACTTATATTAAATTAATTTCTAAACCCTTTTAGAAATTAAAATAATACTAATTGCAATAATATTAATAAGACTCCTCTTATTAATTTATATTTAATATTTCTAAAATATTAAATAATAAATATTTAGCTATTTAATTTATTCTATCACCATAGATTAAATTAAATATACTTAACATATTATTACAATTATGCCATTAACTTCTTAAATAATTATTCTTCCTTTTATGGTGTGACCCTTTAGGTTCTCCATATTAAACCGGTTGTGAATAAATCAATTAGAACAATTCTAATCTTATTTAAATAAATAAATTAAACGAATAATTTATTTAAATAAATAATATTTATTCTACAATAGGATAAGCCTCCTAAATGATCAACGACTTTCCAGATAATATAGATTTCAACATTAATCATAAAAGAACCTTTGAGTAAATAGTTACCGTACAATTCAATCCTTCCACCATACAATGTCCCAATTAAATATAAGACATGGAATTACTGTCAAGTCTTATTTTATTTAATTATATGTATTTCGATTCCTAAATGCACAACTCCTAATGAATGCAAATTAGAAACTACTTTCTAATTTCATTCCACCTTGGCCAAGGATTCCTGTGTTGTCATTTATCAAATCACATAGGACATTTCTCTTCTTTTACTAGAAGTGGTAGATTCTTTATTGATCATTCATTATCTTCATATATAACTTATTACACCCAAACATACCCTTTGATATACTCTAAGAGTCTTAAGGAATAAGTCAAAGTGTAATTCATTATATATAAGATACTATGATGATCTCAAGTCTAAGGATCATTTGTACTACTATCACTACAGAATTCCTATTGACAGGGCAAGTAAAACTCCATTAGGTATTCCTTAAATGAGTCACGCTTCAATTGAACTTATTCTCTAATAAGCACCTACATACTTGCTTTTAGTGTCTCCACACAAATGATCATGAGATCAATCATCCTCATCCAATGAGCAAGAACGATGTACCAATCTATCCGGATTCACTAATCCCTTTTTAGTAATCCATTGATTGGGAACATTTTAGTTTTAACCTATCTAAGAATTTAGATCTCAAAGAGCATGATCTCATCATGATTCTAAAAGCATTACTTAAAACTATGGGTTTATCACATATTATTAAAACAAAGACCATGTAGATAATAAATGCCTTTAATAAATAATTTTTTATTAATAAATAAATAAGATTGATTACACAAAGATATGCTTTATCATCATATATGATTGGCTTGTATGCGTAATACTTTCAATCTCCCACTCGCACTAAAGCCAATCACCGTGGTATCTCATACCCATCTTCTCTAAGTGACGATCAAACCGTTGTTGTGTTAGCGCTTTAGTAAATGGATCTCGCAATATTGTCTTGAGAGTCCACACGCCTGTGGTGACGCTCCTCTTTCAATGATCTCTCCGATCAAATGAAATCGCCAAGAACACGTGTTTGATTTTTGATGAGACATGGGTTCCTTAGCTCATGCAATGCTCCAAAGGTTGTCACGCGAATAAAGGCACCGGTCCCGTAATGCTAGGAACCATACCAAGTTCCTAGTAATGAACTTTTCATCCAAATGCCTTCCTTTGCGCCTTCACTTGCGACTATATACTCTACGCCTCATCATTTCGAATCAAGAATTATTCATTGTTTGGAACTCTTCCAACTCACTGCGCCACCATTTAAGGTAAACACATACCCCGAAACAGATTTACTGTCATCTTGGTCCATTTGAAAACTTGAGTCTGTGAAGCCCACTAGTTTTAATTCAGACCCACCATAGACAAGAAATACATCCTTAATTCTTCTTAATTACTTTATGATATTTTTAACTGCCTTCCAGTGTTCTTCTCCTGGATTCGACTGATATCTGCTTGTTACACTAAGTTCATGAGCGACATCTGGTCTAGTACATATCATACCGTACATGATAGATCCTATTGTTGAAGCATAAGGAATCTTACTCATACTACTCTCTCCTCGTGTGTCTTTGGGGCCTGCTTTTTAGAGAGATGTATTCCATGGCTCATCGGCATGAGACCTCTTTTGAATCTTCCATGCTAAACCTCTTTAGCATCGAGTCAATGTATCGCCCTTGGGACAAGCCAAGCATCCTTTAGATCTATCTTTATAGATCTTTATCCCCAAAATATAGGATGCTTCTCCCAAGTCCTTCATGGAGAAGTGTTTAGATAACCGATTTTAATTGATTGCGGATAGGAATATCATTCCCTATCAAGAATATATCATCAACATATAATACAAGGAATGAAACAAATATTCCCACTAACCTTCTTGTACACACATGGTTCATCCTCATTTTGATAAAATCAAACTCTTTGATTGTCTCATCAAAACGAATGTTCCACCCACGAGAAGCTTGCTTCAATCCATAAATGGATCGTTAGAAGCTTGTGACTTGATTTGTTCCAACCTTTGAAACAAATCCTCTAGTCGTGGTTATATCAAGTTTCCCATTGAGGAAGGCTATTTTCACGTCCATCTGCCAAATTTCGTAGTCATGGTAAGCTGCAATCGCAAGCAAAATCCGAATGGACTTGAGCATTGCTACTGGTGAGAAGGTTTCGTTATAGTCAACTCCTTGTCTTTGTTTGAAACCTTTTACGACCAAATGGGGCCTTATAGGTCTCTACCTTGCCGTCTGCTCCAGTCTTTCTTTTAAAGACCCATTTACACCCAATAGGCTTAATGCCTTCAAGTGGTGAAACCAAAGTCCATACTTGGTTCTCATACATGGAGTCCATCTCGGATTTCATGGCTTCTTGCCACTTCTCTGAGTCTTTACTACTCATAGCCTATTCATAATTTAATGAATCGTCATCATCTATGATGCGTACCTCATTGTCATCCTTTATGACAAGTCCATACCTATCAGGTATCTTTGGTACTCTTCCAGATTTACGAATAGGGTGTGGTACAGAAGGAATCTCTACTTGGACAGGTTCATCCATTTGATATGTAGTGGTTTGTTGTTCTTGAATTTCTTCAAGATCTATTTTCCTCCCACTGACCCCTTCAAGGATAAACTCCTTTTCCAAGAAGGCAGCATGTTTTGCAACAAACACCTTTTGTTCAGTAGGATTGTAGAAATAATATCCTAAACTTTCTTTAGGATATCCCACAAAAGTACACTTATCAGATCTTGTCCCAAGCTTATCATTTTGAAACCTTTTCATATAAGCTGGACATCCCCAAATCTTAACATGCTTAAGACTGGGCTTCCTCCCTGTCCACATCTCATATGGAGTCTTAGGGACGGATTTCGAGGAAACCTTATTTAGTATATATGTAGCCGCTTCTAGGGCATATCCCCAAAATGACACCGGAAGATCGGTAAAACTCATCATGGAACGAACCATGTCCAACAGTGTTCGATTTCTCCTTTCGAGATACACCATTCAAATTGCAGGCGTCCCGGTGGAGTCCATTGTGAGATTATACCATTTTCTTTGAGACAATCGAGAAACTCACTGCTTAAGTATTCACCACCTCGATATGATCGAAGAATCTTAATACTTTTTCCCGTTTGTTTCTCTACTTCACTTCTGAACTCTTTGAACTTTTTAAATGATTCAGATTTGTATTTTATTAAATACACATATCCAAATCTTGAGTGATCATCAATGAATGTAATAAAATAAGAATACCCTCCTCGTGTATTCGTTGTTATAGGTCCACATACATCTGTGTGTACCAACGCTAACAACTCTGTAACTCTTTCTCCTTTTCTACTAAAAGGAGATTTAGTCATTTTTCCCATGAGACAAGATTCACAAGTTGAATATGATTCATAATCCGATAGCTCTAAGAGCCCATCTTTATACAACTTAGATAATCTTGTTTCATTAATATGACCAAGTCTACAGTGCCACATATAGGTATAATTAACATCATCTCTTTTCCTTTTCTTAGTTTGTTCAATTTGAAGTATATTTTCATGCAAGTCAAGAATGTAAAGTCCATTTCGTAAATTACCAACACCATATAAAACATTAGCATTATAAATAGAACAACTGTTGTTCTTTATTATAATATTAAAACCATCCATATCCAATACAGATATTGAAATAATGTTTCTAATAAGTGACGGAACAAAATAACAATTATTTAAACTAATGGATTTGCCTGTAGGCATGCTAAACAGTAAGTCCCTACAGCTAATGCAGCAACCTTTGCTCCATTTCCCACTAGTAGACGACCTCATCCTTGCTCATCTTTCTACTTCCTCACCACCCCCAGATATTATTACATATGTGAGAACCACAAAGGTATCCAATACCCAAGTAGAAGATTGACTTTCGAAAAATTAATTTCAATCATAAACAAACCTTGATTAGGATTCGAAGCTTCTCCAAGCTTCTTCTGCTTTTGTTCTGCAAGATAATCCTTGAAGTTCCTCTTCCAAAGGACTCGACTTTATTACAATGGAAGGAAATTCCTTTGCTAGCTGGATCGTGTTTCTTTTGATCCTTCACTTTCGCTTTTCCTTTAACCTTCTTGGATTCTTCTTTTTTTCAAGATACCATGGGCCTCTTCCTTTTCTTGGAAGAATCATCCACCAGTAAGACATGGTTCTTCTTGGATAGGAAGTGACCTTCAGCAGTTTTCAACATGTTAAGTAATTCAGGCAAGCTAACGTCCAACTTATTCATGTGAAAATTCACAACAAATTGTGAGAAGGTGTCCGGGAATGACTGCAAGAATAAATCTTGACTCAACTCCCCATCCATGATTTAACCCAAGTCGTCGAAAGACGCTCAATCATATTGATCATCTTTAGGACATGAGTCTCAACAATGCTTCCTCATTCATTCGAGATCGGAAGAGCTCCTTAGATATCTCATATCTAGCAGTCCTACTTTGCTCACCATACAACTCTTGAAGGTGCAGTATCATAGTAGAAGCATCCATGTTTTCATGCCGACGTTGAAGCTCATACTCATGGATGCGAGCATGATGCATTGAGCCACGGATGCATCATTTTGCCACCGCTAAAAGTAGCAATCTCTTCCTCGAGGTCAAGTTTACGCAACTTTTTGCGGTATACAAGCGAATTTAGGACATAGGAAATCTTTTCAAAGAAGTGAGAACAATTCTCGATTCCTTAACCATCCATGTAATTCTTGTTCGGCCGGTTTGTTAAGATCAAGTATGTCACTTGATGAAATTAGTGAATGTGACATTTTCAAAAATCAAAGTAAAAAGACAATATTTTAGCAAACATTCATTTAATTAATTACCAAAATAAATTAGGTCTTATTTTATATTGGTATCTCCCACTATTTTATTCAAACTATATTAGCCTCATTAATATAGTTCGGCAATATCTAATTAAAGATTTGCTAGTGAGAATAAGGATCCCATTTTAAATGTATATAACCTTGTGTGTGCACAACAAACTATATATAAATAAATAGGTAGACAACTCTTGTCAATTACATCATCATGTAACTCCTTATATTTTGCCTCTTAAATCATAATGGTCAAGTGTGTGCACATCCGAACTAAAATGATTTAAGTTAAGTCATACCCAGCATTTCCATATAAGTGAAGAGAAAACTACAACCCTTGTGTGTGCACAACAAAGCGGTAATGTTCAATTCCTTATAAACATCAAATGTAATAAAAACAACATCTCAAATATTTAATACTCACCTTGTGTGTGCACAAAAAACTCATATTAAGTATTCAATGCTCTATTGTTTTTATCATGCTAGAAGGCGACGTTCGATATTTCAAATATCTTTGAACGTTACAACTTAATATAATTTTATTGAGGGGTTTGTTATTATTAGTCTCATCTTGTTTAGCGCGCATGCAAATATATATATAAAATACGCGTCATATTATTAAACATGCGAAGCATGTTTGCATAATATATAATATATATAATACTAGCATGCACATATAGAATACTATATTCTACCCAGATTGATTATGGACTTTTATTCTAGTTTGGTTCACTAGAGCCACCAAGTGAACCAAAAGGTCAAACCCTAGGGTGCAAGAACAAACATTTAAATATAACTGTTACATTTAAACCAGGGCTCCATTACAAATGGGTCTTCGAGCGCTCCTTGTTCCTTGATCTCCGGTTCTTCAAAAAATTCTAACTAATCCTATTACATAAACTATTTAATTTAAATAGATAACCTTGATCAGCAGTCAAGGGGAAGTACATAGGAGAGAGATATAATTTACATCAAGAAGAAAACCACAAAAGACGAGGTACGCAGACCCCATTTAATAAAACTCATTCATTCAAACATCCAACCAAAATAAATCCAATCACATTAGTCAATTGTCCATAATCAATCCCATTTATTATCATACATATCATCATATGTATCAATAAATAAAATCATTCTATATATATATGAATTTCATTTAATGGGCAGTATCAAGTTGCATGAAATCCAATTTCAAAATTAAAATAAACTCTTTATTTTAATTATAAAATTATTAAAATAATATATATAATATTTTAGGATCATCCTTTATGCATATTATTAATTAAACGAAGAATAAGAAATTATGAAATCATACCCTTGTAGAAACGAGCTTCCTCGGGTACGAGTTCACCTCCTACTTCTCCGCGATCTCCTTGAATCTCCGGGTTGATTCCTTCCTTTGATCAATGTAAGCCACCCAAATGTATGGCCTCTAGAGGTGATCCACCAAGGAAGAAAAATTTTCAAGAAGAAGGGGTATTGGCTCAAACCCTAGTTTTTCCTATCTCTATAGAAAAAGGAGGTGTACTCTCTGATTCTTGGAATTACGTATATTTGATATCTGATATAAAACTCCTCTTATAAAGATATCATGTAACCCTATTTTAATTAAAATAATGTATTATTTATTTAATTAAACTCTTTTAATTAAATGGGCTCCCTAATCCTAATCCTATTAGGGATAATTAATTAAACTCCTTTAACTAATTTTCCTCTTAATCCAATTAGGAATAAATGAGAGTACTTATATTAAATTAATTTCTAAACCCTTTTAGAAATTAAAATAATAATAATTGCAATAATATTAATAAGACTCTCTTATTAATTTATATTTAATATTTCTAAAATATTAAATAATAAATATTAAGCTATTTAATTTATTCTATCATCATAGATTAAATTAAATATACTTAACATATTATTATAATTATGCCATTAACTTCTTAAATAATTATTCTTCCTTTTATGGTGTGACCCTTTAGGTTATCCATATTAAACCGGTTGTGAATAAATCAATTAGAACAATTCTAATCTTATTTAAATAAATAAATTAAATGAATAATTTATTTAAATAAATAATATTTATTCTACAATAGGGATAAGCCTCCCTAGCGATCAACGACTTTCTAGATAATATAGATTTCAACATTAATCATAAAAGAACCTTTGAGTAAATAGTTACCGTACAATTCAATCCTTCCACCATACAATGTCCCAATTAAATATAAGACATGGAATTACTGTCAAGTCTTATTTTATTTAATTATATGTATTTCGATTCCTAAATGCACAACTCCTAATGAATGCAAATTAGAAACTACTTTCTAATTTCATTCCACCTTGGCCAAGGATTCCTGTGTTGTCATTTATCAAATCACATAGGACATTTCTCTTCTTTTACTAGAAGTGGTAGATTCTTTATTGATCATTCATTATCTTCATATATAACTTATTACACCCAAGCATACCCTTTGATATACTCTAAGAGTCTTAAGGAATAAGTCAAAGTGTTATTCATTATATATAAGATACTATGATGATCTCAAGTCTAAGGATCATTTGTACTACTATCACTACAGGAATTCCTATTGACAGGCAAGTAAAACTCCATTAGGTATTCCTTAGCGAGTCACGCTCAATGAACTTATTCTCTAATAAACACCTACATACTTGCTTTAGTGTCCACACAAATGATCATGAGATCAATCATCCTCATCCAATGAGCAAGCAACGTATGTACCAATCTATCCGGATTCACTAATCCCCTTTTTAGTAATCCATTGATTGGGAACATTTTAGTTTTAACCTATCTAAGAATTTAGATCTCATTAGCATGATCTCATCATGATTCTAAAAGCATTGCTTAAAACTATGGGTTTATCACATATTATTAAAACAGCACCATGTAGATAATAAATGCCTTTAATAAATAATTTTTTTTATTAATAAATAAATAAGATTGATTACACAGTATATGCTTTATCATCATATATGATTGGCTTGTATACATAATACTTTCAATTGATACTTTGAGTGTTGCTATACGGTGCAAGTTCCTTTCAGCGTTATATCTGATATTCCAGCCAGAAGTACTATTCTTTCAAGGTAAGGGATGTTATTTTTATAAATGATATTATTTCTTTCATTATCATTATGCCGAAATATTGGTAAGATTTTTCTTGTGAAATTCTTATCTTTTAGTGTCGGGGTTACTATTCACGTATACGATACTATTCACCTATACGGCACTATTCACGAATACGACACTATGCACAGAAAAATTAAATTTTCTTTTTTGTCCAAGATATCTATTATGGATACTAGCTTTGATTGTATCCATATTTTGATCATTATTGAATTTTACTCTATTATGATTATTTATGAAGTATTTTTGAACTCAAAATGTTTAAAGTATGAATCCTTAATATTTGTTCTTTTGTTTCACTGGATTCGTTGTCTTTAAAATACTTTTCATCATCCTCAGTCCTAAATGATTATGTTACTGAATATCTTTGGCCTGTTGTGCAAAGATGAATGATTTTCTGATGAATATCTTTGGCCCGTAGTGCAAAGATGAACAGGTGTTGAGATGAACATGACCAACTGATGAATATCTTTGGCCTGTAGTGCAAAGATGAATATTTGATTCAAGATGTTTATTGATTGATGTTACAGGGATAAAATATTGATGATGGACTTTTAAATTCATAGATAATAGTAGATTTCATTCTCTACATAACTCTTCTATGAATTATTATTTTCGCTGCGAATATTGTTCTGAAACTTGTTGTCTATTATATTCTCTCAGATTTTTCCCTGTTGAAGACTAACGATAATTTGTTCTATATTATCTTAGTTATAATATTTTTTACTGGGCTAGTTGAGCTCACCCTTTTCTTTTTTGTTCCATTTTTCTTCTCAGGAGGCGAGAATGTAGCGAGTACTAGTCGGGGTATGGAATGGAGGTTCTAGGAAGTTTTTTTTGAAGTCCTCACTATTTTGTAAAATAGTGTATCAATAATTTTAATGAGGACTTATTTGAGTGTTGATATTGTCTAGAAGACAATATTTGTTTTTAAACTCACAGTTTATGTGTTGTCGTATTTTGCACGACAATTGTATTAATAAAGTTGTAGTTGTTTCTGTACCATGTATTTGGCGACTTAGAATGGGTGTTGTATACCTATTTTGGGGGTGTCACAGTTGGTATCAGAGCTTAGGGATATGATCTCCGGCGGAGATCGAGGAATAGAACTAGGAGGGGAGAGACGAGTAAATCCTTCGCTAGTGTGTCCTACCTAAGCTTATTTGTTAGTTGGTCAGAATATAGGGATATTATGTGATATGTTAATTTCTTCAATTAACCCTTGTTTTATGGCGATGTTGAGAATGGCAACCGAGAATGTTAACAGTGGAGTAAATGAGACCGTGGAGACACCTTTACTCACCAATGAGGAAAACGTGCAACAGGCCGGCAATGTTCCTCCTGTAAACAACACCATTAATCAGACGGTGAACAACGGAATGTTTAGAAGCTTTTTGTAGTTTATGCAAAATCAGACGAAGGAGAATCGTGTACAAAATATAGGTAGAATTGATAGCAACGCACGGTTTGTCACAGCCAAACAGTTCAAAGAGTTGGGACCACTAGAATTCTGGGGAAAACCGAATCCGATTAAGGCGGAGACGTGGGTCAAGCAAATTACCAAGATATTCGATGTCTTGGAATGCACAAAGGAACAGAAGGTTCCATTCGCCACCTTTATGTTTCGTAACGAGGCAGATTACTGGTGGGAATCTGTGAAGCATACCCATCCAGCGGCACTCAACATGTCTTGGGAAACGTTTCAGAAACTGTTCAATGACAAGTACTTTCCTAAAAGTATTCGTCATATGAAGGAGGTAGAGTTTATTAGACTAGAGCAGAACAACATGACGGTGTCCCAGTACGAGGCGAAGTTCGCGGAGTTATCCAAGTTTGCACCTCATTTGGTGGAGAATGAGGAATGTATGACGCGGATGTTTCTGAGAGGTTTGAAACCCGACATACGTCGTATCTCATTTCTCATAAATTTTCTCTATATTCAGATGTTGTCAACAGGGCTCAATTATTAGAGCGAGATAATGAGTACGTTCAACTGAGGGACCACAACCAGGGTCATACCGGTGACAGCAGTCATCGGAGCAACGATAACCAATGGAGAAAGAAAAATACAGATAAAAGCGGTAACCACTCTGGTGGTAATCATAGCCATGAAAATAAAAGAAGCGAGTCGGGGAGAGGTTTTAAAAAGAGGAGATTCAACAATGACAATGTGAAGACGTCAACACCAGCAGCAACTGGTTCTAAGGGAGGAGAACGACCACCGGTCGTATGCTATAAATGCGGAATAAAAAGAGGGACATATCAGCCCAAACTGTCCACAACAGTTCAAGGTATGCTATAATTGTGGGAAGGAAGGACATATCGCTCGAGATTGTACAAGAGAGAAAACCAAGTCCAATGGGGATGGTGACTCAAAAGATCGTCCCTGTAAAAGTCAAAGCCAATCGGTTCCTAGAAGAGCGTTTGTCGCGGATCGGTCAAAATATGAAGAACCCAAACGAATTGATCACGGTAAGCTAATCATAAATTCTTGTGAAGTTTATACCTTACTAGATACCGGCAGCTACCCATTCATTTATTTCTCTCTCGCTTGTGCTCAACATTTAAACTTAACTCGGAGAAATTAGACTTTGACTTATCTCATGGAGACTCTGTTAGGAGAAACTTTCATTACATCCATCGCTTATAAATCTTGTTTGATCCAAGTTGGCACCATCACATTACCTGTTGATCTTATCTCTTTAAAGATACTTGCTTTTGATATGATTTTAGGGATTGATTGGTTAACTACTCATCATGCCAAAATTGATTGTTTCGTAAGGCTGTTAGTTTTCATATTCCTAACCAACCTATTATGCGAATTCAAGCAACTAAACCACTAAAATTAATCACTGTCATATCAAGTCATAAAGCTATTCGTTTATTGAAAAATGGATGTCAAGCTTTCTTAGCCCATGTTATGGATTTGAATAAAGACACGTCGGATTTGAATAATATTCCTGTTGTTAGTAATTTCCTGACATATTTTCTGAAGAACTTCCCGATCTACCTCCAGAACGTGAAGTTGAATTATTTATTGACCTTGAACCTGGTACAAAGCCCATTTCTAAAACCCCATATCGAATGGCTCCTATTGAACTTTAGGTGTTAAAGGTCTAACTACAGGAGTTGTTGGACATCGGTTTCATTCGTCCTAGTACATCTCCTTGGGGTGCTCCTATTTTATTCGTAAAGAAGAAACACGGGAGTATGCGACTTTGTATTGACTACCGGGAATTGAACCATGTCACCATCAAGATTAGGTATCCGCTACCTCGCATTGATGACCTATTTGACAAGTTACAAGGAGCACAATTCTTTTCAAAGATCGATCTTCGTTCTGGATATCATCAGCTTGAAGATTAGAACTGAGGATATCCCAAAGACTGCCTTCAGAACTCGGTACGGGCATTATGAATTTTTAGTCATATCTTTTGGATTGACTAATGTTCTTGCTTCTTTCATGGATATGATGAACCGAGTATTCAAGGAATATTTGGATTAATTTGTTGTGGTCTTTATTGATAACATCCTCATATATTCCAAAAGCCGTGAAGATCATGAGCACCATTTGAAGCTGGTACTCCAAAGGCTTTGTGAAAACAAGCTATATGCCAAGTTGAAGAAATGCGAGTTCTGGCTTGAGGAAGTAGCATTCCTCGGGCACGTGGTGTCAAAACATAGATTATATATTGACCTGGCAAAGATTGAAGCAATACAAAGTTGGGAGCAACCAAAGTCGGTGGCCAAAGTATGTAGTCACGGGCTTAATTGGTTATTATCTGAGATTCGTGGAAGGATTTTCTCGAATCGCTATCTGCTAACTCACTGACTTTGGAAGATACAAAATTGTATGGAGCGAGGAATGCGAGAAGAGTTTTCAAGAGCTTAAGAGGAGACTCATTTTGGCACCTGTTCTGACAATACCATCTAGTTCGGATGGATTTGTTATTTACAGCGATGCTTTAGGCAAAGGGTTGGGATGTGTTCTCATGCAACATGGGAAAGTCATAGTCTATGCCTCGCGATAACTTAAAGAATATGAGAGGAATTATCCTACTCATGATCTAGAGTTAGCGCCCAATCATTTTCGCTTAAAGATCCGGAGGCACTATCTATATGGGGAGAAAGTGGAGATATATTCAAACCATAAAAGCCTCAAATATTTCTTCACCCAAAAGGAACTCAACATGCAAAGAACGACGCTGGCTCGAAATGTTGAAAGATTATGACCACACTATTCAATACCATCCTGGAAAGCGAACGTGGTAGTGGTGGCGTTGAGTAGAAGATCATATGCGAACGAAAGTGCGATGTTGTTAACAAAAAGGCCCATTTTGTGTGATTTACAAAAGATGAAGATAGAATTCAAGACTGGGGAACCATGCGATGATGTCAAGTATACGCAGAGAACCGACTTTAATCGAAAAAAGTTAAAGTTGCTCAAGCCACGTAATCTTGAAATGGGTGCGTATGAAGAAGAAAATACAAGAAGGTGTTATTCCGTAAGCAAGAATCGATGAAGAAGAATACTTGAGTCCACCTGCACTTTGTGTTCCTAACGACTCGATTTGAAATACAAGATCATAATGGAGGCACACAATACACCATTTGCAATCCATCCTGGAAGTACCAAAATGTATCGTGATCTTCGACATACATTTTGGTGGAACAATATGAAGAGAGAAATTGCAAAGTTTATTTCGAGGTGTTTAACTTATCAACGTGTAAAGGCGGAACATCAAGTGCCTAAGGGTCCATTGCAACCACTTGAGATTCCGAAATGGAAGTGGGAACACATTACCATGGATTTCATTACGGGTCTTCCCACGGTTTCTCAAGGCATAAATGTTATTTGGTTTATTATTGATAGATTAACCAAGTCTGCTCATTTCTTGCCGATACGGGAGACTTATTCCCTTGAACGTCTTGCTCGTATGTACGTAAATGAGATTGTGAGAATGCATGGCATGCCAGTATCCATAGTTTCGGATCGTGACCCAAGATTCACTTCACGATTTTGTGTTAGCTTGCAAAAAGCTATGGGCACGGATTTATAATTCAGTTCGGCATACCATCCTCAAACAGACGGAAAATCAGAGAGGACTATTCAAACCCTTAAAGATCTATTAAGACTCTGTGTCCTAGACTTCAAAGGGAGTTGGGATAAATATTTACTATTGGTGGAAGTCCTCACTATTAAGGTTCTAGGAAGTTGTTTTTGAAGTCCTCACTATTTTGTAAAATAGTGTATCAATAATTATAATGAAGACTTATTTGAGTATTGATATTGTCTAGAAGACAATATTTATTTTTAAACTCATAGTTTATGTGTTGTCATATTTTGCACGATAATTGTATTAATAAAGTTGTAGTTATTTTTGTACCATGTATTTGATGACTCAGAATGGGTGTTGTATACCTATTCTGGGGGCGTCACAAAGTTGAAGATGTGTGCACATGGGTTAAGTCTCTGAAACTACTAGATGGATATGCGTCAAACATTGCAAGGTGTGTTACGGGTGGGAAATTGCAAGGGATGAAGAGTCATGACTGTCATGTATTCATGGAGAGACTCATGCCTAAAGCATTTCGGGATCTTCTTAATAAACCAATATGGGATTCTTTGATGGATCTTAGTCGTTTCTTCAAAGCCTTATGTTCAAAATCATTAAATGAGAAGGACATGTCTATACTTGAAAAGAACATCATAGAGATCACGTGTAAACTGGAAAAAATATTCCCACCTGGTTTTTTTTACTCCATATAGCATTTGCAAATCCATCTTCCCTATGAAGCTCGTGTTGGGGGTCCAGTTCAATATAGATGGATGTACCCTTTCGAGAGGGTGATTGGAAACCTTAAGAGGAAGGTGAAGAATATAGCTTATGTCGAGGGGTCGATATGTGAGGCATACAGTTTCGATGAGATATCTATGTTTGTCTCAGACTATTTTCCGGACGAAGTCTTGACAAAGGCCAATCGAGTATCGAGACATGATGATGGGGGAAATGTTGAACTAAATGGTCGGATCTTTGTATTTGGTCTATCGGACCGCGCTTATGAAAAAGGGAAGCGCATATTCCTCTCTGAGCAAGAATTACATGTTGCACATACTTACATTCTTCTCAATTACAAGGAGATTGACGAATTTGTGAGGTACACATGTAAACTTGATAATTTATCTTTAACTTGAAAATTTATTCCAATATGTTAATGCTTATAACATGGTATAGATTGTACAATGACGAGTTAAAAGTGAAGCATCCCGGCATAACTGATAAAGATATTCAAATCAATCGTGATAAAAAATTTGCACTTTAGCTAAAGGACAAAGTAAGTTCAATTTCTTAAGCACGTAGTATATATATATACTCCATATTAACTATGACTTCATTTAATAAGATGGAGTTTTTGTAGGCTTTGACTGAGGGATCAACGATTCAAGCTAATGTACAAGTCCTAGCTATGGGACCAGACAGGGACCAAGTCAGTCGCAATGGTTACAAAATAAATGGTTGTGAATTTCATACAAAGGCATATGGGCGCGATAAAAGAACAACGAACTCGGAGTGTGTGTGTCCAAGGAGATTGTTACAATGAGCTTGGTCGTGCCTTTTTATGGGGAGTTGGAGGAAATCGTAGAGTTGTCGATGAGGGCACGTGACGGGGTCATATTCACTTGTTCAAGTGTCATTGGTTTGATTCGTAAAAGGGATACGCCATGATGCATATAGAATCGCCAATATTGACCTCCATAGATCCGCTGCGTACTCAACAAACCTTTTGTTTTGCCAACTCAAATAGTACAAGTATACTACACTCCTAGTCCTGTTAGGAAAAGGGATAGACTGCCTACAGATTGGCAAGTTATAATTCATACTCCCGCACGTAGTCGTGTAGAGGTAGTCGCCCACAAGGATGTTGTTTGGGCTGAATTTCAAGTATGTTTTTTTTTAATTATGACATATAATTTAATATTCTAAGGATAATTGTTTAGTAATGTTATTATTGTTGTTTTATTTGCAGAAAAGGTATAGATGGGAGGACGCGCAGGCTTCAGTGATTCAGACATTATTCTAGCATAAGTGCGTCGTTCGCACCAAGGATAATTTGAACAAAGAACGACAAAAAGCCCTTCACAATGCCGAGATCGACCATCCGTGCCGTGGAGAGATTACATGCACGAAAGCATAGCCTCGGTGGTGCACCCAAATCCATATAATGAGATGTGTACTCAATGGAGAGCCGAGAGTCAAGTGCCCAATGGAGAGCTGAGAGCTGGGTGAAAAGACGAAAGACTGCCGCCACCAACAGATCCTCGGGTGTACCCAATGGAGAGAAGGCTAAAGGAACATACAAGGGCGACAGTATTTCACAGTTGCAGCATATCACTGCCAGGGTACGTATTTACAAGTTTTAATATGCTTACAATCAAGAATTGTAGAAAATATATCACATTTTTATTTAGTAATATTGTGTTATTTTTTGTATAGGAGTCTCAGTCTCAAGGTCAACCTATCCATTGGCTGGATGTGTACGTGGCCACCCGTGATGGTCTGCCTGATGCTATCCAGATAGCGGTAATAAGTTTTAATTAACAACTTGATCTTGTTTATCAATGCTTACAGAATTAATTTTTAACTATTTAATTGTTAACATGATGACAGGATACTTATAAGCGTTTATTGAATGAGCACTATCCTGAAGGCACTCCATGTCCACCTATTGATCAAGAGTTATTGAGATCTCTTGGTGTTCATCTCTTATCCCTTTACTAAGATTTTGAACCTCTTCTAGGGCTATTTCCACTCTTGGAATAAGTGATACTTCTGGAGCGTTTTGTACCTCTTCTGGGGCTATTCCCACTCTTGGAATAAGTGCTACTTCTAGAGCGGGTATTCCTTTTGGGATTTCCTTATTTGCTTTTGATTTTCGTGGTACTTTGTCTTTTGCACCAACTGGTCTTCCACGCTTCTGGTGTGGTTTAGATTCTTCTATTACCTTATTTATCAATTCTTCAGGAATTGATATTTCAATAGTTATTTCTATCTCTGCTGGAGTATTCACTACAGGTGTATATGACTTTATCATTTTTCTAGCATCATTAAATGCATCTGGCATTTGATTTGCAATATTTTATAAACAAATAATTCTTTGAACTTCAATTTCACATTGTCCTGTACGAGGATCAAGTGAATTTAATTTTAATGCATTCCATGATATGTTAGAGGATTTTTTATTTAAAACTGTCCCTTCCCCTAATGGTGGAAATACAGATTCATCAAAATGACAATCTACATAACGTGCAGTAAAAATATATCCAGTTAAAGGCTCAATGGAGATTCCAATCATCATTAAAAGTCATTGATGAAAATTTAGCTGCGTTATCAAGTCAAATTGACTTGATTGGATTATCCGAGAATTGAGCCCGTAACTTGATTATTTGAGCAAGAGGTTTTGAGAAGGCAAAATTTTGAGAAGAGAGAAAACAAACATGAGACCATTTAGTTGAAGCATCTATTAAAACCATGAAATATCGAAATAGGCTATACTATGGGTGAATAGTTCCACAAATGTCTCCTTGAATTCTCTCTAGGAATTTTGGGGCTTCTTTATAAACTTTTATTGGTGATGGTCGAATAATTAATTTTTCTCGAGAACACGCAGCACAAGGAAATTCACTACTAGGAAAAACCTTCTTATTTTTTGAGAGGATGACCAATAGAATTTTCAATAATATGACACATCATAGAAGTACCTGGATGACCGAGTCTTTTATTCCAAAGGATAAAGGATTTGGGATCTAGGATTTTTGGAATCATAACAGTATGAGACTCAATTGCTCTAATTTTCATAGTATATAATCCAGAAGAAATTGAATGAAGTTTTTCTAGGATATTCTATTTTCGTAAATAGTAGAAGTGATGAGAAGATATTCATTAAAGATGGTCTGACACATATAAAAACATAAATAAGAAATGTTACATTTCATATATAATTTTATTCATGAGAAACACATATCACATATAGAATGAAAAAAAAATAATATTATACATACAGGGTGTTTAATTAAAATAATAATTAAACGATATCCCAAAAGATACTTTCAGAAGGTTCAGTAATATCAACAACCTTTTCCTCATTGTTGGTCATTGGTGGAACATCAACAATATTCAATTGATGATTAACAAAGTTTGTTTCTACCTCCATTACTTTATTCTTTTGAGACTCCTGGAATAAATCAACCAGATGCCTCGCATCTATTTACAGTGTGCCGATTAATGCACATTCATCCCACACCTAAAACAAACATCTGGTTTGTTCTTTATTAGTGTTGCATTATCTTTATTTTTACCCGACTCAGACACTTGCCACTTCTAGTGGCCTGAATTGTCGCGGTTTTGGAATTTTTTTTTATGATGGCCTCATTTATTCTTTCATCCCCAAGGCTTCTTATTATATGACCATCTATTGTCACGTTTATTCTGCTGGAATGACGTGTTGTTAATATCCGGCAATGGGGTAGCACTCGTTAGCCGTACTTGATGGTTTTTCAACAACAATTCATTATTCTTTTCTGCAACAAGGAGGATAGATAACAAGTCACTGAATTTTGTGAACTTACTCTGTCTATATTGTTGTGACAGAATCATATTGGTGGGATGAAAAGTTGAGAGTGTTTTCTCTAACATTTGGGTTTCAGAGACTGGATCTCCGGACAAAGCCAAAGTAGAGGTTATTCTATAAACATTAGAACTATATTCCGTAATTGATTTGTAATCTTGTAGCCTTAAATTAAGCCACTCATATTTGGCATTAGGGAGAACAACTAATTTTTGGTGATCAAATCTTTCCTTCAGTTGTGTCCATAAAGAAAAAGGATCTTTGACTGTTAAATACTCAGTCTTTAATCCTTCATCAATATGGTGACGAAGAAAAATTATGGCTTTTGCATTTTGTGCCGAAGTTGCTGTATTTCTTGATTCAATGGTCTTTGTGACGCCCCCAAAATAGGTATACATCACCTATTCCGAGTCACCAAATACATTGTACAGAATACAAATACAATCTTAAATATACAACATGAGCTGTGAGTTTTAATACAAATATTATCTTCTAGACAGTATTTAAACTCAAAATAAGTCCTCAATACATTTATTATCACACTATTTCATAGAATAATGAGGACTACTAATGTTATCATCTGGACCGTCACCCCGTTCCCCGACTGGTCCTTGCTACATTCTCATTTCCTTAAGAGAACAATGAAAGAAAAAGAGTGAGCTCAACTAGCCCAGTAAGAAATATTATGGCTAAGATAATGCAGAATAAATTATTGTTAGCCTTCAACAGTGTTAAACTGATACAATATAACAAACATCAAGTTTAACTGTAGCGGAACAAGCAATCCATTAGAAGAGTCAAGTAGAGAATAAAATCTACTATCTTCTATGATTTAAAAGGTTTTTCATCACTTTTATCACTGAGACTAAGCTTATTAAATAAACCACGTCATCCCTGTACTACAGCCAAGGATATTCATTAGTATCACGACCACCAATTATCCATGCACTACGGGCCAAGGATATTCGTGTTTTCATCAATGGTCATGATCATGCCAACAACTGTCCATCAATGCACTACAGGCCAATGAGGACTTTTACCACATCATTTGTAACATTACGGTCATGACTATACCGAATAATCCCTGGTCATAATCAAACCAAGTCCATCTATGCATTACAGACCACATATGACTTTCAACATAATATAAACATGAGGATAATAACAATGACATAATAATTCAATAAAACAAGTTCAAGAATTAAATTTTAAAGATTTATAAGTTAATTTATCCTGAACTCAAAAATGTCCAAATTGTCAACATGATACTTCTTTGTGGAGTAAAATTCAAGAATGCTCAGAAGAATATTTCCATGAAAAGATACTGGATGAAGCGCAAATATCCAGGATATTCTACTAATTTCATGGAGTATAGAAGCTAAAAATTTAACCAACTGAGTATAATAGAATATATGAATCTGTAAATGGATTTTCACCCACCATGCGGTAATCCACGCGTAGATGATCATTTCCATAATTTAATAAGGAATGAATACAAAGGATCATTCACCATGCATGTGGTAATCCACATAGACAAAGTTATTCTAACGTAATAATAAAGAATGGAATAATGTAAGAATTCACCATGCATGCGATAAATCGCATGCATGTGTTATTCCCAACAAAATAATAAAGAATGGAACTGTGTCATGCGAAATTAAGATTGCATGTGATATTCTAATGTAATAATAAAGAATGGAATAACAAAAGAATTTTACCATGTATGCGGTACTTGCATATGCAAAAGTTATTCCAACATAATAATAAATAGTGGAACTGTGTCATGCGTATCACGCATGCATGTGATATTCCAACAGAATAATAAAGAATGGAATAACAGAAGAATTTCACCATGTATGTGGTACTTCGTATAGATAGGTTATTCCAACATAATAATAAGAAATGCAATAACAATAGCTCTCTTCATGAAAATGAAAGAAATAATACCCCTTACCTTAGAATAAAGCTGGATACTAGAATAGAGAGGTAGCAGACTTCTATTCTTCTTTCTCTCTATAATTTCTCTCTATAATAATTGCTCTATAGCTTTAGTAAATTGGTGAGAAATGAAGGAAGAATGAGCTTCTATTTATAGGAAAATATAATTTCGATAATTGCACGTTTTGGGGCTCGAAATATTACAGTATAATACCTTCTTCTTTTCCTTCATTTTTAATTTAGTCATGTAAGTATTATCAAACTTGCACCACCTCCCCTAATAGTAAATCATGTGACTCAATAGTTCTAAACATGTGGAAAAATTAATTATAGTATAGTACCTTCAACTATACCTCCATTTTTAACTTAGTCATGCAAGTATTATCAATCTTGCATCAACTCCCCTAATAGTAAATGAATGTGAATCAATAGTACACACATGTGAACAAATAGTTATAATCATGTGAATTAATAGCAATTAATTGCTCATTTACCCGATTAATTACCCGGTTGGTCAATATAACTTCCAGACATCAATTACTATCGAAATAAATGTCGATTTTCACTAACACTAATAATCCCAACACAATGGAAATATTTTTCTCAACAATTTCATTTTTGAAATTTCAAAGTTTGACTTTTTCTGAAAAAGTCAACCCTGGCAAATTTTATGTTTATAGTCTATTTCCACTAATTTCATCGTTTCGGACTCTAATATCACGTCCGCATATCCAAATTCAACTCCGAACTCAAATTTGATTTTTAATAACATTCATCATTAATATTATAACTCACAATATTTAACAATCAGGTCATTCCCAGGAAAGAGGGGGCTTTCTTATAAGGATTTCTCCCTATTGGCGCGCAATTAGGTGACCAAACCTCTCCTTGACAGAACTTCTAGACAATGTCAATATTTCAAATGATAATATGAATAACTTTGTCGTCTCAATTATTGATTTAATAATATAACATATTGTGACAATAATTGAATAAAACTAAGTGACTTCTCACGTAAGCATCAATAATCAAAGATACTGTACAATACTGTGTGCTACCATGCAACCACGCGTATTACTATACTTTTATCACCGATTATTTTATGACAACTTGCTTACTTTGAAAAAATTTCACATATTACCCTTAACTTTAACCTTTTATCAATTTAACCATTTACTAAATAGAATAATTATAATAAAATTGAATATCTTCATTTCATAAAATTTGGGGTCTCACAATCTCCCCTCCTTATGAAATTTTGCCTCGAAATTTACGTGCACTGGTAGTTCAAGAGATGAGAATACCTTGCTTTCTTCGGGATTGTACCTTCCCTTGCTATTTCCTCTCTATCATGATTTTCCCATTTTCTCATCCCCTATATTTCAGATATAATTCTAGAATATAGTTTCAAAATAAGGGTTAATTGACATGCCACATATTATCCCTATACTCTGACCGACCAATTAAATAACAAATAAACATAGGTAGGTCATACTAGCGAAGGAATTACCCGTCTCTCCCCTCCTAGTTCTAATCTCACATCTCAGCCAGGGATCATATCCCTAAGCTTTGATACCAATTGTGACGTCCCCAAAATAGGTATACATCACCCATCTTAAGTCACCAAATATATGGTACAGAATACAAATATAATCTTAAATATACAACATGAGCTGTGAGTTTTAATACAAATATTATCTTCTAGACAGTATTCAAACTCAAAATAAGTCCTCAATACATTTATTATCACACTATTTCATAGAATAGTGAGGACTACTAATGCTATCATCTGGACCGTCACCCCGTTCCCCGACTAGTCCCTGCTACGTTCTCATTTCCTGAAGAGAACAATGAAAGAAAAAGAGTGAGCTCAACTAGCCCATTAAGAAATATTACGGCTAAGATAATGCAGAATAAATTATCGTTAGCCTTCAACAGTGTTAAACTGATACAATATAATAAACATCAAGTTTAACTGCAGTGGAACAAGCAATCCATTAGAAGAGTCAAGTAGAGAATAAAATCTACTATCTTCTATGATTTAAAAGGTTTTTCATCACTTTTATCGCTTAGACTCAGCTTATTAAATAAACCACGTCATCCCTGCACTACGGCCAAGGATATTCATTAGTATCACGACCACCAATTATCCATGCACTACGGGCCAAGGATATTCGTGTTTTCATCAATGGTCATGATCATGCCAACAACTGTCCATCAATGCACTACGGGCCAATGAGGACTTTTACCACATCATTTGTAACATTACGGTCATGACTATACCGAATAATCCTTGGTCATAATCATACCAAGTCCATCTATGCACTACAGGCCACAGATGACTTTCAACATAATATAAACATGAGGATGATGACAATGACATAATAATTCAATAAAACAAGTTCAAGAATTAAATTTTAAAGATTTATAAGTTAATTTATCCTGAACTCAAAAATGTCCAAATTGTCAACACGAATCTTTGCTTTTGTGGAGTAAAATTCAAGAATGCTCGTAAGATTATTTCCATGAAAAGATATCGGATGAAGCGCAAATATCTAGGATATTCTACTAATTTCATGGAGTATAGAAGCCAAAACTTTAACCAACCGAGTATAATAGAATATATGAACTCAGAAATGGATTTTTACCGCCATGCGGTAATCCACGAGACAGATCATTTCCATGATTTAATAAGGAATGAATACAAAGGATCATTCACCATGCATGTGGTAATCCATATGATGAGTTATTCCAATGTAATAATAAAGAATAGAATAATGGAAGAATTCACCATGCATGTGATAGACCGCATGCATAACGAGTTATTCCCAAATGTAATAATAAAGAATGGAACCGTGTCATGCGAAATCCATGCATGTGATATTCCAACGATGTAATAATAAAGAATGGAATAACAATGTAAATTCACCGTGCATGCGATAGATCACACAGCGAGTTATTCCAATGTAAATAATAAATAATGGAAATAGTCATGCGTAATACGCACAAACAGATATTCCAACAAAATAATAAAGAATGGAATAATGTAAGAATTTCACCATGTATGCGGTATTTCGCATAGGTGAGTTATTCCAACATAATAATAAATAAGGAACCAGTCATGCGTAATACTACGCATGCATGTGATATATTCAAATGTAATAATAAAGAATGGAATAACAGAAGAATTTCACCATGTATGCGGTACTTCGCATAGACAGGTTATTCCAACATAATAATAAGGAATGGAATAACAATAGCTCTCTTCATGAAAACGAAAGAAATAATACCCTTACCTTATAATAAAGTTGGATACTGGAATAGAGAGGTAGCAGACTTCTCTTCTTCTTTCTCTCTATAATAATTGCTCTATAGCTTTAGTGAATTGGTGAGAAATGAAGGAAGAATGAGCTTCTATTTATAGGAAAATATAGTTTCGATAATTGCACATTTTGGGGCTCGAAATATTACAGTATAATACTTCTTCTTTTCCTTCATTTTTAATTTAGTCCTGCAAGTATTATCAAACTTGCACCACCTCCCCTAATAGTAAATCATGTGAATCAATAATAAATCATGTGACTCAATAGTTCTAAGCATGTGGAAAAATTAATTATAGTATAGTACCTTCAACTATACCTCCATTTTTAACTTAGTCATGCAAGTATTATCAATCTTGCACCAACTCCCCTAATAGTAAATGAATGTGAATCAATAGTACACACATGTGAACAAATAGTTATAATCATGTGAATTAATAGCAATTAATTGCTCATTTACCCGATTAATTACCCGGTTGGTCAATATAACTTCCAGACATCAATTACTATCAAATAAATGTCGATTTCCACTAACACTAATAATCCCAACACAATGGAAATATTTTTCTCAACAATTTCATTTTTGAAATTCAAAGTTTGACTTTTTCCGAAAAAGTCAACTGTTGACTTTTTTAACCAAAAAGTCAACCCCGACAAATTTTGTGTTTATAGTCTATTTCTACTAATTTCAACATTCCGGACTCAAATATCACGTCCGTATCTCCAAATTCAACTCCGAACTCAAATTTGATTTTTAATAACATTCATCATTAATATTATAACTCACAATATTTAACAATCAGGTCGTTCTCAGGAAAGGGGGGCTTTCCGATAAGGATTTCTCCCTATTGGCGCGCAATTAGGTGACCAAACCTCTCCTTGACAGAACTTCTAAACATTGTCAATATTGTAAATAATTTTATGAATAACTTTGTCGTCTCAATTATTGATTTAATAATATAACATATTGAGACAATAATTGAATAAAACTAAGTGACTTCTCACGTAAGCATCAATTGTAAAAGCCCAAATTTTACGAATAAAGATTTAATTTTCTCAAAATATTTTTTTGAATATTATGGTGTGGATTTGAGATAATGTTATAATTGTAGGTAGTATTTATAAATTTTTCAAAGTATGCAAGTTGTTATATAATATTCGATTGGTCGGGGAATATTCGTTTTAACAGGGAATATTCGTACGATGGCACAATCATTAGTGAACCCCACAACGAAATTATTATCGGATTGAGAAAATGACAAAATTATTTTTATAAAAATAACGGCCGAAGTTTTACCATTACCTGTTGAAACACCCTTGTTAAAAGTATACGATAATATGCGTGGTTGCATAAGAAGCACACGGTATTGATTATTGATGCTTATACATGAGAAGTCACTCGCTTTGTTTAATTATTACTCTACAATAATTGTTGCATAAGATCTCACGTTATTTGATTCAATTATTGTCAATATTTTATATATTATTAAATCAATAATTGAGATAACAAAGTTATTAATATTATTATTTGCAATATTAACGATGTCTAGAAGTTCGCCAATGAGAGGTTTGGTCACCTAATTATGCGCCAATAGGAGAAATTCTTATTGAAAGTCCCTCTTCTTGGGGAATGACCTGGTCGATTAATATTGTGAATTATAATAATGATGATAAATGTTGTTAAATATATTGAAGTGTCTTTTTATGAAGTCACGGAAGTTTATATATATATATATATATATATATATATATATATATATTATATAAATTTTGTTTTATTACTATTATTAATGTAATAAAACATAAAAGCTTTTTATATAAAATAGAATACTTTTATAAAGTTATTTGTTTTATTAGACAATAATTAGAATATAATATATTTTATTATGCATAGTGTTTGTATAGTAAAATCTTTTATATAAAACAGAATACTTTTATAAAGTTAATTATTTTATTAGATTTTAAATAAAATATATAAATATATATATATATATATATTGTATTTTATTGCATAGTATCCTTTCTATTTTCCTATAAATAGGATGCTTAGTTAGAATTGAAATCACACCAGAAATTCAGAGAATTCTCTTCTATAATCTTGAGCATATTTCTTTAGAGTTTAAGAAAGCTTTGAGCATAGTACAAGTTTTCTTCCAGTATATCCCCGCCCTACCCGTCAGAGTACTCTTCTTTATAAGGTAATGGATATTATTTGTTGTACTAAAGTGGGTATTATTTCTTTCGTATTCATTAAAAGAACTTCATTATTCCATTTCCTTATTATTCTGTTGGAATAACCTGTATATGCGAAGTGCTGCATACATGGTGAAATTCTTCTGTTATTCCATTCCTTATTATTCTGTTGAATAACTTTGTATATCTGAAGTACCTCATACATGGTGAAATTCTTCTCATTATTCCATTCTTTATTATTCTGTTGAATATCTTGTCGTATGTATTACACGCATGACCTGGTTCCATTATTTATTATTTTGTTGGAATAACCTGTCTGTGCGGTCTATCGCATGCATGGTGAATTCTGTTGTTATTCTATTATTTATTATTCTGTCAGAATATCCTGTCTGTGCGTTTACGCATGACCTGGTTCCATTATTTATTATTTTATCGGAATATCCTCTCTGTGCATTTACGCATGACCTGGTTCCATTATTTATTATTTTGTTAGAATAACTTGTCTATGTGGATTACCACATGCATGGTGAATGATCCTTTGTATTCATTCCTTATTAAATTGTGGAAATGATCTGTTTACGTGGATTATGATGAAAATCATAATAAAATCATTAGACTGATGAAAATCATGAGTATATGTAGTATTAGTAAGTGTTATTATGAGTTATGTTGGTTATTATGTGAAAACATGAAAGTTTCTTAGAAATCGCAAAGGGTTGAAAATCAGATTTTGGTGAAAATGGAACATGAAATTCAATTGACCATATCTACTATTATATTTTGAATTTTTGAGTGTGGTCAAGTTCTAGAGTTAGATCTATGAGTTTTCTAACTTATCCAAGTGGAATCACTGGAAAAGGTGTTGTAAATTTTTGTATGGACTGATTTTAGCAAAGGAGTCAAAAATCGCAAAGTACAAAAAAGCTACTGTCCAGAAATTTAAAAGGGCATTTTCGGCCACTTAATTTGTGAGAAAAATTCCGGCCTTTTGGGACATGAAAATATAGGATATAAAGTACCTCCTGTCCAAAAATGAGCTCATTCCGACTTAAAATGAGCAAGTTATGACTATTTCAATATTTAGGTTTTTCCGATTTAAAAACTTATAACCGAGTTCTATAACTCAGGTGACCATGAAATTTAAACTGGTAGCTCATGTTAACATGTGTAAGATCCTCGCCAAGATTTGGGAATTTCTAGAGTTAAACTTGAGGTAGCTAATTTCTTAAGGAATTAATTAGAAATTGATTTTTGAAAATACTTAAGGAGTTGAAAATTATAAAAAATACTTGTTGTGTATGAAATATATGTATATATATTTGGAAAAAGGATAGAAAAATAATAAGTTGATTTGGTAATTTTTCATGTAAATGGTTTAGTTACAAACATATGAGTTAAATATGTTATGTGAAGTTGAAGAATTGGTAAATAGGATTTTAGGGCTTGAAAATCCTATATAAGGTATATACAGATTTTTGATGAATGATTTGATCATTGGTGATGAAATCCTATGAGTATGGCATTTTTGAATGATTAAATGCAGTATTTGGTAAGGTATAAATAATTAAATTAAATTGTTTATAAGTTTAAGAAGTGATTAAAATATTGTTATAATATTAGCAATATTAGATTATGAGTTATTTATGTGATGGATAATATTTGGATAAATTTAAAGTCTTTAATATTTATCCTTATTTTCGTTTGATTAATGCTTATATTATTGTCATCATCCTCATGCTTATATTGTGATGAAAGTTATCTTTGGCTTACGTGCAGAGATGGACTTGGTATGATTATGACCGAGAGATTATTCGAAGATAATCATGACCTGTATTATTATAAATGATGTGGTAAAAGTCCTCGGTGGCTCAGAGTATCATTGATGGACGCTTTTGGTATGATTATGACCAGGATTATTCTTGCAGATAGTCATGACCATTGATGATTTAATGAATATCCTTAGCCAGTAGTGCGGGGATGACTCGATGATGTGGTTTATTTATTGTCGAGTCTCAATGATAAAATTGATGAGAACATTTTAAATCATAGAAGATAGTAGATATCATACTTTACTTGACTCTTCTAATGGATTGCTTATTCCGCTGTAGTTAAACTTGATGTCTATTGTATTTTTATCAGTTTAACATTGTTGAAGGCTAAGTATAATTTATTATGCGTAATCTTAGACATAACATTTCTTACTGGGCTAGTTGAGCTCACCCCTTTCTTTCACTGTTCTCTTCAGGAAATGAGAATATAGCTGGGACTAGTCGGGGAATAGAGTGACGGTCCAGATGATAGCATTAGTAGTCCTTACTATGGCATGACATGCAATATATAATTGTATTGAGGACCTAAGATGTGTGTGTCGTATTTTATACGTCACTTAATAATTGATTTTGGTGAACAACATTAGGGTGATGAGAACCCGACCCTGAAAGCGTCAAAAGTGCACCACAGTAAAATGAAGAGAACATAAATTTTCTCGTGTCCCTTTGGAGACTTGAAATATTTACTGCTGTATTTTATATGACATGTATTAATTTGAGTATGAATATTATCGTATTATATACGTTACAATATTTGTATTAAAACTCAGAGTATATATGTCGTCGTATTTTGCACGACTATTGTATAATTAAGTTATATTTAAATTTTGTACCATGTATCTGGCGACTAAAGATGGGTGATGTATACCTATTTTGAGGGCGACACAGTTGGTATCAAAGCTTAGGGATATGATCCCTGGCTGAGATGTGAGACAAGAACTAGGAGGGGAGAGACGGGGAATTCCTTCGCTAGTATGACCTACCTAAGTTTATTTGGTATTTAATTGGTCGGTCAGAGTATAAGAATAATATGTGATATGTTAATTAACCCTTGTTTTGTGGCAGTATTTAAAAATGGCATCCGAAAATATTGAGATAAGCAATGAAGCACATGAGACCGTTAAGAAACCTTTAATCACTAACCAGGTTAATGTGATGTCAGACGAAGAAGAAATTAGAGATATCTAAGTGGTGAGTGAAGAACTAATAGTTGCACCCGAGCTAGTTGCAGAGGTAGCAGCTGAGAGTGAGGAAGAAGAGGAACCTGAGGAGAATTGGTTAGAAGAATTTTATGATCAAAATTTAGAATTAAAAAATTGTATTCATGAGTTAAGAAGAAGCAGTCAAAGAATGGCAAAGGTCAGGAGCAAAGAGATATAACAATTCAAAATTGTGTTACCCGATGTGCGATGCTTGAAATGTAAGCACTCTTTGGCGTAGTATAAGATATTAGAGTCGAATCGAGAATGTTATGATCAAAGTTCTGATGAAAGAAGAAGCAACTGAACGAATGAGAATAGATGATGCATGGGTAAAAGTCGCACGACGCGTAGATATTGTAGAAAAAGACGTCTGATCCAATAGATGAAATGGATTTTGCTTTTTGGACAACAATTGGGAGAATCCAACATCGAATTCGGAATTACCTTGTGCAGAGCGGTCAACCCCAATTTGATATGGATCGGAGAGTAATGATTCGAATCATGGATCAGGAATGTGACGAAGCAATTAAGGGTGGAATGTACTCTACATCAAAGTTAAGTCCAATTGGGATGTCCCAGACAAGTCAAAATCGGTAGTTTAAGATAGCATTTTTTTGTGACGAGGAACCTGAACAAAGTTATCACGGGTAAGCTAATCATAAACTCTAGCGAAGTTTATACTTTATTTGATACCAGTTCTACCCATTCCTTTATTTCTCCTACTTGCGCTCAACGTTTAAATTTGACTCTGGAGAAATTAGACTTTGATTTATCTGTTGAAACTCCGTTTAGAGAAACCTTCGTTACATCCACTATTTATAAATCTTATTTAATTCAAATTGACACTTTCACGTTACCTGTCAATCTTATCTCTTTAAAAATACTTGCATTTGATGTGATTTTAGGAATCGATTGGTTAACTACTCATCATGCCAAAATTGATTATTTTCGTAAGGTTGTTAGCTTTCATATTCCTAACCAACCTGTTATGCGAATTCAAGTAACCAAACCACTAAAGTCAATCATTGTCATATCAAGCCATAAGTAAAAAGCTTCGAGCCTTTCACTAGTGACTTCCAAGTCTTGGAATACACCGAAGCCAGACTTTCTGTTGGCGACACCCGTGAATGACGATGGAAAGTTGATAGGTATCAATGTGACGTACTATCCAAGTCTTGGATGAGAGTCATAGTTTTTAAACGATATTTTTATTGTTAATAAATTTTTTGGACGTATTCTTGAAGACTTCTTAACCTACCCCTAGAGCGTGAAATCGAATTTTGTATTGACCCCAGTATAAAACCCATTTCTAAAATCCTCAAGTATTTCTTCACCCAAAACGAACATACAATGCGCCAAAGACGATGGCTCGACCTGTTGAAGGTTACGACCATTCAATACCATCGTGGAAAAGCGAACGTGGTAGCTGACGTGTTGAGTAGAAGATTGTATGCGTTTACGAGTGCGAATATACGAACCTACGTGAAGATAACGAATATATGATTAGAACCGACTTTAGTCGATAATGTTAAAGCTGCTAAAGCTACAGACCCGGAGCTGATGAATACGAAGAAGAAGGTTCAAGAGGGCGTTATTTTAAAAGCAAGAGTTGCTGAAGAGAGGAAATCTCAACCCTCGATTTAATTGGCCCATTTGAAATCCTCGATCGAGTAGGAACTGTGGCCTATAGACTCGTTTTACCGCCAAGTATGTCGCGTGTTCATAATGTTTTTAACGTATCGATGTTACGTAAATATGTGGACGACCCGAACCACATTATTAAATTAGAACTAGACGATATAGCAGAAGATTTAACATATGAGGAGATACGTGTTAAAATCTTGGATAAAAAGGATCGTATTCAACGCTCAAAGGTTATACCTCAAGAGTTAGAATTTGAAATGAAGTCAAGGTATCCTCACCTCTTCGGCATACCAGGTACGTACGTAAATTTCGAGGGCGAAATTTCATAAGGAGGGGATATTGTAAAATCCCAAACTTTACAAATAAAGATTTAATTTTCTCAAAATATTTTTTTGAATATTATGGTGTGGATTTGAGATAATGTTATAGTTGTGGGTAGTATTTATAAATTTTGCAAAGTATGTAAGTTGTTATATAATATTCGATTGGTCGGGGAATATTCATTTTAACAGGGAATATTCGTACGACGGCACAATCATTGGTGGACTCCACAACAGAATTATTGTCGGATTGAGAAAACGATAAAAATATTTTTATGAAAATAAAGACGGAAGTTTTACCATTAACTGTTGAAACACTCGGTGTTAAAAGTACAGTAATGAGCATGGTTGCATAGTGGCACACGATATTGATTATTGATGCTTACGTGAGAAGTCACTCAGTTTTGTTCAATTATTGCTACAGTAATTGTTGCATAGTATCTCACGTTATTTGATTCAATTATTATCGATATTTATATATTATTAAATCAATAATTGAGATAACAAAGTTATTAATATTATTAGTTGCAATATTAACGATGTCTAGAAGTTATGCCAAGGAGAGGTTTGGTCACCTAATTGCACGTCAATAGGGTGAAATCCTTATTGGAAAGCCCCCTCTTTCCTGGGAACAACCTGGTCGATTAATATTGTGATTTATAATAATGATGATAAATGTTGTTAAATATATTGAGGTGACTTTTTATGAAGTCACGGAAGTTTATATATATATATATATATATATATATATATATATATATATATATATATATAAATTTTTTTTTTATTAGTATTATTAATGTAATAAAACAAAAAGCTTTTTATATAAAATAAAATACTTTTATAAGTTATTTGTTTTATTAGACAATAATTAGAATATAATATATTTTATTATGCATAGTGTTTTGCATAGTAAAATATTTTTATATAATACATAATACTTTTATAAAGTTATTTGTTTTATTAGACAATAATTAGAATATAATATATTTTATTATGCATAGTTTTTTGCATAGTAAAATCTTTTTATAAAAATATAATACTTTTATAAAGTTATTTGTTTTATTAGACAATAATTAGAATATAATATATTTTATTATACATGCAATAAGTTTGCATAGTAATGCATAGTGTTTGCATAGTAAAATCTTTTTATATAGAACATAATACTTTTATAAAGTTAATTGTTTTATTAGATTTTAAATAAAATATATATATATATATATATATATATTGTATTTTATTGCATAGTATCCTTTCTATTTTCCTATAAATAGGATGCTTAGTTAGAATTGAAATCACACCAGAAATTCAGAGAATTCTCTTCTATAATCTTGAGCGTATTTCTTTAGAGTTTAAGAAAGCTTTGAGCGTAGTGCAAGTTTTCTTCAAGTATATCCTCACTACACCCGTCCGAGTAGTACTCTTCTTTATAAGGTAAGTGATATTATTTGTTGTACTCGTAAGGGGTATTATTTCTTTCATATTCATGAAAAGAACTTCTGTTATTCCATTCCCTTATTATTCTGTTGGAATAACTTGTATATGCGAAGTACCGCATACATGGTGAAATTCTTCAGTTATTCCATTCTTTATTATTCTCATTGGAATATCTTGTACGTCGCGTTACACGCATGACCTGGTTCCATTATTTATTATTTTGTTGGAATAACCTGTCTGTGCGGTCTATCGCATGCATGGTGAATTCTGTTGTTATTCTATTATTTATTATTATGTCAGAATATCCTGTTTGTGCGTTTATGCATGACCTGGTTCCATTATTTATTATTTTATCGGAATATCATGTTTGTGCATTTACGCATGAACTAGTTCCATTATTTATTATTCTGTTAGAATAACCTGTCTATGTCGATTACCACATGCATGGTGAATGATCCTTTGTATTCATTCCTTATTAAATTGTGGAAATGATCTGTTTACGTGGATTATGATGAAAATCATAATAAAATCATTAGACTGATGAAAATCATAAGTATATGTAGTATTAGTAAGTGTTATGATAAGTTATGTTGGTTATTATGTGAAAACATGAAAGTTTCTTAGAAATCACAAAGGGTTGAAAATCAAGTTTTGGTAAAAATGGAATATGAAATTCAATTGACCATATCTCCTATTATATTTTGAATTTTTGAGTGCGGTCAAGTTCTAGAGTTAGATCTATGAGTTTTATAACTTATCCAAGTGGAATCACCGGAAAAGGCGTTGTAGATTTTCGTATGGACTGATTTTAGCAAAGGAGTCAAAAACTGTAAAGTACAAAAAAGCTACTGCCAAGAAATTTAAAAGGGAATTTTCGGCCACTTAATTTGTGAGAAAAATTCCGACCTTTTGGGACATGGAAATATAGGGTATAAAGTACCTCCAGTCCAAAAATGAGCTCATTCCGACTTAAAATGAGCAAGTTATGACTATTTCAATATTTAGATTTTTCCGACGTAAAACGCTATAACCGGAGTTCTATAACTCCGATGACCATGAAATTTAAACTGGAAGCTCAAGTTAACATGTGTAAGATCCTGCCAAGATTTGAGAATTTCTGGAGTTAAACTTGAGGTAGCTAATTTCTTTAGGAATTAATTAGAAATTGATTTTTGAAAAATACTTAAGGGAATTGAAAAATTATAAAAAAATACTTGTTGTGTATGAAATATATGTATATATGTTTGGACAAAGGATAGAAAAATAATAAGTTGATTTGGTAAAAGTGGAGATATATTCAGGCCATAAAAGCCTCAAATATTTCTTCACCCAAAAGGAACTCAACATGCGGCAACGACGCTTGGCTCGAGCTATTGAAAGATTATGACCACACTATTCAATACCATCCTCGGAAAAGTGAACGTTGTAATTTGCTGCGTTGAGTAGTAAGATCATATGATGGAGCGAAAAGCGATGTTGTTAACACAAAGGCCCATTTTGTGTGATTTACAAAAGATGAAGATAGAATTCAAGACTACGGGGAACCATGCGATGATGTCAAGTATACGATAGAACCGACTTTAATCGAAAAAGTTAAAGTTGCTCAAGCCACGGACACTGGGTGATGCGTATGAAGAAGAAAGTACAAGAAGGTGTTATTCCAGAAGCAAGAATCGATGAAGAAGGAATACTTCGAGTCCACTCCAGACTTTGTGTTCCTAACGACTCTGATTTGAAATACAAGATCATGATGGAGGCACACAATACACCATTTGCAATCCATCCTGGAAGTACCAAAATGTATCGTGATCTTCGACATACATTTTGGTGGAACAATATGAAGAGAGAAATTGCAAAGTTTATTTCGAGGTGTTTAACTTATCAACGTGTAAAGGCGGAACATCAAGTGCGTAAGGGTCCATTGCAACCACTTGAGATTCCGAAATGGAAGTGGGAACACATTACCATGGATTTCATTACGGGTCTTCCCACGGTTTCTCAAGGCATAAATGTTATTTGGGTTATTGTTGATAGATTAACCAAGTCTGCTCATTTCTTACCGATACGGGAGACTTATTCCCTTGAACGTCTTGCTCGTATGTACGTAAATGAGATTGTGAGAATGCATGGCATGCCAGTATCCATAGTTTCAGATCGTGACCCAAGATTCACTTTACGATTTTGGGTTAGCTTGCAAAAAGCTATGGGCACGGATTTACAATTCAGTTCGGCATACCATCCTCAAACGGATGGACAATCAAAGAGGACTATTCAAACTCTTGAAGATCTATTAAGACTCTGTGTCCTAGACTTCAAAGGGAGTTGGGATAAGTATTTACTATTAGTGGAATTCTCCTACAACAACAGTTATCAGGCAAGTATAGGTGTGGCTCCATTTGAAGCATTATATGGACGAAAGTGTCGCTCTCCAGTATGTTAGGATGAGGTGGGTGAAGCAACATTGTTGGGACCAGAGTTGTTATGTATTAATACAGAAAAGATCCAAATGATTCGACAACGTATACAAACAGCACAGGATCGAAAAAAGAGTTATGCGGATCTTCATCGAAAGGACGTGAAAATTAGTATTGGGGATCATGTATTGTTGTGTGTTTCTCCATAGAAGGGAGTTACAAGATTTGGGAGAAGAGGAAAGCTCAATCCATAATTTATTGGTCCATTTCAGATTCTTGATCGAGTAAGAAATGTGGCCTATAGACTCGCGTTACCTCCAAGTATGTCTCGTGTTCATAATGTTTTTCACATATCTGTGCTTCGTAAATATGTGAAAGACCCGAACCATGTTATTGAGTTAGAACCAGACGAGATAGTTGAAGACTTAACATACGAAGAGGTACCTGTCAAGATCGTGGATAGGAAGGAGCATGTCCTACGCACAAAGGTCATACCACAAGTCAAAGTTTTGTGGAGGAACCATGCTATAGAGGAAATGACGTGGGAGTTGGAAGCGGAAATGAAAACAAGGTATCCTCACCTTTTCGAAACACTAGGTACGTACGTTAATTTCGAGGACGAAATTTCATAAGGAGGGGAGGTTGTAAGACCCCAACTTATTATAAATGAAATTAAATTTCCTCTATTTATTATTTTGAAATAGTAAGGGTTGATTTGATTAATGTGGTTAGTTATGGGTAAAATGCGCAAATATTTCAAATAAGCAAGTGGTTATAAAATATTCATTGTTGTCGGGGAATATTCGTTTGGTCGTGGAATATTCTTACTGTCGGAGAATATTAAATGCGATTTGCCCTGCACCTTTGTGTGGGACCCATAACGGAAAGCGATTGGATGAAGAAAACGACAAGTATAAGTTGTTTATAAATAACGGCGTAGTTGTTACCGTTAATACTGTTGAAATACTCGGTAGTTAAAACACAGTAGCACATGGTATTGCACCAATTATTGATTCTTACGTAAGAAGGCACTACTCAATAATTGTTACAGTAATTACAGTTCAATATTTTATTTTATTGATTCAATAATTACTACGTTGATATTTTATATTATTGTTGTTTCAATAATTGTCACTATACAGTATTTTCCATTATTGGAGCAATAATTCATATTATTTGAATAATATTATTAGATAGCATTATTGGCAATATCTAGAAGTTCTGTCTAAGGAGAGGTTTGGTCACCTAATTGCGCGCCAGTAAGGAGAAATCCTTATTGGAAAGCCCCTTCTTTCCTGGGAACGGTCTAGTTGCCAGTATTGTGATTCTGTAATATTATTTGTGAATAATTAATTATTGATTTATATGATAAGAAAAATATTCATTTTATGTGGATATAGATGGAGAAAATTTTAAAGTGACAATTGTTGAAAAATTGATATTTTATCTTTTCTGATAAAACAATTCATTTAGATATATTATTATATTATAATAATATAATAATGGTGATATTTTTATAATGAATGTGTGATATATGAATAAATGAGGAGGAAGAGTATTTTTGTTACAAAAAATGTTTAAAACATGTTAAACATATTAAATGGGCCCTATTTCTTGATCAAATTTGATTATAGCTGTAAAATCGTCTCAGTATGTGGTTTTTTATCCAATTTCGCTTGGAATTTGAAAAACTTAAAACTACAAAGTTGTAGAGAATTGAATTTCCTATGGAATGGACATAAGATTTAAATTTTTATGATAAAAGGGCTATTTATTATGAATTAGTGAAGTTCTGGATTAATTGATTATTATTTTTTTTGGAGTTTTAAGTGATTTTTACATGAAATATGTTTTTGTTACTTTTGGTGAGGTGTGTGGCTGATTTTGGACCAAGTTTGTATGCGTAGGAAATTTAATAAAATATATTAATATTTTATTAAATTTTCTGCTTTGGTGTTCTAAGCATTTTCCTATAAATAGGGTGCTTAGGTTAGAATTGAAAATCACACCAGAAACTGAAATCTTCTCTCTCTATATTATCGAGCGTACTCTTGTGAGTATTTTGATACTTTGAGTGTTGCTATACGGTGCAAGTTCCTTTCAGCGTTATATCTGATATTCCAGCCAGAAATACTATTCTTTCAAGGTAAGAGATGTTATTTTTATAAATGATATTATTTCTTTCAATATCAATATGCCGGAATATTTGTAAGATTTTTCTTGTGAAATTCTTGTCTTTTAGTGTCGGGGTTACTATTCACGTATACGGCACTATTCATGAATACGACACTATTCACAAAAAAATTCAATTTTCGTTTTTATCCAAGATATCTATTATGGATACTAACTTTGATTGTATCCATGTTTTGATCATTCTTGAATTTTACCCCATTATGATTATTTATGAAAGTATTTTTGAACTCAGAATGTTTAAAGTACGAATCCTTAATATTTGTTCTTTTGATTCACTGGATTCGTTGTCTTTAAAATATTTTTCATCATCCTCAGTCCTAAATGATTATGTTACTGAATATATTTGGCCTGTTGTGCAAAGATGAATGATTTTCTGATGAATATCTTTGGCCCTTAGTGCAAAGATGAACAGGTGTTGAGATGAACATGACCAACTGGTGAATATTTTTGGCCTGTAGTGCAAAAATAAATATTTGATTCAAGATGTTTATTGATTGATGTTACATGGATAAAATATTGATGATAGACTTTTTAATTCATAGATAATAGTAGATTTCATTCTCTACGTAACTCTTCTATGAATTATTATTTTCGCTGCGAATATTGATCTGAAACTTGTTGTCTATTATATTCTCTCAGATTTTTTCCTGTTGAAGACTAACGATAATTTGTTCTATATTATCTTAGTCATAATATTCTTTACTGGGCTAGTTGAGCTCACCCTTTTCCTTTTTATTCCATTTTTCTTCTCAGGAGGCGAGAATGTAGCGAGTACTAGTTGGGGTAAGGAATGAAGGTTCTAGGAAGTTGTTTTTGAAGTCCTCACTATTTTGTAAAATAGTGTATCAATAATTATAATGAGGACTTATTTGAGCATTGATATTGTCTAGAAGACAATATTTGTTTTTAAACTCATAGTTTATGTGTTGTCATATTTTGCACGACAATTGTATTAATAAAGTTGTAGTTATTTTTGTACCATGTATTTGGTGACTCAGAATGGGTGTTGTATACCTATTTTGGGGGCGTCACAAAGTTGAAGATGTGTGCACCTGGGTTAAGTCTCTGAAACTACCAGATGAATATGCGTCAAACATTGCAAGATGTGTTACGGGTGGGAAATTGCAAGGGATGAAGAGTCATGACTGTCATGTATTCATGGAGAGACTCATGCCTAAAGCATTTCGGGATCTGCTTGATAAACCAATATGGGATTCTTTGACGGATCTTAGTCGTTTCTTCAAAGACTTATGTTCAAAATCATTAAATGAGAAGGACATGTTTATACTTGAAAAGAACATCATAGAGATCACGTGTAAACTGGAAAAAATATTCCCACCTGGTTTTTTTGACTCCATGGAGCATTTGCAAATCCATCTTCCCTATGAAGCTCGTGTTGGGGGTCCAGTTCAATATAGATGGATGTACCCTTTCGAGGGAGTGATTGAAAACCTTAAGAGGAAGGTGAAGAATAGAGCTTATGTCGAGGGGTCGATATGTGAGGCATACAGTTTCGATGAGATATCTACGTTTGTCTCAGACTATTTTTCGGACGAAGTCTTGACAAAGGCCAATCGAGTATCAAGACATGATGATGGGGGAAATATTGAACTAAATGGTCGGATCTCTGTATTTGGTCTATCGGACCGTGCTTATGAAAAAGGGAAGCGCATATTCCTCTCTGAACAAGAATTACATGTTGTACATACTTACATTCTTCTCAATTACGAGGAGATTGACGAATTTGTGAGGTACACATGTAAACTTGATAATTTATCTTTAACTTGAAAATTTATTCCAATATGTTAATGTTTATAACATGGTATAGATTGTACGATGACGAGTTAAAAGTGAAGCATCCCAGCATAACTGATAAAGATATTCAAATCAATCGTGATAAAAAATTTGCACTTTAGCTAAAGGACAAAGTAAGTTCAATTTCTTAAGCACGTAGTATATATATATACTCCATATTAACTATGACTTCATTTAATAAGATGGAGTTTTTGTAGGCTTTGACTGAGGGATCAACGATTCAGGCTAATGTACAAGTCCTAGCTATGGGACCAGACAGGGACCAAGTCAGCCGCAATGGTTACAAAATAAATGGTTGTGAATTTCATACAAAGGCATATGGGCGCGATAAAAGAACAACGAACTCTGGAGTGTGTGTCCAAGGAGATTGTTACAATGAGCTTGGTCATGCCTTTTTTGGGGAGTTGGAGGAAATCGTAGAGTTGTCGTACAAGGGCACGTACGGGGGTCATATTCACTTGTTCAAGTGTCGTTGGTTTGATTCAGAAAAAGGGATACGTCATGACAGACATAAAATCGTCAATATTGACCTCCATAGATCTGCGTACTCCAACAAACCTTTTGTTTTACCAACTCAAACAGTACAAGTATACTACACTCCTAGTCCTGTTAGGAAAAGGGATGATTTACCACTGATTGGCAAGTTGTAATTCATACTCCCGCACATAGTCGTGTAGAGGTAGTTGATGGGGAGATTTACCAAGAGCAGATGCTTCATAGTCAAACTATAATAAATGTGGAGGACGACAATGAAGTAATCCAGTTAGATGGTGGAGATGAACCACATGAATTAGATCCTGAGTCAATACTTGTGTCAGATGACATTGATATTGAGGAGGAAGAGTTATTGACTGAATCTGACACTGAATCTGAAGCAGATGATGGTTATGAATCTGCAACACGTATACAAGATGATTCTGAATCAGACATTGACACTTGAACAAATGAAATGTATGTTTAGCATTACATGTTTTTTATATCATTGTCATGTTTATGTACTAAACTAGTTAAATGCAATTTTTGTTTATTGGCATTTTATTTCATATATATACATGTTTATATTACTGTCATATTTATGTACTAAACTATTTAAATGCAACTTTTGTTTATTGTCATTTTATATTCATATATATACATGTTTATATCACTGTCATGTTTATTGTCATTTTATATATTCATATATACATGTAACAAATATAACTCATAATAACATCTTGAAATTTGTAATATACAGATGGCTTCTGAAGCAGCGCAGAAAAAGCGCGGCTTGGGTAGGGGCCTAATCATGTGCCCAAGGCCCCTACTAATCCGAATGATCGGATTCTTATTCAGATTCGCCCTCCTCCGAATAGCACGTACGTCCCGCATCATTTATATATAAGTATTTTATAGTGAATTGCTTAGATGTAAATTGATTTAATATATCTACTTATCGTTGATGTAAATTGTTGTATATTATAGTGATTTTTCAAATAATAAGATCGTCAAGTGCATATCACAGCTGTGTTTACAGAATTGGTCTACACCTGTGATTACGTGGGCGAGCACACCTATCGCCCATAAGGATGTTGTTTAGGCTGAATTTCAAGTATGTTTTTTTTTAATTATGACAGATAATTTAATATTCTAAGGATAATTGTTTAGTAATGTTATTATTGTTGTTTTATTTGCAGAAAAGGTATAGATGGGAGGACTTGTGAAGCTTCAAAGTGATTGGACATTATTCTAGCATAAGTGCGTCGTTCGCACCAAGGATAATTTGAACAAAGAACGACAAAAAGCCCTTCACAATGCCGAGATCGACCATCCAGGCCAGGGAGAGGATTACATGCACGAGCATAGCCCCTGGTGGTGCACCCAGTCCATATGGGCTGAGATGTGTGCCCAATGGAGAGCTGAGAGCTGGGTGAAAAGACGAAAGACTGCCGCCACCAACAGATCCTCGGGTGTACCCAATGGCGAGAAGGCTAAAGGAACATACAAGGGCGACAGTATTTCACAGTTGCAGCATATCACTGCTAGGGTACGTATTTACAAGTTTTAATATGTTTACAATCATGAATTGTAGAAAATATATCACATTTTTACTTAGTAATATTGTGTTATTTTTGTATAGAGTCTCGATCTCAAGGTCGACCTATCCATTGGTTGGATGTATGCGTATTGCCACCCGTGATGAGTGCCTTTGATGCTATCCGGATAAGCGGTAATAAGTTTTAATTAACAACTTGATCTTGTTTATCAATGCTTACAGAATTTATTTTTAACTATTTAATTGTTAACATGATGACAGGATACTTATAAGCGTTTATTGAATGAGCACTATCCTGAAGGCACTCCATGTCCACCTATTGATCAAGAGTTATGGGAGAGGGCGTCTGTTGTGAAGAAGAACTACATTAAAGGTCAAGGACAATGACGACGCCCATCTTTCAGTGGCTCAGACAGCTCTGCTACCCAGTTTTCATAATCATCGAGTCATCCTGTTGTTCATAATCCGACTGACTGTGTGAGAGATATATGTTGAGATCGAGACCTTCTGAAGATACTGGGCGAGCATCTGGGGGCTCTGAGTCCTGAGGAGTTAGCTGAAGCAGTAGCAGCAGCAGTAGCATCACAGCATGGGGATGGCGACGAGGTATAAAATCAATTTTTTGTATATATTGTCGTAATACCAATATTAACATAGTTAGTATATATTTGTAACTTGTTTTATTATTTTGTTAATTACAGGGTGATCAAGGAGAAGCTAATCAAGACGCTGATGCTTGACGATCGATAGAGCTGTGTTTTGTAGTTCTTTGAGAATTTTGTACTTTTATATTCATTTATGTTACTTAAACATTAGATTTGTTTATATTTATTCAATTCATATTGGTTTAAAGGTTTATATAGTTTATATACTAGTTTGGTGTATGTGTCGGTGGACGATTGATATTTACATTGTTGTGCAAGATGTTTATATTATTGTGTATGTGTGTTGGGATAAAGCAGGTACAAAATAGGTACATGTTTTTTGGGAATTCTGCTAAATAGCAAAAATATGTTTTTTTTTTCAAATCAACGACATGCGCGTCACCGATATTCATTAATGATCGCTAAATATCTCGAGGATATCGAGACCGCATCGGTCGGCCGCTTACTGTCATCGACCACGTGGACCACGTCAGCCTTTGGCCCTGAGCCATGCTGACTCAAATTAGCAACCAAAATGAAGATTTCGGTCGCTAATAGCGATCGCCGACATATCGGTCGCTAATAGTGGTCGCTGGTGTGTACATTAGCGACCAGATTTTATGCGACGACTATCAACGATTGCAGTCGGTCGCTGATAGTTATCTGCGACCGACAGCGGTCGCTGATACGCGGTCGCTAATAGACCCTTTTCTTGTAGTGATACAAGCTTGTAACTATCTGGTTACTAATAACATTAACCATAATGTAACATAATAAAACAGTAACCACATAATTATATGATAGTAACTGAGCGAGGTTTTAATGGTAACCAAAACAGAAACATCATGTAATAAAATCCAGTTTAGGCAATCCATGTATACTAAACAATTACATATCAACCAGAATAAAAAATAAAAAAAACCAAAATTCCACATTGAGAGCACAATAATAGTAGCCAAACCATAAGATAACAGTAACCAAAACATAATAAAGAAGTAACCAAATAGTTATATGAAAGTAACCAGAACATGTTTTAATGGTAACCAAAACAGAAATAACATGTATATCTAACCCAGTTTAGGTAACCCATGTATACTCTCATATGGACATTTAACACTTGATATATGTCCTGATACAAGCATGTAATTATTTGGTTACTACCAAAAAATAAAATGGTTACCCTTATATGCATGTTTGGTTACCAACTGCACCTTTCAAATAATGTATCAAACACAACTTAGAAGTAACAAATACAAACCAATAAACAATGTCAAATCACTGGTAATATAATCAAATATGTAATCCCATTTATATAAGTTCCAATAAACATTACAGACTCACTAACCATAACAAATAGTTATGGATATCTAACAAAAAACAAAGTATGAAACACAATTCAGAAGGACTGTAACGCCCCGAAATCCGGTCTATCTTCACACCCGGATTCCATACGTCACGATCCCATCTTATTCCAAACATACATCATTATATACTAAAATATAACAATATACATTCTAAATTTCCAGGTTCTAAAACCTTATAACTCCTTTCATTATAAATAACGATAATTACATTATCCTTTACATCTTACACGAGTGACTTTCATCTGCCACTAAGGATACATAACAGTTCATTAAACTAATCTAAAGTTCATTTAACTTATTTTATATTACAAGTCTTCGCTCGATCTTCTGGCTCATCCACATTCTGAATGGCACTTCATCTAGATACCATCAGCTTGATCTTTACGGAATCCTTAAGTTCTTCTAACATCATTCGCTGAAATTGTTTTTCATTTAAAGCAAGTGTGAGCATTCAATTGCCCAGCAAGTCATAACAGTTGAACAAACATCTTCAAGAATTCAAACATTCTTTTAAGACTTCAATAACCGAATAAAGGTTATGAAGCAGCTTGAATAATAGGAATAATCTCGATTCCTATCATTTTAAAACAATATTCACTTTCATTTAAAAATAGTTTCATTCTTCTACCTTTTTCATACACATTCTGTCTGGCTAGAATCATTAGCACAGACTTAACAATAACGGATCATGTATAAACAGAGCATTCTCTTATTGAATAGTTAAATCACAGAACAATTCATCTCATAAAAACACCGAAGTATTCACATTGTGGCACAAGGCCTCATACGTTCTACCACCTTGCACAAATATCGCACATTAACACATAGACGGAACTTCTCAAGTTCAACATCTAAGAAGTTTAAGAAACTAGCATTCATTTAAAATATGAATGAAGTTAGGAAACTTGCCTTACGCACAGCTATAACTTATGTTGAATGGCTCATTCCAGTTCCTATGTAGCACATAAGAAAAACAACACATACACTAATTAGTCATGCATCTTTGACTTATGCATTAGTTTGCTTAACTTTACTTCTTAGGGTTCACGTTCTTGCAACCAAATTTTACGCGGTCACTTTCATTATCGTTCTACAGCTTCATGACATACGGAGATATCTTACTTTTACGTTCATTATCTTTGATGTTTTACATTCCTATCTTCTTCTTATAACTTTTCTAGGACTCAAAGACACATCGCTTTCTCCGCTAGTAGTCCATATGGTACTCAATCGGTTTCCCACAAACAACCAACAAACAAGTTCCCGCCTCGCCTACACCGCCATCATAGTGAGTTAGATCGGTTTACCCGCTTTCAGTATATACCTTCGCTCTCTCAAGGAATTGTTTAGCCCAGCTCCCATATGTCAACCATCAAAGGTTACGATTGTACTACAACCTAACTTATCTTAACTTATCTGAACTATTAAACTATAATATTTGTTAAGTCCAATTCTTATTTCTTATTGCTTTTTGGCAACTAAATGTCATACCTCAGGATTCATTCTTATACGACTCACCTTCGGCTTTCATTACTCTTATTACCGTTCATTACGGCTTTCTCAATAATTCATGTCTTACTTACTACCTTTGTCAACGTCTAGGTTATACAACCAGGGTATACTTAGAACGTTCGTTCAATGCAAATACGATTCACGAGGATCATTTACGTATTCAACGTTCATGTTGCTCGTATTTTAATCTCTCATTCAACCTTTACTCAAGGTTTTAATCGCTTTCGATCGTTATCCATCCCATGAACCCCATGTTCATTATTCTTTCTTAATGTCGAAGTCATACTGTTCGTTGTATGCTACGACCGATCATTTATCGCAACAGCATTGCGTTTGCAGTGTCTATATGCTTTACACTTATCTCTCATTATCATGACATAACATCAAAATGTTATTCATTACCCTCGTCGCTCAACGTCTAAGGAATCACAACCATAGCAATCCTCCACGTTCGTTTATCGTAACTACGGTCCCCGGATATCGGTTCCGTAATCCGCGTTTACATTCTTTATCTTTTACTCTCATTTAATCTTTTCATTCAACCTTCATTAAAGGTTTAAAACACTTGATTAAGTGTTATATTAGTTGAACATTATGTTCTTTATCTTCCCGTATGTTTTCCCCCAAGAGTTGAGCAGTTAAAAGCTCTTCTCCTGCTTTTTTCCCTACCTTAATCGCGCCATGCCGCCTCTCTTCTTTATCTCTCTTACTGCCGGCATGAGTTTGCAATACCCGGCTCACAGTGCAGCGCATGCCACCTTCCATAAGACATGGTTGGCCATGGCGCCAAGCCCTAACCCTAGAAAATTTCTCTAAGTGTTAAATCTAATTTGAGACGCTTACTTCCCGCTTCCATAACTTATTCGTTATAACTCAGAATGAGGTCATTCCAAAGCCATTTTGTTCCTTATCTTACATACTTCAATATCCCCAGACAGAACTTCGTTCTGAATCCGTTAACGTGCTATTCGATTGGCTTGATCTTCACCCTTCATTCGTTTTACGTTTTTAACGTTCTTCGTTCGTCCGTCCGTAATTCGGTTATCTGAACTACGAATTCATTCGTTCTTGAGTCCATGACTCACGTTTTCTATGTTCTCTTACATTCTTATAAAACCCTACATGTTCGGGTTCATTTACTAACTTTCTAATTATCATTTGTCTTTTATGAAATTTTTGCCATAACTTCGTTATAGCTAAGTTTTAATCCGTTCTTCATGAACGTTTCTACCGTTCCTAACCAAGCAATATGCATCTAACTTATATGCGATGGTTTTAAACTTGTCCATCAACAACAATTATCCTATGATGGTTTTAAATTTGTTCATCAACAACGCGTTCTTCGCATGTTCTTCGTTTGTTCTTCGTTTTAATCGATATTTTGGATTACGATTTCACTTTTTATTAGAATTTGATGTTATAGAATATCATTCCTTACTTATTTCACCTACTTATTTATATAATCCACTCGGATCGTTCTAATTCATTACGAATCTTATACTTCCTTAAGAAATTTATAAACTAAACTTTTAATTCTTATTTCTTCATTTTCTTACGATTTCAACCATTTGAAATCATTCCTAACATCATTTACTTCTTATTCTTATTAATCTATGTTTTGAACATAAACTGAAGAAAAGTTAACTTAGAAGTTAGGTTTTAATACCTTTCCTCTTTATTTTTCTTCCGCTAGACAAAATCGGCGATTTGCTAGCTTTTCTATTTCACGAACACTTTCGATCCGATCAATCATGCTCATGCTCTTCCTTCTCCCTCTCCATCCGAACCCTCTCTCTCTCTCTCTCTAGTTATAGGATTTTCAAAATCTCATTTAAATGAAAGTTAGCTTCCTATTTATAGAAAATCCAAAGCTAAGGCAAAATAGTCATTTCACCCCCTAACCCCCTTACTATTCACACCTCCATACTATTCATGACTTAAGTGTTAAGTTAACTTAGCCCTGAAGTCTACTTAGCCTTTAAGTTTTGTGGTTCTGTCTTACGGGTTTTCGTCCGACAGTTTTAAAAACTACGATTCTCGGAATCCAAATATTTTTGGATATTTCGTCTTTCCTTTACCGATTAACTTTTACATATTCTTCGGATTTCTGAAAAGCTGAAAAATACTTTTTGGTGTTAAGCGTTTTCCTTCACATTTTCCCCTAACGTAGCTAAACGAATGAAAAGTACGTAATAGTACTTTTCGTCGTTTTTATTTTGTCCGATTTTTGTACGTTTTTCGAGAAAAACTTTTATCGGCTTACTTAACTTTTCATGATATATTATCGTCAAATCTTTCAACGGAATGTCATTTCGACATACCGAACTCTCAGAAAGATTTAGGTTATTCAAACCCTAACTAACTTTTTCCCCAGAAATATTTTTGTTCCTGGAAAATTTTCATTTTCGTCTTGAAAATTCTTAATCGCTTAGTCTAGCTCATAGCCAGAATCCTCCCGACTTATAATCATCCTAGGTTTTACAATGATTAATAAACACATAGCACATAATATTATTAATAAAAATTCATTTTATTAATAACTAATTCTTTAAACTTAAATTCTGGACGATCCGAATTTCTGGGTCGTTACAAGGACAGTACAACGACAACTGAACTAATCAAAATCTGGTACAAATCTTCCTGAAAATTCTCTGAAGTTGTGAAAAAGCCAACTGCGGAGGTGCATCTCGTCTGGAGTGAAATCTATAGTTCCTTTGGGAGGACTAACGTCAATTTTTTGTCCGAGTTGAGAGACTGTGGTGTTGCGATGACGGCAAAAGAGGACGACAACAATTGGCTTCGAGAGGAGAGAGATAAGTAGTAAGGGCGGAGAGAGAGAGACCGAACGAGAAGGGAATGTTTCAGGAAGATGGAAATTAATTTGCCATGTCAGCCCATTAATATTAATCCCTTAATTTAGGACTTTTAATTGTATTAGTATTGTAAATAAAAATGATGAAGTGTAGTATTTTTGTAATTATTTTATGGATGTATGATTTTTGTAATTATTTTCAAAAATGTATTAATATATGTAATTAATACTTTTTTTTTAATCTGGGTCAAAATCAAACTGAAGGACCTTAACTCCGCTCCCTCGTCATTGCAACCTACACGTCGCTACTCCAGACTTCTGGTAATCGCCTTCAAATTTTGACTCCCCCCAAATTTTGTTGTGGTTCTACCACTGGACCAACTTATCATGAAATTAACTTCATAATAACCGTATCCTCATTGAATTATATTCCAAATGTCGGTTTTTTTAAAAAATGGGTCTGGTCTAATTATCGGTTTAGTCGATTGAATCAATACGTTCGGTCTGATTCTAATAACTATTTTTCTAACAACTAATAATTGTTTCTCACATGTCCTACTTCCGATTTGTTGATAACATTATGGTATTCTTTGGGCATTAAATTTCAAAAAAAAAAAAGAAGGTGAAATTCCGTATAATAACTTATGTACAACTCTTTATATTTTTGCAAGAAAATATATTTTAAAAGTTAATTGTTAACGCACGTGAATTCATTTAAGTTTTATAAATAAAAATAAAAATATATATATAGTTAATAGTACGTTTTCCATCGTTTATAATATTAAATTTTAATAATTTATGAATATTACAATTAGACTTCCAAAATTCAAAATAAATGAAAATAATATTTTGTAAAAATATCATATGAATATCTTTCAACAAAATTTTAAGGAAATTGATATTTACATAACATTTTTTGATATTTGTACAACAACAATGTCGTTATAAATATATAACGACGGTGAAAATCGTCGCTATAAAATTATCGCTATAAAAATTATTGCTATAACGACAATTTTATTATAAAAATATCATTTTTTATTGTGAATTTATCAGTTTCTGATTTTAATTGTAAATAATCAAATTGGGCAATTTACAACCCTTTATAAAAGGCATTTATTAGTAGTGTACCTATTTTAAGTTGTTTATTGCTGATTGGTAGAGAGAATCTTTCTAGTATGGAATGTACACCTTCAAAGTAGTTCTAGGTCCACATGAAGACTGTATTTGTATTACTCCGTATTAAATACTTTCAGTCCTACTTATGTACTTTTAGAGATAATTTTTTTTATACAACATTTTAAATTTAAATATTGTAATTTATGTTATAAAACTTTAGCGAAGTGTATAAAAATACTCTTATAATTGTTGCATAAATTTAGAGAGAATAAGCAAGAGAAAAGAGAGAAATTCTTCAGGGAATTCTTATTCATTTTCATTCAGCACTTCTCTCCTTTTATAGGCAATGTAAGGAGGAGTCACAAGAAGAGGAGAGGATTCACGGGAGGAAAAGAAAGAAAAAAAAGCAGCAAAACCCTCCATAGGAGGGAATCCATGTTTATAATACTTCCCCTGATTCCCTACTATAGAAGATTATGTCTGATTAAAAACCTTGTTAAGAAAACTCAGTGGGAAAAACTTAACGAAGGGAAAAAGAGTACATATCATTTACATAAATATCTTTTAATTGACTGCCTCGTTAAAACCTTGTCAGAAAAAATCCATTGGGATAAAAACCGTGACTAAGAAAAAAGAGTACAGTCTTCCCCTCAGAAGGAATTCATTACTCCTTGATAAAATGTTGTCATAAGTCTTTCAGTCGACACAAACCGATCCTTTTTTCAAAAATTTTCAAACGTTGCATTTGGTAGCGAATTTGCGAATAAGTTGGCTAGATTATCACATGATCGAATTTGATGCACATCTATATCACCCTTCTTTTGTAGCTCATGTGTGAAGAAGAATTTAGGTGAAATGTGCTTTGTTCTATCTCCCTTGATGTACCCTCCTCTAAGTTGAGCAATGCATGTAGCGTTATCCTCATACAGAATTGTAGAAATGTCTTTGATTGATGGTAATCCACATGACTTTTGAATATGCTGAATAATTGATCTCAACCAAACACACTCTCTGCTTTCTTCATGTATAGCGGGAATCTCTGAGTGATTTGAAGATGTAGCTGTCATGGTTTGCTTTGTGAATTTTTAGGATATATCAGTGTCACAATATGTAAATACATAACCTGTTTGTGATCTTCCGTTGTGTGGATCTGATAAATATCCTGCATCGGCATATCCAACCAATCGCGACGTTGAATCTCTTGGATAAAATAACCCAAGATCTATACTTCCACGAAGGTATCTCAAAATGTGTTTGATCCCATTCCAATGTCTCTAAGTCGGAGAAGAACTGTATCTTGCTAACAAGTTGACAAAGAAAATCGTCGTTAGTATGATTTTGCAAGATACATAAGAGCACTATTGCACTTAGATATGGAACTTCAGGTCCAAGAACTTCTTCCATTGCACTTAGGCATGGAACTTCAGGTCCAAGAACTTCTTCCCCGCTTTCTAGAGGTCGAAATGGATCTTTATCAACTTCTAAAGATCGAACAACCATCGGGGTAGTCAAAGGATGAGCTTTATCCATATGAAAACAACTGAGAATCTTTTCAGCATATGTGTATTGATGAACAAAAAATTCCAGATGTTAAATGCTCCACTTGTATTCCCAAACAGAATTTTGTCTTTTCAAGATCTTTTATTTTAAATTCATCTTTTAAATAAATAGCAGTTCTTGTGAGTTCTTCAGGAGTACCTACAAAATTCAAATCATCCACATATATACAACAATAATGGAAAATCCACTTTGTGATTTCTTAATAAAAATACATGGACATACATGAACATTTATATATCCATCTTTTATTAAATAATCACTAAGTTGATTATACCACATACGACCAGACTGTTTCAACCCATATAATGAGTGTTGTAACTTAATTGAATATATGTGACTGGGCCTTTGTGATTCAGCCATTTTCAATCCTTCAGGGATTCTCATGTAAATCTCACTATTAAGTGAGTCATATAGGTATGTTGTTACAACATCCATCAACGTGTTTCCAAACCTTCCATAGTTTCCATACCTATCAGAAAGCGAAAAGTGACTCCATCCATTACATACTAGAGAGTCTGTGTCTTGATAATCAATATCAGATTTTTTTGTGAAACCCCTTAAGCTACAAGTCGGGGTTTATATATCACAATTTTATTTTTCTCATTTCGCTTTCGTACAAATACCCATTTGTTTCCAACCGGGATTACACCCAGCGGCGTTTGAACTACTGGTTCAAATACTTCTCTTTTCAATAGAGATTTTATTTCCAACTAGGATTACACCCAGCGGTGTTTGAACTACTGGTCCAAATACTTCTCTTTTCAATAGAGATTGTAGCTCAGTTTGAATAGCATCTTTCCATTTTTAGCCAATCTTTTCTTTTCTGACATTCTTCCACGTTTTATGGTTCAGGATCCGTGTCAGGAATCAAAGTAATATCTGATGCTATAGAGAAAAGCAAATATATCGTCAATCATGACTTTGCTTTGATCTCATATTTTCTCATCATGTACATAATTTATTGAGATCTCTTGGTGTTCATCTCTTATCCCTTTACTGAGATTTTGAACCTCTTCTGGGGCTATTCCCACTCTTAGAATAAGTGATACTTCTGGAGCGTTTTGTACCTCTTCTGGGGCTATTCCCACTCTTGTAATAAGTGCTACTTCTGGAGCGGGTATTCCTTTTGGGATTTACTTATTTGCTTTTGATTTTTGTGGTACTTTGTCTTTTGCACCAACTGGTCTTCCACGCTTCTGGTGTGGTTTAGATTCTTCTATTACCTTATTTATCAATTCTTGAGAATTGATATTTCAATAGGTATTTCTATCTCTCTTTGGAGTATTCACTACAGTGTATATGACTTTATCATTTTTCTAGCATCATTAAATGCATCTGGCATTTGATTTGCAATATTTTATAAACAAATAATTCTTTGAACTTCAATTTCACATTGTCCTGTACGAGGATCAAGTGAATTTAATTCTAATGCATTCCATGATATGTCAGAGGGTTTTTTTATTTAAAACTGTCCCTTCCCCTAATGGTGGAAATACAGATTCATCAAAATGACAATCTACATAACGTGTAGTAAAAACATCTCCAGTTAAAGGCTCAATGGAGATTCCAATAATCATTAAAAGTCATTGATGAAAATTTAGCTGTGTTATCAAGTCGAATTGACTTGATTGGATTATCTGAGAATTGAGCCCGTAACTTGATTATTTGAGCAAGAAGTTTTGAGAAGGCAAAATTTCGAGAAGAGAGAAAACAAACATGAGACCATTTAGTTGAAGCATCTATTAAAACCATGAAATATCGAAATAGGCCATACTATGGGTGAATAGTTCCACAAATGTCTCCTTGAATTCTCTCTAGGAATTTTGGGGCTTTTTTATAAACTTTTATTGGTGATGGTCGAATAATTAATTTTTCTCGAGAACACGCAGCACAAGGAAATTCACTACTAGGAAAAACCTTCTTATTTTTTGAGAGGATGACCAATAGAATTTTCAATAATATGACACATCATAGAAGTACCTGGATGACCGAGTCTTTTATTCCAAAGGATAAAGGATTTGGGATCTAGGATTTTTGGAATCATAACAGTATGAGACTCAATTGCTCTAATTTTCATAGTATATAATCCAGAAGAAATTGAATGAAGTTTTTCTAGGATATTCTATTTTTCAGAAATAGTAGAAGTGATGAGAAGATATTCATTAAAGATGGTCTGACACATATAAAAACATAAATAAGAAATGTTACATTTCATATATAATTTTATTCATGAGAAACACATACCACATATAGAATGAAAAAAAATAATATTATACATACAGGGTGTTTAATTAAAATAATAATTAAACGATATCCCAAAAGATACTTTCAGAAGGTTCAGTAATATCAACAACCTTTTTCTCATTGTTGGTCATTGGTGGAACATCAACAATATTCAATTGATGATTAACAAAGTTTGTTTCTACCTCCATTACTTTGTTCTTTTGAGACTCCTGGAATAAATCAACCAGATGCCTCGGCGTACGACAGGTACGCGACCAATGCCCATTCATCCCACACCTAAAACAAACATCTGGTTTGTTCTTTATCTGTGTTGCATTTTCTTTATTTTTACCCGACTCAGACACTTGCCACTTCTAGTGGTCTGAATTGTCGCGGTTTTGGAATTTGTTTTTATGATGGCCTCATTTATTCTTTCGTCCCCAAGGCTTCTTATTATATGACCATCTATTGTCACGTTTATTCTGCTGGAATGACGTGCTGTTAATATCCGGCAATGGGGTAGCACTCGTTAGCCGTACTTGATGGTTTTTCAACAACAATTCATTATTCTTTTCTGCAACAAGGAGGATAGATAAAAAGTCACTGAATTTTGTGAACATACTCTGTCTATATTGTTGTGACAAAATCATGTTGGTGGGATGAAAAGTTGAGAGTGTTTCTCTAACATTTGGGTTTCAGAGACTGGATCTCCGCACAAAGCCAAAGTAGAGGTTATTCTATAAACATTAGAACTATATTCCGTAATTGATTTGTAATCTTGTAGCCTTAAATTAAGCCACTCAAATTTGGCATTAGGGAGAATAACTAATTTTTGGTGATCAAATCTTTCCTTCAGTTGTGTCCATAAAGAAAAAGGATCTTTGACTGTTAAATACTCGGTCTTTAATCCTTCATCAATATGGTGATGAAGAAAAATTATGGCTTTTTGCATTTTGTGCCAAAGTTCTTTGTATTTCTGATTGAATGGTCTTTGTGACGCCCCAAAATAGGTATACATCACCTATTACGAGTCACCAAATACATGGTACGAATCTGAAATACAATCTTAAATAGACAACATGAAATGTCGGTTTTAATACAAATATTATCTTCTAGACAGTATTTAAACTCAAAATAAGTCCTCAATACATTTATTATAATACTATTTCATAGAATAGTGAGGACTACTAATGTTATCATCTGGACCAAATCACCCTGGTTCCCGACTAGTCCCTGCTACGTTCTCATTTCCTGAAGAGAACAATGAAAGAAAAAGAGTGAGCTCAACTAGCCCATTAAGAAATATTACGGCTAAGATAATGCAGAATAAATTATCGTTAGCCTTCAACGATCATTAAAACTGATACAATATAACAAACATCAAGTTTAATCAGAAGGAACAAAGAAATCCATTAGAAGAGTCAAGTAGAGAATAAAATCTACTATCTTCTATGATTTAAAAGGTTTTTCATCACTTTTATCATTTGAGACTCAAATTTTATTAAATAAATCACGTCATCCCCGCTTTACTGACCAAGGATATTCATTAGTATCACGACCACCAATTATCCATGCACTACGGGCCAAGGATATTCATGTTTTCATCAATGGTCATGATCATGCCAACAACTGTCCATCAATGCACTACATGCCAATGAGGACTTTTACCACATCATTTGTAACATTACGGTCATGACTATACCGAATAATCCTTGGTCATAATCAAACCAAGTCCATCTATGCATTACAGACCACAGATGACTTTCAACATAATATAAACATGAGGATAATGACAATGACATAATAATTCAATAAAACAAGTTCAAGAATTAAATTTTAAAGATTTATAAGTTAATTTATCCTGAACTCAAAAATGTCCAAATTGTCAACATGATACTGCTTTGTGGAGTAAAATTCAAGAATGCTCAGAAGAATATTTTCATGAAAAGATACTGGATGAAGCGCAAATATCCAGGATATTCTACTAATTTCATGGAGTATAGAAGCTAAAAATTTAACCAACTGAGTATAATAGAATATATGAATCTGTAAATAGATTTTCACCCACCATGCGGTAATCCACGTAGACAGATCATTTCCATAATTTAATAAGGAATTAATACAAAGGATCATTCACCATGCATGTGGTAATCCACATAGACAGGTTATTCTAACAGAATAATAAAGAATGGAATAACAGAAGAATTCACCATGCATGCGATGAGGCATGCATGTGTTATTCCCAACAAAATAATAAAGAATGGAACCAGGTCATGTGAAATCCGCACAGACAGGATATTCTAACAGAATAATAAAGAATGGAATAACAAAAGAATTTTACCATGTATGCGGTACTTCATATAGACAGGTTATTCCAACATAATAATAAATAGTGGAACCGGTGCATGCGTGTCGCATGCAGACGGGATATTCAACGAATAATAAAAATGGAATAATGAGGAAGAATTTCACCATGTATGTGGTACTTCGTATAGATAGGTTATTCCAACATAATAATAAGGAATTCAATAACAATAGCTCTCTTCATGAAAATGAAAGAAATAATACCCCTTACCTTAGAATAAAGATGGATACTGGAATAGAGAGGTAGCAGACTTCTCTTCTTCTTTCTCTCTATAATTTCTCTCTATAATAATTGCTCTATAGCTTTAGTGAATTGGTGAGAAATGAAGGAAGAATGAGCTTCTATTTATAGGAAAATATAATTCCGATAATTGCACGTTTTGGGGCTCGAAATATTACAGTATAATACCTTCTTCTTTTCGTTCATTTTTAATTTAGTCATGTAAGTATTATCAAACTTGCACCACCTCCCCTAATAGTAAATCATGTGAATCAATAGTAAATCATGTGACTCAATAGTTCTAAACATGTGAAAAAATTAATTATAGTATAGTACCTTCAACTATACCTCCATTTTTAACTTAGTCATGCAAGTATTATCAATCTTGCACCAACTCCCCTAATAGTAAATGAATGTGAATCAATAGTACACACATGTGAACAAATAGTTATAATCATGTGAATTAATTGCAATTAATTGCTCATTTACCCGATTAATTACCCGGTTGGTCAATATAACTTCCAGACATCAATTACTATCGAAATAAATGTCAATTTTCACTAACACTAATAATCCCAACACAATGAAAATATTTTTCTCAACAATTTCATTTTTGAAATTTCAAAGTTTGACTTTTTCTGAAAAAGTCAACTGTTGACTTTTTAACCAAAAAGTCAACCCCGACAAATTTTATGTTTATAGTCTATTTCTACTAATTTCATCGTTTCGGACTCTAATATCACGTCCGCATATCCAAATTCAACTCCAAACTCAAATTTGATTTTTAATAACATTCATCATTAATATTATAACTCACAATATTTAACAATCAGGTCGTTCCCAGGAAAGAGGGGGCTTTCTGATAAGGATTTCTCCTTATTGGCACGCAATTAGGTGACCAAACCTCTCCTTGACAGAACTTCTAGACACTGTCAATATTTCAAATGATAATATGAATAACTTTATCGTCTCAATTATTGATTTAATAATATAACATATTGTGACAATAATTGAATAAAACTAAGTGAGTTCTCACGTAAGCATCAATAATCAAAGATACTGTACAATACCGTGTGCTACCATGCAACCACGCGTATTACTATACTTTTATCACCGATTATTTTATGACAACTTGCTTACTTTGAAAAAATTTCACATATCACCCTTAACTTTAACCTTTTATCAATTTAACCATTTACTAAATAGAATAATTATAATAAAATTGAATATCTTCATTTCATAAAATTTGGGGCCTCACAATCTCCCCTCCTTATGAAATTTTGCCCTCGAAATTTACGTACCTGGTAGTTCGAAGAGATAAGAATACCTTGCTTTCTTTTCGGATTGTACCTTCCCGGTTATTTCCTCTCTATCATGATTTTCCCATTTTCTCATCCCCTATATTTCAGATATAATTCTAGAATATAGTTTCAAAATAAGGGTTAATTGACATGCCACATATTATCCTTATACTCTGACCGACCAATTAAATAACAAATAAACTTAGGTAGGTCATACTAGCGAAGGAATTACCCGTCTCTCCCCTCCTAGTTCTAATCTCACATCTCAGCCAGGGATCATATCCCTAAGCTTTGATACCAATTGTGACGCCCCCAAAATAGATATACATCACCCATCTTAAGTCACCAAATATATGGTACAGAATACAAATATAATCTTAAATATACAACATGAGCTGTGAGTTTTAATACAAATATTATCTTCTAGACAGTATTCAAACTCAAAATAAGTCCTCAATACATTTATTATCACACTATTTCATAGAATAGTGAGGACTACTAATGATATCATCTGGACCGTCACTCCGTTTCCCGACTAGTCCCTACTACGTTCTCATTTCCTGAAAGAACAATGAAAGCAAAAGGGTGAGCTCAACTAGCCCAGTAAGAAATATTATGGCTAAGATAATGCAGAATAAATTATCGTTAGACTTCAACAGTGTTAAACTGATACAATATAACAAACATCAAGTTTAACTGCAGTGGAACAAGCATTCCATTAGAAGAGTCAAGTAGAGAATAAAATTTACTATCTTCTATGATTTAAAAGGTTTTTCATCACTTTTATCACGAGACTCGACTTTATTAAATAAACCACGTCATCCCCGCACTACTGCCAAGGATATTCATTAGTATCACGACCACCAATTATCCACGCACTACGGGCGAAGGATATTCGTGTTTTCATCAATGGTCATGATCATGCCAACAACTCGTCCATCAATGCACTCACGGGCCAATGAGGACTTTTACCACATCATTTGTAACATTACGGTCATGACTATACCGAATAATCCACAGTCATAATCATACCAAGTCCATCTACATGCTCTACAGCAATGAGATGACTTTCAACATAATATAAACATGAGGATGATGACAATGACATAATAATTCAATAAAACAAGTTCAAGAATTAAATTTTAAAGATTTATAAGTTAATTTATCCCGAACTCAAAAATGTCCAAATTATCGACATGATCTTTGCTTTGTGGAGTAAAATTCAAGAATGCTCGGAAGAATATTTCCATGAAAGATCTTTGGATGAAGCGCAAATATCTAGGATATTCTACTAATTTCATGGAGTATAGAAGCCAAAACTTTAACCAACCGAGTATAATAGAATATATGAACTGCGCAATGGATTTTGGCACGCCATGCAAAGAATCCATGTAGATGCATCATTTCCATAATTTAATAAGGAATGAATACAAAGGATCATTCACCATGCATGTGGTAATCCACATGAGCGAAGTTATTCCAACGTAATAATAAAGAATAGAATAACGTAAGAATTCACCATGCATGCGATAGGCCGCATGCATGAGTTATTCCCAATGAGAATAATAAAGAATGGAACCAGTCATGCGAAATCCGCATGAGCATGGATATTCCAACGTAATAATAAAGAATAGAATAACAATAGAATTCACCACTGCATGCGATAGACCGCATTGCGCAAGTGAGTTATTCCAATGTAATAATAAATAATAGAAAGCAGTCATGCGTAATACGCACGCACGGGATATTCAGCAGAATAATAAAGAATGGAATAATGTAAGAATTTCACCATGTATGCGGTACTTGACATAGGCGAGTTATTCCACATAATAATAAATAGTGGAACGGATCATGCGTAATAATACGCACGCGGAGATATTCAACGAATAATAAAGAATGGAATAACGAAGAAGAATTTCACCATGTATGCGGTACTTCACATACATGCAGTTATTCCAACATAATAATAAATAGTGGAACCGGTCATGCGTGTCATACAAGACGCACGGGATATTCCAAATGAATAATAAAGAATGGACTAATGTAAGAATTTCACCATGTATGCGGTGCTTGCAGATAGACAAAAGTTATTCAACATAATAATAAGGAATGGAATAACAATAGCTCTCTTCATGAAAGCGAAAGAAATAATACCTTACCTTATAATAAAGTTGGATAATTTGGAATGTAGAGGTAGCAGGCTTCTCTTCTTCTTTCTCTCTATAATAATTGCTCTATAGCTTTAGTGAGTTGGTGAGAAATGAAGGAAGAATGAGCTTCTATTTATAGGAAAATATAGTTTCGATAATTGCACGTTTTGGGGCTCAAAATATTACAGTATAATACCTTCTTCTTTTCCTTCATTTTTAATTTAGTCCTGCAAGTATTATCAAACTTGCACCACCTCCCCTAATAGTAAATAATGTGAATCAATAGTTCAAACATGTGAATCAATAGTTATAATCATGTGAAAATATGAATTACGAAGATAAGACTTCCATCTATACCTCCATTTTTAACTTAGTCATGCAACTATTATCAATCTTGCACCAACTCCCCTAATAGTAAATGAATGTGAATCAATAGTACACACATGTGAACAAATAGTTATAATCATGTGAATTAATAGCAATTAATTGCTCATTTACCCGATTAATTACCCGGTTGGTCAATATAACTTCCAGACATCAATTACTATCCAAATAAATGTCGATTTCCACTAACACTAATAATCCCAACACAATGGAAATATTTTTCTCAACAATTTTATTTTTGAAATTTCAAAGTTTGACTTTTTCTGAAAAAGTCAACTGTTGACTTTTTTAACCAAAAAGTCAACCCCGACAAATTTTGTGTTTATAGTTTATTTCTACTAATTTCATCATTCCGAACTCAAATATCACGTCCGTATCTCTAAATTCAACTCCGAACTCAAATTTGATTTTTAATAACATTCATCATTAATATTATAACTCACAATATTTAACAACCAGGTCGTTCCCAGGAAAGGGGGGCTTTCTGATTGGCGCGCAATTAGGTGACCAAACCTCTCCTTGACAGAATTTCTAAACATTGTCAATATTGTAAATAATTTTATGAATAACTTTGTCGTCTCAATTATTGATTTAATAATATAACATATTGAGACAATAATTGAATAAAACTAAGTGACTTCTCACGTAAGCATCAATTGTAAAAACCCAAATTTTACGAATAAAGATTTAATTTTCTCAAAATATTTTTTTGAATATTATGGTGTGGATTTGAGATAATGTTATAATTGTGGGTAGTATTTATAAATTTTGCAAAGTATGCAAGTTGTTATATAATATTCGATTGGTCGGGGAATATTCGTTTTAACAGGGAATATTCGTACGACGGCACAATCATTAGTGAACCCCACAACGAAATTATTATCGGATTGAGAAAATAAAAAAATTATTTTTATAAAAATAACGGCGGAAGTTTTACCATTACCTATTGAAACACCAGGTGTTAAAAGTACAGTAATATGCGTGGTTGCATAGTAGCACACGGTATTGATTATTGATGCTTACATGAGAAGTCACTCAGTTTTGTTCAATTATTGCTACAGTAATTGTTGCATAGTATCTCACGTTATTTGATTCAATTATTGTCAATATTTTATATATTATTAAATCAATAATTGAGATAACAAAGTTATTAATATTATTATTTGCAATATTAACGATGTCTAGAAGTTACGCCAAGGAGAGGTTTGATCACCTAATCATGCGCCAATAGGAGAGAAATTCTTATTGAAAGTCCCTTTTCTTGGGAATGACTTCGGTCGATTAATATTGTGAATTATAATAATGATGATAAATGTTGTTAAATATATTGAGGTGCCTTTTTATGAAGTAACTAAGTTTATATATATATATATATATATATATATATATATATATATATATATATATTATTATATAAATTTTGTTTTATTAGTATTATTAATGTAATAAAACATAAAAGATTTTATATAAAATGTAATACTTTTATAAAGTTATTTATTTTATTAGACAATAATTAGAATATAATATATTTTATTATGCATAGTGTTTGCATAGTAAAATCTTTTTATATAAAAAAAATCAGAATACTTTTATAAAGTTAATTATTTTATTAGATTTTAAATAAAATATATAAATATATATATATATATATATATTTTATTGCATAGTATCCTTTCTATTTTCCTATAAATAGGATGCTTAGTTAGAATTGAAATCACACCAGAAATTCAGAGAATTCTCTTCTATAATCTTGAGCATATTTCTTTAGAGTTTAAGAAAGCTTTGAGCATAGTACAAGTTTTCTTCCAGTATATCCCCGCCCTACCCGTCAGAGTACTCTTCTTTATAAGGTAAGGGATATTATTTGTTGTACTCGTAAGGGGTATTATTTCTTTCGTATTCATTAAAAGAACTTCTGTTATTCCATTTCCTTATTATTCTGTTGGAATAACCTGTATATGCGAAGTGCTGCATACATGGTGAAATTCTTCTGTTATTCCATTCCTTATTATTCTCGTTGAATAACTCAGTATATCTGCAAGTACGCATACATGGTGAAATTCTTCATTATTCCATTCTTTATTATTCATTTGGAATATCTTGTGCATGCGTATTACGCATGACACGGTTCCATTATTTATTATTTTGTTGGAATAACTCATGCATGCGATGGCTCTATCGCATGCACGGTGAATTCTATTGTTATTCTATTATTTATTATTCGCCGTAATATCTTGTATTTTCGTCTTCTGCGTTTACGCATTGACTGGGTTCTATTATTTATTATTTTGTCGAATATCCGCATCTACGTGCATTTACTGAATGACCTGGTTCTATTATTTATTATTCTGTTAGAATAACCTGTCTATGTGGATTACCACATGCATGGTGAATGATCCTTTGTATTCATTCCTTATTAAATTGTGGAAATGATCTGTTTACGTGGATTATGATGAAAATCATAATAAAATCATTAGACTAATGAAAATCATGAGTATACGTAGTATTAGTAAGTGTTATTATGAGTTATGTTGGTTATTATGTGAAAACATGAAAGTTTCTTAGAAATCGCAAAGGGTTGAAAATCAGATTTTGGTGAAAATGGAACATGAAATTCAATTGACCATATCTACTATTATATTTTGAATTTTTGAGTGTGGTCAAGTTCTAGAGTTAGATCTATGAGTTTTCTAACTTATCCAAGTGGAATCACTGGAAAAGGTGTTGTAGATTTTTGTATGGACTGATTTTAGCAAAGGAATCAAAAATCGCAAAGTACAAAAAAGCTACTGTCCAGAAATTTAAAAGGGCATTTTCGGCCACTTAATTTATGAGAAAAATTCCGGCCTTTTGGGACATGGAAATATAGGATATAAAGTACCTCCTGTCCAAAAATGAGCTCATTCCAACTTAAAATGAGCAAGTTATGACTATTTCAATATTTAGGTTTTTCCGACAAAAAACGCTATAACTGGAGTTCTATAACTTCGATGACCATGAAATTTAAACTGGTAGCTCATGTTAACATGTGTAAGATCCTGCAAAGATTTGGGAATTTCTAGAGTTAAACTTGAGGTAGCTAATTTCTTAAGGAATTAATTAGAAATTGATTTTTGAAAAATACTTAAGGGAGTTGAAAAATTATAAAAAAATACTTGTTGTGTATGAAATATATGTATATATATTTGGAAAAAGGATAGAAAAATAATAAGTTGATTTGGTAATTTTTCATGTAAATGGTTTAGTTACAAACATATGAGTTAAATATGTTATGTGAAGTTGAAGAATTGGTAAATAGGATTTTAGGGCTTGAAAATTCTATATAAGGTATATACAGATTTTTGATGAATGATTTGATCATTGGTGATGAAATCCTATGAGTATGGCATTTTTGAATGATTAAATGCAGTATTTGGTAAGGTGTAAATAATTAAATTAAATTGTTTATAAGTTTAAGAAGTGATTAAAATATTGTTATAATATTAACAATATTAGATTATGAGTTATTTATGTGATGGATAATATTTGGATAAATTTAAAGTCTTTAATATTTATCCTTATTTTCGTTTGATTAATGCTTATATTATTGTCATCATCCTCATGCTTATATTGTGATGAAAGTTATCTTTGGCTTACGTGCAGAGATGGACTTGGTATGATTATGACCAGAGATTATTCGGTATAATCATGACCTGTAATATTATAAATGATGTGGTAAAAGTCCTCAGTGGCCTGTAGTGCATTGATGGACAGTTTTTGGTATGATTATGACCAAGGATTATTCGGTATAGTCATGACCATTGATGATTTAATGAATATCCTTAGCCGTGTAGTGCGAGGATGACTTGATGATGTGGTTTATTTATTAACTTTGGAGTCTCAATAAAAATTGATGAGAACATTTTAAATCATAGAAGATAGTAGATATCATGCTTTACTTGACTCTTCTAATGGATTGCTTATTCCGCTGCAGTTAAACTTGATGTCTATTGTATTTTTATCAGTTTAACATTGTTGAAGGCTAAGTATAATTTATTATGCGTTATCTTAGACATAACATTTCTTACTGGGCTAGTTGAGCTCACCCCTTTCTTTCACTGTTCTCTTCAGGAAATGAGAATATAGCTGTGACTAGTCGGGGAATACAGTGACGGTCCAGATGATAACATTAGTAGTCCTTACAATGGCATGACATGCAATATATAATTGTATTGAGGACCTAAGATGTGTGTGTCGTATTTTATACGTCACTTAATAATTGATTTTGGTGAACAACATTAGGGTGATGAGAACCCAATTCCACAGAAAAGCGTCCAAAAGTGCACCACAGTAAAATGAAGAGAACATAAATTTTCTCGTGTCCCTTTGGAGACTTGAAATATTTGCTGCTGTACTTTATATGACATGTATTAATTTGAGTATGAATATTGTCGTATTATATACGTTACAATATTTGTATTAAAACTCAGAGTATATATGTCGTCGTATTTTGCACGACTATTGTATAATTAAGTTGTATTTAAATTTTGTACCATGTATCTGGCAACTAAAGATGGGTGATGTATACCTATTTTGAAGGGCGACACAGTTGGTATCAAAGCTTAGGGATATAATCCCTGGCTGAGATGTGAGACAAGAACTAGGAGGGGAGAGACGGGGAATTCCTTCGCTAGTATGACCTACCTAAGTTTATTTGGTATTTAATTGGTCGGTCAGAGTATAAGAATAATATGTGATATGTTAATTAACCCTTGTTTTGTGGCAGTATTTGAAAATGGCATCCGAAAATGTTGAGATAAGCAATGAAGCACATGAGACCGTTAAGACACCTTTAATCACTAACCAGGTTAATATGATGTCAGACGAAGAAGAAATTAGAGATATCTAAGTGGTGAGTGAAGAACTAATAGTTGCACCCGAGCTAGTTGCAGAGGTAGCAGCTGAGAGTGAGGAAGAAGAGGAACCTGAGGAGAATTAGTTAGAAGAATTTTATGATCAAAATTTAGAATTACAAAATTGTATTCATGAGTTAGAAGAAGCGAAATTTGAAGAACAAGCAAGCGGTGTCGTGGAGCAAAGAGATGTAATAATTCAAAATTGTGTTACCCGATGTGCGATGCTTGAACAGAAGCACTCTTTGGCAGAGTATAAGATATTAGAGCTGGAATCTGAGAATGTTATGATCAAAGTTCTGATGAAAGAAGAAGCAACTGAACGAATGAGAATAGATGATGCATGGGTAAAAGTCGCACGATGCGTAGATATTGTAGAAAAAGACGTCCGATCCAATAGATGAAATGGATTTTGCTTTTTGGACAACAATTGGGAGAATCCAACATCGAATTCGGAATTACCCTGTGCAGAGCGGTCAACCCCAATTCGATATGGATCGAAGAGTAATGATTCGAATCATGGATCAGGAATGTGACGAAGCAATTAAGGGTGGAATGTATTCTACATCAAAGTTAAGTCCAATTGGGATGTCCCAGACAAGTCAAAATCGGTAGTTTAAGAGAGAGCATTTTTTTGTGACGAGGAACCTAAACAAAGTTATCACGGGTAAGCTAATCATAAACTCTAGCGAAGTTTATACTTTATTTGATACCGGTTCTACCCATTCCTTTATTTCTCCTACTTGCGCTCAACGTTTAAATTTGACTCTAGAGAAATTAGACTTTGATTTATCTGTTGAAACTCCGTTTAGAGAAACCTTCGTTACATCCACTATTTATAAATCTTATTTAATTCAAATTGACACTTTCACGTTACCTGTCAATCTTATCTCTTTAAAAATACTTGCATTTGATGTGATTTTAGAAATCGATTGGTTAACTACTCATCAAGCCAAAATTGATTATTTTCGTAAGGTTGTTAGCTTTCATATTTCTAACCAACCTGTTATGCGAATTCAAGTAACCAAACCACTAAAGTCAATCATTATCATATCAAGCCATAAGTAAAATGCTCCGAGCCTTTCGCTGGTGACTTCCAAGTCTTGGAATACACCGAAGCCAGACTTTCTGTAGGCGACACCGTGAATGACGATGGAAAGTTGATAGGTATCAATGTGACGTACTATCCAAGTCTTGGATGAGAGTCACAGTTTTTAAACGATATTTTTATTGTTAATAAATTTTTTGGACGTATTCTTGAAGACTTCTTAGCCTACCCCTAGAGCGTGAAATCGAATTTTATATTGACCCCAGTATAAAACCCATTTCTAAAATCCTCAAGTATTTCTTCACCCAAAACGAACATACAATGCGCCAAAGACGATGGCTCGAGCTGTTGAAGGTTACGACCATTCAATACCATCGTGGAAAAGCGAACGTGGTAGCTGACGTGTTGAGTAGAAGATCGTATGCGTTTACGAGTGCGAATATATGAACCTACGTGAAGATAACGAATATATGATTAGAACCGACTTTAGTCGATAATGTTAAAGTTGCTAAAGCTACGGACCTTGAGTGATGAATAATCTGAAGAAGAAGGTTCAAGAGGGCGTTATTTTAAAAGCAAGAGTTACTGAAGAGAGGAAATCTCAACCCTCGATTTAATTGGCCCATTTAAAATCCTCGATCGAGTAGGAACTGTGGCCTATAGACTCGTTTTACCGCTAAGTATGTCGCGTGTTCATAAAGTTTTTAACGTATCGATGTTACGTAAATATGTGGACGACCCGAACCACATTATTAAATTAGAACTAGACGATATAGTAGAAGATTTAACGTATGAGGAGATACGTGTTAAAATCTTGGATAAAAAGGATCGTATTCAACACTCAAAGGTTATACCTCAAGAGTTAGAATTTGAAATGAAGTCAAAGTATCCTCACCTCTTCGGCATACCAGGTACGTACGTAAATTTCGAGGGCGAAATTTCATAAGGAGGGGAGATTGTAAAATCCCAAACTTTACGAATAATTATTTAATTTTCTCAAAATATTTTTTTGAATATTATGGTGTGGATTTGAGATAATGTTATAGTTGTGGGTAGTATTTATAAATTTTGCAAAGTATATAAGTTGTTATATAATATTCTATTGGTCGGGGAATATTCGTTTTAACAAGGGAATATTCGTGATGACCAAGACAATCATCAGTGGACTCCACAAATGTAATTTATTTGTCGATTGAGAAAACGATAAAAATATTTTTATGAAAATAACGGCGGAAGTTTTACCATTACCTATTGAAACACCCGGTGTTAAAAGTACAGTAATGAGCGTGGTTGCATAGTGGCACACGATATTGATTACTGATGCTTATGTGAGACGTCACTCAGTTTTGTTCAATTATTGCTACAGTAATTGTTGCATAGTATCTCACGTTATTTGATTCAATTATTATCGATATTTTATATATTATTAAATCAATAATTGAGTAACAAAGTTATTAATATTATTAGTTGCAATATTAACGATGTCTAGAAGTTATGCCAAGGAGAGGTTTGGTCACCTAATTGCGCGTCAATAGGGTGAAATCCTTATTGGAAAGCCCCCTCTTTCCTGGGAACAACCTGGTCGATTAATATTGTGATTTATAATAATGATGATAAATGTTGTTAAATATATTTAGGTATCTTATTATGAAGTCACGGAAGTTTATATATATATATATTTATATAAATTGTGTTTTATTAGTATTATTAATGTAATAAAATGAGAAAAGCTTTTATATAAAATAAAATACTTTTATAAAGTTATTTGTTTTATTAGACAATAATTAGAATATAATATATTTTATTATGCATAGTATTTTGCATAGTAAAATCTTTTATATAAAAAACATAATACTTTTATAAAGTTATTTGTTTTATTAGACAATAATTAGAATATAATATATTTTATTATGCGTAGTTTTTTTGCATAATAAAATCTTTTTATATAAAACATAATACTTTTATAAAGTTATTTATTTTATTGTATAATAATTGGAATATAATATATTTTATTATGCATAGCGT